>CM067513.1:20322050-20792050 GCA_034509495.1 Acestrorhynchus altus
GCAGTAGGAGGAGGATCTTACATTCGTGCTTTCATCACGCTCTGATGGAAACCAGAAGATTTCTCCATCATTAATCGGCAAAGTTCCCTTTAATGAATGCAGTGCTGCACCTCCCGGCCCACCCTCCCAGTCCAGAGTGCAGACTTCCAGCCATGCACTTTACAGCGAGGGGGGGACGCGAGCTTTTACTGGGATAGAAAGAAAATCAGAGTTGATGAAAGATTAATGAAAAGCTTTCGGTTTGGATGAGCAGGACAGTTCTGCTCATGTAGCAAAACAGTGTGTGATGTCACTGAGGCCTCGCCATAACGGCAGCATATGAGTCCTCACACACACATACCACTGTTTTAATACCTTATCAGGACACGGGGTCAGAGGTTTTATTAAATAGGATGTTTTTAAGATTTACAGTTTATTATTATATTTATTGATCAATAATATCATACAAAAGCCTAAAAAAGAATTAAATGTAATTATATATATATATATTTAGTGTGTGTGTGTGTGTGTGTGTGTGTGTGTGTGTGTGTGTGTGTGTGTGTGTGTGTGTGTGTGTGTGTGTGCTTTTTCTATGTGTGAGATTAAATGGTGTACCCCTCTCACAATATATAATATATACAAGTTAGGGACATTTCGCTTTCCAAGTGTTCACTGTTTCAGTACAGCTAGCTACAACAAGGATCTCACTGGCAAAATTCAGAACAGGTGTTTGATTCATGATTTGACCAATACATTTCCTGATTCAATTACAAGTGCTATTTGAACAGTCCTCATAATCATTCTGTTCACATTTTGACATCACGAGACCAAGACAACACCTAACAACTGATCAACAGTGGTGAAGCTTCATGTATGTTCTCAGACAGACAGTATGTTCTCAGATAGAAGTGGCCACTGAGTTTAGAGTATCATCAGCAAGTTGCAACAGAGATTGTAGAGAGAATGGAAGACTCACAAAAAAGCATAGATGTAGACATCCTTTGGCCACAACCCACATTGATGACCAGTTCATTTAGAACACTGCTTTGCAGAACTGGATGAGGAATGCCACACAACTCCAGGTACATTTAAGGGAGGTGAGAGGCACCCAAGTGTCATATCAGACAATTCAAATGCTTTTACATCAGCTTGGTCTGCGTGCTAGACCACCTGCAAGCGTACCTGACCAAACCACCAGGTACAAGCGTCATCGTCTTGCATGGGCCAGGGAGCACACTGGATGAGGGACCACCCTCAGTGTTCACTGATGAAAGTTAATTCACTGGACCAGGACTAGTAAGTACCCATAGCAGTGCAGTGGGGCTAAGACATTTATTTTCTGTTTACAGATTGCAGTTGATATGTTATGTGCAAATAAAGTGTTTGTGTGTCTCCTTTGCACTCTCTCTGTTTCAGGTCTTGTGGCTTCTTGTGGCCATATTCTCCACAATATATACAGGCCTCCAAATAGTATTCAACCCCGGCAGATTTTGCAGGTATATACATGTACAGTTAACTTTAGCATTTTGAAATTTGGACTGTAGATGGGCCTGAAATGCAATGCAGTGGAAAATAATGTTATTTTTCTGTTCATTAATTGTTAGAAAATTTTCAAGGTTTTAACAGAGGGTCAATTAATATTCAACTCAAACACCCAGAACTTTGTTTGGTTCCCTCAAGAGTTAAAAAAATAATTGAGGTATTAAGAACAATGAGCTTTACATGCTTGGATATATATAATGTTTGTTCCTGATCACTTGGAGTACTCTGAGGCAGACTGGTTCAAGATTCTCTGATGAGACCAAGTTTGAATACCATCCCTACAGTCAAGCATGGTGGTGGCAACATTATGTTGTGGGGCTGCTTCTCAGCCAAGGTGCTTGGCCACCAGTTGTAGATGTGCAGCACGTATTACCTGGATTTTGGCAGTCATCATTTAATCTTCCAAAAGGACACCAACCACACACATGGCCAGTCACCTGACCTTAACCCAACTGAAAACCTGTGGAAGCGGCTGAAGATCAAAGTCCAAAAGAGATCCACAAAGAATCTAGACACCTTGGAGAAGATCTGCATGGAGGAGTGGGCCAAGATTACTCCAGAGATGTGTGATGGCTTGAACAGGTCTTATAAGAAAATGATTAATAGCTGTAATTGCAAAAGGGTTATTCTGCAAAATATTAAACCTAGGGATTGAATAATAATTGATTTAAATAATTTTATGTGTTAAAAATTTTTAATTATACAGTATTTTTTGTTTGTGATTTGTTTGTGGTTGTTTGACACCTGTAACTTAACTTATATACAGTGACAGCAACAGTTTTGTCACTGTAATCAGGCCCTGAAACAGCCACCCATATTCTTAAGTGTGCTATAAGCCTTAAAATCTTTCTAAACATGCATAAAAACACTTTTTTCACCAATCCGTGTCCTGGAGGCCCCTGGTCTGCACATTTTTTTTTTTGTTTTTTTTTTTTTTGCTTCCAGCACCCGTTATTTAACTAATTTACTCTTTAATAAGACTTTCCTGAGTTTAAGAGTGTAAATACTAAAATGTGCAGGAAATGGGTTCTGCATATGCTTGGAAATACTGACCTATATTAAGCCCACTCACAGTAACCTAGATCAAAGCTTCTTGACTTTAGTCCTGTGGACCTCCTTGCCGTGTACAATTTCAGCACTTCTCTCAACACACTTGATCAAGCTCATCAGTAATTAGAATTTGGAGGAAAGAGGCTGCCTGTGTTGTAGGCTTCAGCAAACGTGCTCTAAATTCAGAGCAAAACATGGCAACAAACAGAACAAGAGGAGTTTTAAAAATGCAAAATAAATTAAAAAATGAAAACGGAAAGAATATCTTAAAATAAAAGTAGTAGATAATCTGTGTTTAAATGTGCATATTTTGGTTTCACTATTAATAGAAATAAAGTCCCCTGATGTTATCAGTGCTTTTTATATACATTTTAACTGTGTAACCTTGTAGACTAGATATGGTGGCTTTGGTCACACTGAGCAAGTCCCTGAAAATCCATGGGTCCAGACAAATGTTGTGATTTTACTACAAGTGTATATACTGAGATCCTTGTTGTCTCTGGGGTACAAATGTTGGTCGAGTTCCAGTCAAGTCTCAGATTTCACTGGCTGAAAGTTGGCTCTTGGGATGCTTGTTTGCAAATCTGTAATTTCTGGAGTGTGAGTGTAAGTAAAATCTGAAGTCTCTGGTGTGGGAGTCAAGTGTCAAGTTTCAGTGTATAATTTGAGTCTTTGTGGTATGAAAACAATTCAAGCCTGGCATCTCCAGAGTCATAAGTCACAAGCAGGAGTCTGAATCTGGTTGCAAGTCATTTAAACCCAGGTCTCAATTAAGTCACTCCTCATTTAAGGAAGAGCCTGAATCTAGTCCCAAATCTTTTAAGTGTCAGTCTGAGTTAAGGTAAGAGTACAGAGTCAAGTCCAAGTCATTACCTTGGGTTCCCATTCCTACGGAACACTGTATGAATTGTCACATGGAAGGGTCCCAGAAAAGGCATTCCTGATCCCCAAACACTTCAAATCCCACTGTCCCAATCTAGTGCCTGCTAGGTTGCTGTATTGGTTGTTTTCTTAGTGTAGAGAATGAAGAAAAAAGTGATTGTATAATATTCAGACTTCCTGCCAAGAATTTGTGCCATTGTGAGAAGAATTCATGTCATTGTAAGTGCTATACTGGCCTCCTGAGCCTTGCAGAAGATGAGATGGCCTAGGATGAGAAGGTCTTTGTTTATAGTACTTGTTGTTCCCTTGCTCATTCTACAAGACTCATTGCAGTGAAATTCAGACATGCTTGAGGACTGAGAAAATCATGTACACAAACAGTTGTGACACATCCAGCAGTTAGTGGAGTCCCAAAAACGGTCTGGAATCACTGAGTATGTGCTCAGAGTAACAACATTTGGCAGTGGACTGATTTATTTTTGGGTAATAGTTTGTTGCTTCTGAATGCTGTGTCATGTCTCCTCATATCAGTTGTATTTTATAGAAAAAATGTTTCTGCCTTTGGTGCCTGTTGCTTTGAGAAATTGTTGACTAATAAAAAAAATCCACCATATGCCAAGTTGTCTGTTGAGGAATTGAAGTGTGCTATAAATATTCATCATTGTCGCACCCCTGTTCTTTAGATCCCTGTGAGGTTTGGCGTTTTGAAGTGTAGAATTTTTTATTTTTTTTATTTTATTTTTTTTCCCAGATATCACTGCAGCAGTGTTCTAGTCATAAATCAAGTCTCTCAAGCCTTACTTTTGGGTGGTTTTTCAAAGCGCTAAGGTGTGAAATTGTGCAGGCTTAACTATCCATGGGGAGAAACTGGAGGGTCATTGTGGAGAGAACCGAGCTGCTGGTAGTCTACTGTAAATAAACTCTGCTGAGGCCAGCAGCAGCCCTGCAGTTAGAACAGCATCAGAGCAGCATTGCAACTCTATTTTCACTCATTTATCTCTTAGAGACTTAAAACATATTTTGAATTGAGATACCAGAGATATTCCACAGTGTTTATAATGCTAAATAAAAGCTTTTACAGCAGAATCTGAGAGGTATTACTGTATTTTTATTAGTCAAAACAAATGTAAGTAAATTGAAAAAAAAAAAAAATCTGTAGTCCTTAGTTTGGGTTTGAATGCAATGATTGACTCTGCATTTTAGAAATCCAGGGGAGGTTCATTCCACCAATCAGGGCCAGGACAGACAGTCTAGATCAGAGTTTTGGACTTAGGACTTATTTTTGTATTTGATTTATTATTATTATTATTATTATTATTATTATTATTATTATTATTATTATTATTATTATTATTTCTGTTTAGATATCATTTCTTCTATTTGAAATATACAGTTCATTTTACACTTAAAGTTAACAATAAACCCTACCAGTGGACATATTTAGGTTTAAGAGTATATTTGTTTTCTTATAACAAGGAGCTTCCTGTGCTCTGTTCATATGTACATGCTTAACCTGCATGCAGGGGAAGCTGATATTAGAATTTGTCATGTAGCCTATTCAAAATCCACCCCACCCCAAACCACAAACCTAGTATACTGAATCTTTATGTATGTGACAAGAATACATTTATATGTAGAGTAAAGAATTAAGTATATGCAAAATGTATAATCAATTATAGGCAAATGAACAAATGAGCAAATGAACTCTATTTTGCCCCAGGCTTGCACTTAATATTTTGCACACCTGCCCATTTTGAGCCTGTTTTATGCTTCACTTTTTAATACTTAGCAATATGAAATACTTACATGTATGCTTGGCAGTATACCTCAGTATAATTTTGGTTAGCATGTCTCTGGTTAGTACATAAAATGTAAGCAGAAAGCATGGTCACTTGTTTTTGGTTTAAAAGAAGTATACTAAAATACTAGTAGCATACTTACATTTAAAATGATGTTTTTCATCTTTTAAAAGAAATGGCCTACAGAGACCTATGAGGATGCTGAGGATTTCAGAATTATCATATAAATCTATCTGTGACTAAAAAAAGATTAATTTGATTAGCATTGATTATAGAGTAACTTTTAAACAGGAGTGCCTGAGTGAAACATGCATTGTTCAAAAAAGACTGCGTCTTCCAGATCAGAGGTTCATGTTTTCTCATGACACCTTCTCTGCATGTCTCTTGGGTTGGGTAAGCCTGTTTATTCTTTCAGCCTCTTATCTATAATTTATGCAGTATAAAGCTCTCGACTGAACTCGTCAGAAGGGCAAATAGCTGGAAAAAAGGACAATGTTATTTCATTCTATGCTGTTTTCTCTTCTGTCCTTTTGCTATCTCTCAGTAGGTGAATTTAGATCCATAAAAAATGCCAGCCTCAAAAACAGGATGTTATAAAGTAGGATAACAGTGTGTGTGTGTGTGTGTGTGTGATATTATTGCCCATGTTCCATACTGACATCCACTTCTCTTTGCTTTATCCTCCCTCTCATAGCACATCAGCGGAAGTGACAGACTCACACTGTGGCTTGGTGCAGCAGTTAGGCAAATGACAATGTTCAGCTGTAAGATCTAACAATGTAGACACACACACACACACACACACACACACACACACACACACACACTCACTCACTCACTCACTCACTCACTCACTCACTCACACTCTCTCTCACTCTCACTCACACTCTTGCTCTGCCTCTCTATATAATGTGAATTTGTGTTTAACCACTGTTCAGGACAATTGTTTTGGTTGTGTCTATCAAACTGTGGTTCATGCCCACAATTTGTCTAATTTACACTGGAGTGTTAGACTGTATCCATCTAGCTGACTTATTCTGTTAATCATACCTGAATCAGGAATATGGAAAGGTAAGAGCCCTTTATCCACTGTAACACTTAGATCTCTCACTCCAGAATCTTAATTGACCTCAGGTAACATCATTAAGGCTTTGCAATTATATCACATTACTTGACGTGTGCAGAAGTAGCTCTGATGAATGACTTACTACTACACTATATGTCCAAATGTTGACACCCCTTCAAATATTAGTATTAAGCTGCTATGTGTTGCACCCATTACTGACACAGATGTACAAACAATCACCTGCAGCTTGTATATTTCCTGTAAAGAACTGCTGCCAACAAAATTTGAGTCTGGAGCAGATAGACTTTAACCTGTTGGCACACATGGGCTAGAGGGATAGAAAGCCCCCATCCTGGACCTCTGGAGCAGTGGAACTGTGTTGTCTGAAATGTTGGTGCTCCATCCAGTACCTTTGGGACTAGGGGAGGCGTTAGGGTGGTGACTATCCAATAACCTGACCTCTTGCTCTGAATATTATTCCAAATATTAGAAAGTCTTCCCTGAATGGTAGAGACAATTATTCCAACAAAATCAGAATAAACTCTTTAATACTCTTGATTTTGAGTAGAAGCAACAAATGAACAGGTGTCCCAATACATTTGCCCATGTAATGTAATTGGAATTGCTTTGTTCTGATGACTTACTGTATGATGATTTTTTGCGGCAGATGCCAGCAGACACAACAAAGTGATCTGTTAGGTTGGTGATGTTGTGGGAGTTGAGCTGGACCCTCTGACGGCAGTGTCAGAGAGGATGATGCTGTTTAAACTGCAGGCCATTATGGACAATGACTCTCACTCACTCTACCAAACAGTGTTGAGACACAGGAGCACTTTCAGTACAAGACTCATTCCACCAAAATGCACTAAAGAGCACCACAGGAAGTAATTCCTACCTGTGGCCATCAAACTCTGTAACTCTTCCCTTAATGGGTACAAACCACTGGGTCTCACTTGTGCAATTTGTTCATTTTATTTATCTGTGCAATAACTCTGGATGTACATATTTATTTATTATCATAACAATAGGATTAAGTATTTTATTCTGTTGATTCAAAGTGTTTATTCCTTTTATTACTCTATTTGTTATTATTATTATTATTATTATTATTATTATTATTATTATTATTATTATTGTTGTTGTTGTTATCATCTTTCTATTCTATTTGTATATTTTTATATATATAGATAGCTGTAATAATTTGCTATTTCTCTCTGGGATTAATAAATTAATTCTGATTCTGATTTGCAAAGAGTTCATTCTGTTGATTCAAAGTGTTTATTCTACTTATTCCTTTCATTAGTCTGTTGCTATTTGTATTTTATTATTGCTACATTTTATTATTTTATTAACATTTTATATACATGGGTACAGCAATTTCCTTCTGGGATTAATAAAATAATTCTGATTTTTTTTTTTCCGTTTGTTATCTTGTGTTGATTTTTATACATCTGTTTTTACTACTGCAAGGGACTTGCACAAAAGTTTTTCACTCACCCTTACACCTGATTGATCTGATTAACAAGTCAATGTCATTTCTTTATTTATTTAACTTTGCACGTCCCAGGATAATGGCATCATGACACTATCATTACCTTTTGCAAAAATCATGACCACCTTCATCACACATACATCACACATTTTCATTTGTACCACTCTGTAAACAAGTAAATAACTGTAAAATTTGTGTTTATTTATTTATTTACTCATTTATTTTTAACTTCATGAATATTAAAAACCATACCAATTATCAAATATTACAAAAAAATTTAAATATTTCCTCAGAGAGAACTTTTACATGGCATGTATGTAGTTTTTGTATGTGTCAATTCAAAATGTGCTATATAGCAATTTTTAATGTTTCATGTGTTTTTCATGATGCATGTTATTCTCAGGCGCTTTATATGGTCTGAATTTACTGTAGTTATTATTAGCATTGTACCAGAATTGGTATTTTTGGGGCCTGGGCACCTCCTACAGAGTGTATTTATTTGTATACCACTGTTACAAATACAAATTATGTTTTGAGAACCTGGGCATGCTGTACATCTGAATTTGTTGACCAATTTAAGGATCATGAAAGAGTATGAGAAATGAGTAGAGTAATATTACAGGGTTTTACTTAACTATGACTATTATGCAGCATTTTGCAGTTTTTGCAAATAGTCTCCTGAAGATCCACCAAAGTTATATAGTACAGAAGCAACATTCCAGCCTTGAGTTACAGTGCCAGACATCAAAATGATTTTGAGTATTTAAAGGCATAATTTAAGCATAAAGTTGCTTTTCAGGGATTCAAGGAGATTTATTGTCATTCACATCCACATGAGGTGGAATGGAATTATGATCTCAAAGTTCCAGTTACAACCAAAAAGCAATGTATCATTTAGAAATGAACAGTATATAAAAATGAGAGAATTGTTAAGGATATACAAGAACAAATAAAATACAGTATCAATAAATAATTGTTAAATGATGTGCAGTAAAATACATGAATGACAGTTGTGAATAGATGGTCATGAATATTGCAACTTATGAGTAAAGGGAAAGAAACAGCAACATGCATAAAGTGTTGAGTGTCCAGACTGTGGCCTGTTGGTCAGGAAGTCAGGACCCATTTACCGAGAGAGGAGCTCAGTCTGAACGTGAAGAGCTTGTCAGCCAGTGTCCGGGGAATCAAGGTGTTTAAAGCAGATGTGAAGTCCACAAGTGCATGCAGACACAAGAATCCTTCTGCTCTAGGTGGGTGAGGGCAGTGAGGACCACAGAGGAGATGGTATCCTCTGTGGATTGGGTCCTGTGATATGCATACTGGTGTGGGTCCCCACTGACGTTGATGGTGGCTTTGATGTGGGCCAGAATCAGTTTTTTCAAAGCATTTTGTGAGGGTGTTTACATGTGAACATGTAACTTGTTTTTATTTTGGTATGTCTATCCTTGTTTTTGTTCTTCCCTTTCTCCCCTTGTAGGTATTGCTGCAGGAATCCTGATTAGGCCTTCCCACACCTCAGCCAATAAGGTCATGACACACCTGCCTGGTGACCCTAAGGAGGAGGGGCCTAGCCTTTAAAACCACTCCTGAGGCCTCTCCAGGTGAAGAGGGTTTGGAGAGAGTTTGGAAAGATTGGATTGTGGATTGTGGATTGTGGATTGTGTTTTGTTCTATGTTTTAGAGGCTTGTTTTGTTTTTGTTTTCTCTCTTTGTAATTGTGTAATTGTTTGTATATACTGTCACAGTAGGGGGTGTATATTTGTATTAAAGGTTTTCATTGTAATTAAATTTGGTCCAGGTTTTATACTCTGCTGCTCCCGTGCTCTTACTCCCACTACACACGTTATTGTCCCTGCAAGGCCCTTAGACCAAAAGCCACACCACTGGGACGTAACAGAGGGCTACTGGCCTGTAGTTATTCAGACCAGTCACTGTGGAGCTCTTGGGAACCAGGATGGTGACAACTGCCTGGACGGGTGAGGAGTTAAAGATATCAGTCAGCACCTCGCAGAGCTGGTCAGCACAGTCCCTCTGCACCTTCCCAAGTGTGTTTTCTGGGCAAGTAGCTTTGTAGGGATTAATCTTCCTGTGGGTCCTCATTACATCTGATGAAATGGTGCTGATGGTCTCCAGGTGGTGGATGAATCTGGTGCTGGGGTGTGGGTTTGGGTCCTCAAAGCAGGTGTAGAATCTGTTGAAACCTGTTGTGCACCTCTGGTGTTAGTGCGCATCCACATGTTTCGTGGATTCTGGCAGGAGAAATGGCCCTGGATATTTTATGCGTATATGACTTTGGCCCTCTTAATACCTGCATTCAGTTCTCTTCTATCCCTCCTGATTTCCTGTGAATTGCCAGACCTAAAGGCAGCATCCCTGGTTTCCAGTAGAGTAAGGACCTCTGCATTCATCCAGAGTTTTTGATTCAGGTAGCACGTCACAGTCCTGGTGGTGGTGGTGACATCTTGAACACATGTGCTGATGTATACATGGACAGCATGTGCAGGATGTGCAATCCTACAGGTCCAGCTTTCTTTCATTCACAGCAGCATCCCTGAGGACCTGCCAATCTGTGCATTCAAACAGTCTGGGACAAAGCTGAAAGATGAAAAGTCCTGCAGTTCAGAGTCATCATCATTGGGCTACACAGTGATGGCGTTCTGTGCAGGTCTGGAGCATTTCAGCGGTAGGCAGATTTCAGCAAAATGGAGATGTGATCAGAGAGGTCCAGATGAGGGTGGGGGGCTAGCTCTGTATGCATCTCATATTTTGGTAACATGGTTCAGAGTGTTATTTTCCAGTGCTGGTATGTAAAACCAGTATCTGTCAGGTTTACATAGCTAAAATCCCTAGCGACCACATAAACAGCCTCTGGGTGCTTGTTCTGAAGCGAGCTGATATCATGTGGCCCTTTCAATGCCTTTTTAGCTTTAGTATCTAGTGCTGTATAGACACCAATAATGTACATCACCTTAAACTTGCAAGGTAAATAGTGTGGCTGACACTTTACAGTCAGCTGTTCTTCAGTGTCGGAACAGCAGCTGTTTATCAGAAAGCAGTTTGTGCGCCAACCTTTGTTTACACATACACATAGGCCGCCTCCCCAGGCTCCTCAAGCTGGTTGCGGTTCACACAGAAAAGCATCCAGCAGTCGATCTGGGAGGCTGAGTCTAGCATGGTATTGTTTAGCCATGTTTCTGAGAAACACAGAACGGTACAGTTCCTCATCTCCTCAGAAACATTCATCCTCAGCCGCAGACAGGAACACAGACAGAATTGGTGGTCTGGCATTATCCTTTACCCTGACCAGTACACTGCCACACTTGCCCCTCTTCTTGGTCCTCACTTCTTCTGCTCTGCTCTGCCATGCCAGTGTCCTCAGTAGCTGCAGTCTGCCTCACGTAACTCTGAGATTGTGGTTCAGTGTTGCTGTTCTTGTATCCAAAGCGTCTTTAATATTAAGTTCACTTTGGCGAGTGAAGTCTGGCTCAGAGCTGATGTTAAAAAACATTAAAAACTGTGTTTTCACCAGGAGCCAGAGAAGCTGCTGCACATGCCTCCATCTAAGTGGTTATGGTTATGGTGCTTAGAAGTGATGACTCCTTAAACCTTTAAAGGATTCTCAAAAAAGTCACCAACATGAAAGGTTTATCAGTGCCATCACATGAAGAAGCCTTGCCACATTTGTGAAGACTCTAAATTCTTCACAAATATAACTTTATTTATTTCTTTATAACTTTTTTATAACATCTTCTCTGAATCTTACCATACATGACAACAGACCTACTCAGCCGCAGAATTTCTGCATTGTGCTGGAAAAAGTAAGACACTGTTCTGCACTCTGTGTCATAGTGCAGTATCTGTACCTTGTCCTATATTTTAGGTAGCTTGATAACAATAGCTGCATCAATTCTTTTAGGGGTAATACAGCATTATACTCCTCTAATAATGCATATGGAGATTTGAAAAGGCCTGCATGTCTCTGATGCAGAGTAAGCATTTCCCAGTACGCTCTGCCATTGCTTCCATGCACACATTAACCTTAACCTGTCATTTCCATTAGACCTCTTTACCCTGCACTGCAATTCAGTATTATATGCCATTATACAAAATCCGCAGCCGAGCTTGTGCAGGCTACCTCATAAACATTTGTGAGGATGAAGGGAACAGGCTGGGGCAGCTTGCTTTTACAGCCCACTGAGCTCCAGCACTCCATCATTATTTAATGAGCTCTTAGGAAGACTTGCATTTTTAAAGAGGCGACAGGGATTAGGGATTAAAGTGCAGCTCAGTTTGGTTGTCCTTGTCTCACTGTTTTTTTTTTTTTTTTTTAAGTATAAATTTGGAGAATATATTTTACTATATTGTATACTGCCCATACATTAGAATATACTGGCAATGTAGATTACATTTTTCAGAAAAATGTTGTCCCTGTTTTACCCCCACCCTTTTTTCTTTCTCTGTGTATCTATCTTCTCTCTGTTTGTCTCTGTTTACATCTTTCACTACCTCCAATGCTATCTCTCACTCTCTCACTCTCTCTCTCTCTCTCTCTCTCTCTCTCTCTCTCTCTCTCTGTACATATGTAACTAAAAATCTATTTCAGAATTTGTACAAGACACACAGAAATGAACCCACAGATGAATCAGATGCATGATTCGACAAAACCAGAAGTGGATACACTTAATAATAAATAAATAAACAAGTTACTTATGACTTTAGCATGCTTAGTGTCATCATTGTATGGGTGAATGTGGTAGATCCTCAGAGCTTTTAGCAGACTAAGTAGAAGCCATTTCATTTGCATCTATAGCTGTGTCTTCCTTAAGAACACTCTTAAACATGAGATCAACTGGTATGTGAGGGGTCCAGACAAACATTAGTAAGAAAGTTGGAAACAGCACACAGTTCTATTATATGCAAGACAGTGTTCAACAATTGTGTCCATTATGGATTTGGATCTGAGATGGAGTGTCCAAATGAAATTACCCGTTGTACCAGAACCACTGCCCGTGAGGTGAAATGAAGTGGTGTGGGCATTGCTGCCAGCTGTAGTAATTCTGCAATGAGAGAACTTCTAAAGTTCACACCCCAGAATGTAGGTGTATTGCATGTCCATACATACAGAGGAAAAGAATCAACAGGAGATGGGAAACTGTCTTTGCAGCCTGTAGCAGCAAGCTTTAAAATATGATGTTATCACAAGTACATCAACAGATTTCTTATTTGCATCCTCAGCAGACCAACACACACTAACTAATGATGCTGTATCTTCTGGTTCTGATGTCCTGCCAAGAACGCACCTCTTGCAATGTGAAACAATATGCTCTTTATATCTGTCTTTCCAGTGATAATGTGATTATAATACTGGAGACATCATGGCAGCCTCCCTACACTGACACTCAAAACCTGGGCAGATTCTTAGCTATCCAGTACATCACTTGCAGAAGCCCCATGAATCATTTTGCCTCAGGCAGCTTTCAAGATAACCAGAACATCATCCAAAGTCATGTAACAGGACATCATGGGGAGTTCTAGTCAGTCTGGTCATGATTCATGGTTTGACAAATGGTTCACTGCTTAGAGCATCTGTGACAACATTCATGGCTTCAGAAATGTGCATAATGTCAAAGGGAGCTAAATTTGCTCACAAACATAAAGTTTTGGCTTTCTTGGTATATACTTGTGAAAGTGAGAGTGTGGGTTTTTATCTGACCATACTGTAAATTGCAGTTCATGTAAGCAGTGACTGAATTTGTCATGTATGGCTCAGTTCATTGCCAGAAACCCAAGTCTGAGTGCTAGATACTTTGTGCATGATAAAGGAATTTGCCTATAAATATCATAGACCTCAATGAAGTTGAAGTACAGCTCCAAAGGCAGTGTTGGAATTGTCAGTAGAAACATGTACCAGCATGCTTTGTTTATGCAAGGATTCTCAAATTTTCTAGAGCTTGCTTAAATTCAGTCTTCCTGTCAGTTGGCGCAAGTCTTTTTTCCTGAGCTTGTGTGCAAAACCAAGACTGAAAATTATTCTGGAGGCAGGTCTGCCTCTGAGGCAGAACAAATGAAGTTGGATTAGAGAATAACTAATTAACATAACCAGTAGGTGGAGCTTTCTACTCCTCAGAAATGTATATATATAGTTGAATTTCATGAAGCCTTGTAGCCAGGCACTTTTCTGGGAAACCAACACCAAATCAAAAGAATTTCTTAAAAACAAACAGAATTTCAAACTGAACTGCACACCTTCCATGCAATGTATCCACATATGAAGCTCTGAGGAGCACATACAGGTATCTAAATCTACTGGTTATTTTAATTGGTTATTCTCTGAACCATTTGCATTTGTTCTGCCATGGTACTAAAGAACACATTACCCCCTAATGTGGCAGGAAAATCGATTTGTTGAGGATTTCACTGCTGCACTGGTTTTGGTATTGGGCTGGGGAAAGCCTCCAATATGGAAGTCGAAGTGGTTTATCATCAAAACTGTTGTTCAATCAAAGCTATGTCTGCAAACAGCATTTATTTCTTAAGAACAACACATTTGCCTTTCCAGAATGGCATTTGACAGTCTTGAAAATGGTCCTGCATACGAAGGCTGGACTGCTTACTCTTGTTCTGAGACTTTAGTCAGAGCTTTTACCTGTGAGGGCTCCCTCTGACCTGTCACATAATAGTGCTCCACATATGAGTGAGTTATCCTTGATGCCTTTATAATCCTTTGAAACTAAATAAGTTAAATTCACTTTTGCTGGAAGCCCCTCCAAAGATTGAGACTGCTGTTATGTGCACAATGAGATATGCTGGGTTCTACAACAAACATGCTATCATCAGTGTCTTTGGAATTTGGTGGCAGGTGAGCCCATGCAAGATGTTCATTCATAGGGTTAAAAATCCCTACACTCTTTAGTTTCACTGTTCCAACTGTACAGGAATAATCTTTCCACTCCATCTGTCAAGGCTGGACAACAAACATATAAACTGATTGTTGGCAGACTGACATGACTTATCAGGCTTTATCATAACTTCACAGCCTAATAATATAAGCCAGAATAACTTTCTATAATATGTGTGCCATGAAGCATTCTCCTGGTGCATCAAACCCCCTCCACATGCTCTAGATTTACCTGTCAGTGGGGAAGAGGTGCTGCAACCCAGGGAAAGCAATACAGTAGCCACCATATGTCATTAGTATAAATCACGAGATCTCAGAGAAGCTTTCTTATGATCTCATAGCCCTATCTGGACAGCATTAAATATGTATGGGGTCCTGGGATAGTTTTTCAGTGATTTTGACTGAACTCAGTGATCAGCTGATATTTTATTCCCATCTAAATTCACATTTCTGTTTTTCAGGCAGATGACTCCTCATGTCAGCAGAAAATATTTTTGGATGTATTTAGTCTCTGTGCTCCTAGGGGGGTTATTAAAAAATGAAATACATTTTTTACTGAAACCAACAGGTTCTGCTTGTCTCCCCCAGTGATTTAGGTGGCACCAGACAAAACCTTGCCTAAGGCATCACATTGGGCAGGGCTGACTCTGCATTAATGACTTATATTAACTGGTCAACCTGTCCACCCAGGATAAGAACAGGACAAGAAAGTTGAATCTGTACCGCTGCCCTGTGGTTTAATTATCTTTCTACCACAATCCACCAAGACAATATCTGAAGGAGACAAATAATCATCTATCACACCTTCACTTTTGTGTATGTGAAAATATCTGTAAGCAGAGTGAATCAATATCCAGCATTTTAAATGTACGTATCTTGTACTAAAACAAACTGTCACTTTGTGCAGTTTTGTAAAATCAGTCTTATCTTTTGAAATAATTGTAAAAGCAAACAGATACAATGTCATTAGTGGAGGCACTGCTGATGAGCCCTGTATTGTACTTCTTCCAATATGAGGTTCTTTGTAGTTTTCCTGATTTCACCTAGCTCACTTTTGTTAAATTTGCTGGATTGATCAGTGGAATTGTAACATTTATTACACTGAGTAGACAAGGACAAGGGAAGCGGAGGTGCTTGCTGGGGTTGAGGATTTAATAACAAATGATTCAAAATATAAAACAAATGGAACACCCTGACAAACACTAGGTATAAACAAACGCATGGGACAAAACACAAGGTGACTAATAGATGCACCAACAGAATATCTAACAGAAACTATCACAACAGAAAAAAAGGACACCAACAGCAAAGGACTTACAAAAACGCCATGAAACAAAGGGTATTAAATACAGGGAAAACACCAGACACACCTGGAACAGGATAACGAAATGGCAGGATTAAAAATTAGACACAGCCCGGAAAGAACAGAGCAAATTAGGAGACAGGGCCTGAACAAAGACACAATACATGTGCTTAGAAGCACATGGGGCATAAACAACAACTAAGATGAGACAGGAAGACAGAGGTGAAAAGGACTGAAACATGACAGCAATGGAGTGTGGCAGGCAGACTAGGAACTACTGACAAGAGCTTATAAATGTCTTTAATTACAGAACTACATATTATAAGAAGGTTTGAATTGGTAGATTATGACTTTATATCCTATAAATCCTGTTGGAAATTGATCATCCAGAGTGCTTTTGAGCTGAGTTAATTGTGATATTTGCAATTATTAGATTGGCAAGAATATTTATAATAATACTTCAAAATACTTGACAGTGGTCTAAATAAAGTAAATAAATAAATATTCTTACAGTCATTTCCAAAATTGTTGGCATCCCTGGATTTTTTCCAGAAAATGTATCATTTATGCCAGAAAAATATTGCAATTACACGTTTTATTGTACATGTTTATTTCCTTTATGTATACTGTAATAAAACAAAAATGCAAATTTGACAATTTCACAAATACAAAACAGGCCATACAAAATTATTGGCATCATTTCAAAATTGTGTTTAAATAACTTTGTTTCAAGCATCTGATACACCTGATGAAAAGTTGACTCAATCTGTGCATTGTGTGTTTGTGTTCCACACTAAGCTCAGAGAACAGAAAGGGGAGAACCAAAATTGTTTCAATGAAATATCAACAATATCAAGGTGACAAGTCCATCTCCAGACATATGAAAAATAGTTGTAGTTCACCCGAAAGACTCAAATGCCATGCCCTTCTCTTTAACCAATCAATGGCTCCCACCTGTCTCCCACATGCCTTCTTTGCTGCTTACAGATGTTATTTGTTTGTATCTGGTGCAACTGCCTGCTCAGGTCTCTGACTCTCTCTCTCTCTCTCTGACTCTCCACTGCTGCTTTCTCAGATCCCTAGTTGTTAATGGCATTGGCATGCTATGGCGGACATTGAGTCTTGTCTCTAGTTCATGGAGTCTCACTGCGGTGCAATTTCTGGGAATTTCTGCATGCCTTTTATCTGTGGTGGCTTTAGATTATCTGCCTGGCCCATCTACTGCCCCTGCCTCCCCGCCATCATTTCTGGGGAAGTCTTTTGTTTCCCCCATTAAGGCAGCAGTGTCACCTCAGTTGCAGTCAGACATACTACTGGGTAAGGGTGTGAATTTGGCTTCACTGCTACATCCTTCCCCTCCTGTAGACTGGCAGATGGTCACTTGTGGTGACGTGTCTGTGTTTTTGAAGACCTCTGAGCTGTTGCACAATCTAGCTTTTGGGGAGTTTGTGATTGTTTGTTGTTGTTGTGATTGGGTAGGAAGAAGTTGGACCTGTACTTATCTTTGATGGCTAATTTTAGTTAGCATTATGGAGGTACCTTGTTTTATGAGAACCATAATCCTTCTCTGCCAAGTCTGCTTCCTATGTCTCACTGTATAATTCCCATCTGGACTGGTCTGTCATGGACACTGAACTATTGGTTCACCACTTCAAGAGTCATGACGCACTTTCCTGTTCCATTTGCACTTCCCACAGTCACCTATCTGCCCTTTCCCTAGAACCTGCGATGGCCCAACCCCCATGCTGTTCCTGGTGCTGATCATTACAGCCTTCAACTAGATTGCTATGGAATTGTTTTGTGTAATATTTTAAATGAATTTGTTAGTTTGTATTCTAATTGTACATTTCTGCAATTTTGGACTGTCCCCTGAAGTTGGTGTACACCTGTCACATGTGTCCACCAAAATGCACCCTTGCCCATCAGCCAAAGAATTCTGACTGGCCACCTTTCCTCTCCTTTGAATGTATCAGTCGATTTTGCAACTTCTCATTCATACAGTCAGACTATATGCATTGCAAATTTACATAGATTACCAAAAAACATTCAGAAGTGTGTGGTTTTCCAAGATTTGTGACTATACTGCAAATCAGTTTCACAAATCAGTCCCCAAATATAGTTGCCCATCATGTTCTCGTTATATTGTCCTTGGTAATGGCTTTCAAAGTTCATAATGGCTGTGACGGCGCACAACCCAGGTGGAACTTAATTTGTAAACCCACCTGGGTTGTGACCGATGGGTGTGTTTTGAAACTGGACTCAAATGCACAAGCAGGGACTTGTGGGTGCTTATGGAGAACTTAGGGGAACTGAGAAATGAAAGGGTTAAACAGACAGATCGCTGGAGGTTTCCTTTCCCCAGCAATCTGTCTGTTTAACCCTTTCATTTCTCAGTTCCCCCAGCGATCTGTAATGTAAATAAGATGTTTTATTTGTTTATAATGAAATTAAAAAATAAATAAATAAACAAAGAGGAACAGGAGGCACTCAGAGTGCTAACCCAACCTCATAGCCAAGGGTCTCATCTGGTTATGGACCGGTCTAGCCTTGAGGGGCAGTCCCTCTATGGTCCTCACAGGCACAGGTGGAATCAAGGGCTTCATGGCCAACCCTAATTTTTCTGCCAGCCCCACATCCATGAATTTTCCTGTCGCACCAGAGTCAATCCACGCCTGAAGGCATGTCTCCCTTGGGTGTTGGCCCCAAACCAAGATCTCCGGCAGGAAAACCCCATCAGAACAGGGGGTTCCAAATGAACCCACCTTGGAACCATTCACTAGGGGTTGGCTCACCCCTGTTTTAGGCCGGACTAATTTTTCTGCCAACCCCATATCCATGAATATTCCTGTCACACCAGAGTCAATCCACACCTGAAGGCATTTCTCCCTTGGGTGTTGGCCCCAAACCAAGCTCACTGGCAGGAAAACCCCATCAGAACAGGGGGTTCCAAATGGACCCACCCTGGAACCATTCACTAGGGGTTGGCTCACCCCTTTTTTAGGCCGGACTGGGCATTGGATTAAAGTGTGACTGGTGTTCCCACAATACATGCAACACCCCTGCAGGCTGGGCTGCATGGCCTCTTGAGCATTGGCTCCTCTCCTTGACTGGGAGCCACATCCTGAGTGCAAGGCGGAGGTTCATTAAGTGCAGATATGGCTTCTGCACCACACAATGGACTATCAAATGTACCCCTCATGGCGGCAGTGAAGGTGGCTACTATGGCACGGTATCTAACTGGGGAAGGTAATATAACATCCCTCCCAGTATTCACAACTGCAGGTGCTGTCACGGGAGGAAGGGGGGTTGAAATAATGAGTCCATTTTATGGCGGTTTTGAACCCCCGCGAGCTCACACACTCCATGGGTGAGCACCTTAGCCCAGTGAGCTATGGCGTCACCTAGGAAACTGGATGCACAGACCAGGGGAAGGGCTGTGAGCAGGAGGGGTGAACTGAAAACTACTTCTCAACTGAGAAGGAAAACAAACTCAAAGTGACCCTTGAGTAGAGAGGAAATGGAAAAATAAACAACTCCTTTTTCCAAGAGAGAGAAAGGAAAACAAGTCTTTTCTTTTTTCATTCTTTTCTTGTTTTCTTATTCTTTTCTTTTCTGGAAGGAGAGAAGGGAGAGAAAATCTGCCCCCCTTAGGTGGAAGGGAGGAAGGAAGAGACACTCTGCCCCATTTACTTGAAGAGGCAGAGGGAAAAGAGACATTTTTTAAAAGGTTGGGATGAAACACTTCCCACTTTAGGAGAAGGGAGAGGTTGAGACAGGGAAAAAATACTGGAAATTACCAGCAGCATCTTAGGAGGAAATTAACCCCAAGAAACCACGACAAGTGCGAGGCACATGCCGCTTAAATAGACCAACCCACATCTGGGCCCAATCACGCTCATCAGGTCTTGCCAGTCACCTGGTGGCTGGGCGGTGGCATTGCGGGTGGCTCCTTACAATGTCATGGTGAAAGTGCTTGTCTTGCTCCTCTGAATAAGCTCCCATGTTCTCTTTGAACTTATCAAGATTAGCATCAAGGATATGGAGTTTGAGTGTCATCCTGCAGTCCATTGCAGCATAGTTCTTTATCAGAGTCTGAACAAGTTGTGCATGGTTTCATCTTCATGGTTGCCTAGGAAGCTGGGAACCACTATCTCCTTCCTATTCAGCTTCTTGGGAAATTCGCTGCACTCTATGATCTTATTGATTTATGGTCCAACAAAGACACCAGCTTTGATCTTTGCTTCAGACAGCTTAGGGAAAAGATCTTGGAGGTACTTGAAAGCTCTCAGCTCTTTATCTGACAAATTGTTTTATGAGCCCCAACTAGATGTATAGTGGTGGCATCAGCACCTTGTGGGGGTCCTCCAGTGGCTCCCACTTTACATTGTTCTTCCCCACAGAGAACTCTGTCTGCTGAGTCCAATCCCACCTGTGATAGTTCACTTCAGTATCCCAGCTGTCCCAAAGGCAAATAAAGCAAGGATACTTTGTAAAACCACCTTGGAAGCCCATCAGGAATGACACCATGTTGAAATCTCTGATAACTTCCCAGCAGTACTCATCATAATTCAAGACAACCTAGAAACATTTTGACACTGGTGTATTCCTCTTTCAGGTGCATCAAGTGAGCTACAGGAGTAGATGGATACTTGTTCCTATTGTGAAGCAGCACGGCTTTGAGGCTCTTGCATGAACTGTCTATGAAGAGGCACCACTCTTTCAGGTTACAGATGATACCTATAGCCTTGAATAGACTGGCCACATTGTTGCAGATACAGTCCTCTGCCTTCTCTTGTCTTTATAAATTGTCCACATATGTAGCAAAATGCATCTGCTGAACATATGCAACCTCTTGATGCCATCTAAATTAACTGAGCTGCTGTGTACACAGGTTCACTTACTCTGTAGAACATCAAATGAAATGGTTAGTTTCAGATAACTGAATTTATACTGTACAGCTAAGTACAATTCTATACAGTCCCAGAATGTTCAAGAAAGTTCTAGACAATTCTGGACAGTTCTAGAACTGTCAGCACTGAATATATTGTGAATAATCTTAAAAATGGATAAATTTCAAAATATCATTGTGCTGACCACAGAGCAAAGTTTACCAGGAATAATAACTTTTTTCTATTGATTTAAGGCACAAAGAATTAGGAAAACACCCTTAAAAACTGGGAACATTACTGATTGGCATTCATTCAATGTACTTTTAAAATTCTAATTTGTTGTTTGGCTTACTTTCAGTATGCTGTTTTGAAGTTGTGTTTTTCAGAACTGTTGTGCTTGATTTTGCTCAAAATCTTTTGTTTGCCTTTTGTTTTGCACCTCTTGGATGATTTTTTTGTTAGTGGGTTTCCATCTTCTCTGCACTCAGTGTTGGCCATCCTGGTGAGTGATTTTTGTGACTTGGATGTCACCCCTTCCACAGAGAAGATAGGTAGTCCTGCTACTTCCATCGCATTTCTGGGTATTGTGAAAGAAGTTTGTTGTGAAAGAAGGTTGTTGATGGTTATAGGAAGTGATTCATTCAAGTTACTTTATCCAAAGGGTGTGCAAACAATTATTAAGTTGAGGGTGTTAGGAAAGCGGACTTAACAGGCAGGTAGGAAGCGGAAGTACACACAGGGTTGAAGATTTATTAAATGGATTACACACACATTAACCATCTTGACTAGAATAGAGATGTAGACATGTTGACAAGACATGTTGTCAAGAAGACCATCAAAGACAGACTGAGACTAAGAGGATTATATATACAAGAACATTACACAGGAGTGGAACATGATAAGGATGGGGCAGGGTTACAAATCATGTTACAAATGACAAAAAATTACAAATCAGGGTTACAAAAATGTCCCAAAAGTTCTTTGAACAAATCTGGGCACAGTTCTGGAGGCTCACACATTTGGAGATTGTCTCTGTGTTGGCCTCTTAGATGCCTCTGGCTGAGGTGGCCATCTTCAAGACCACAGGATCATGAATGACAGGATCCTGGATGGCAGACTCCGCCCTCTGAGCACGAACAGGGACAATAGACTCCACCCTCTCAACAGGAACAGGGACGAAAGGCTCCACCCTCTCAACGGGAATGCAGGCTGCAGGCTCTGCTCTCTCGACAGGAATGCAAATGAGCTGCTTTGACCAGCATCCTGGCCATAGCGGAAGCAGCTCCCGACGCTGAGGCAGCCTGCGGTATATACTGCGCCTGGCTGCAGCACACAGTGCAGGAGTAGCTCAGGTCAGTGACGCTGCTGAGGCCACTGCGGCTATTGAGGTCTGAGGAAGACTAGGCTGGACAGTCCTGCGCACGTAGCTCAGGAACTGCCACACATCAGACATGTCCTTCACCCCAGACCCCCCATCAACAGCCCACCAGCAGCCCTTGCCTCTCGCCAAGTCCGGCTTGAGGCCCAGCGCCTACCCTTAGGGCCCCCGCAAATTCTCCCCATTGTTGCAGGGGCAGTCCTCTGGTGAAGGAGCAACCTGAGCATGCTGCCTTTGGCGCCTCCTCCGGCTGCTGGCCACAGCCAAGCCGTCCTGGTCCTGGGACCCCATGCTGAATGTTTCCTGGTGGATCACAAGATGACTCCCCACGAGTTTGGACAACCCAGCTACTTCCATTAGTAGGTCAGTTTTTCTGTCAGGAATGTGGACTTAACAGGCAGGTAGGAAGCAGAAGTACACGCAGGATTGAAGCTTTATTAAATGAGGCAACATAAACCAAACAAAGACAAGACCAGAGAAGGACATAATAGATATGTGACAGAGGGTGCCAATACTTTTCTTCAGCCCAGAGTTTTGTGTTAAATTATATGGGTTTTCCCTTCTGTTTCTTGTGATATTTCAGTGCACACAAAGGAAATAAACATCTTTATAACAAAACATGTAATTACAATATTTCTCTGAGCAAAATAGTACATTTTCTGGAATGCAATCCAGGGGTTCCAACACTTTCAGCCATGACTGTATGTATGTATCATTGTTTTCCCTTTTCAGGATTTTATGCTGAAATTTGAACACTGTTTAAACAAAGAGAGCAATCAGCAACTCCCTTCTTATTTCTCTCTATAATCCAATTACTCTATACTACCCCTCTCCCTGATCAGATGAAGTCTGCATGCAGGCTGGACTGGAAGCAGTACACTTGCATTGGCAGGCTTCTTTGGCATTTAAACTTGGATTTAGTTTTAGTTTTGGAAACTGAATTCTGTTTTACTCATCTGATACTTTACCGCACATAAGACTACCATGCTCCATAGGGTACGTTATGGAGTTTGTTATGTGTATCATGTCTGTAGGTTATTCTGATCCTCAGTTATTGAACCTAGAAACAGCATGTATTTATTTATTGAATAGTTTTTGGGATGGATTTGATGCATGCCATGTCCTTTTGTAAAGGAAACTCTTTTGCTGTTGTCAACTTTAATTGCACATTTGTAACCATTACATTTGGATTTAATTTATTGCAAACTGTCCAGATTCAAATAACTGGATGAAATTATGTTGTGTCTAACTGAAAGTCTTTAAAACAAGCAAATACAGTATTTTTCCAGTTTTTCTTGTGGACAGTAATGAATGAATGGATGCAGGGTGTAAATATGGTGAGTAGTTCTGTCAGGTCAGAAGCCAGTTTGAGTCATTGATAGGATATTGTGTTCATTAATAATATTTTAGTAGGCTGGTGTTCATTGTACTGCAAATCCTTGACAATAATCATTTTTACACCAAGTTGACAAATTGAATTTGTTGCCAGTTTATAAATTTGGGTAAAATAAATGTAAAATAAATTTGCCTGTGTTTTAGCATTTTATTTTTGGGCACTGATCTTTTAGTGCTGATTCTAATTCATTGATTTTTTTTCTGTGATTGTGGCCTTTTCTTGATGTTTATAAAGTGTATTGGTTGTGTTTTGCTTTGTTTCATTTGAGAAAATTTGTTATTTTGTGTTGCCCCCCCCTGCTTCCCCCTCTCCTTTATCTGTTTGTCTTTCTCTGCATTGCTCCTTTTCTCTCTCACACACTTTTTTGTTTGTAATTAATCCTTGCGCTCAGCTGTAATTCATTAGAGTATGAGTGGAATCCTCTAGATGGTCTGGCTGACCTTGTTCTTGCTGGGTGGTGAGAGATCTCTCTCTCCATGCATTAATTTGTGCTGTCTCTCTCATCTTTCACTCTCTCCCTGGCTGGGTGCATATGGGGAATATCTATGAGGGTGACCCTGGCCACTTTTCATGTAAATGGACTCTCTCTGTATGGCAGGCAGGGATTCTGCCATGGAGGTTATCGCAGGCTCAGAGAGAACAGCACTCATTTCTATTTTGCCTTCATGTGCCTGAACTGAACATCTGTAAGCAGTTCTCACAGCAAATATACCCACAGTGTACATTGTGCGACAACAGTATTGTATTTGTAGTTTTTATTTATGATGCTATGGTCTGTGTTTTGTGGAACAACAAACTCACAAACATAGTGTAGTACATTGTAGTTAACTGGGCATAAAAGTGAGAAAAAAACACATGGCTTAATGCAGGATTGATACATCTTCTAGTCAAGGACAAAAGAGTCTCTTTTTGTCGAGCTGTCAAGGCCCCATCATGGTACTTTATCCACACAAATTCCACCCTGACACCTTAATCCCACATATCACAATCAAATATTTAATTTGTAATCTTGACTACTCCCAAGATCTTCCTTGAAACTCCCTTCTTACATCCATGATGTATTCTCACTCATTCTGTACCTATTTTGTCTGTTCTTCTTTGCTTTTTAAAATAAATGTTCATTCATTCATTCATTCATTCAAGATATGCCTTTGTTTACCCTGTCAACCTATTCTCTGAATCCTGTCATGATTTACACTGTGGGTAGCAAATCACTATTCTAGAGGACTAGATTCTATGTTAAAGCAATCAATTTTACAACATCTACATATTTTTCATCTAATATGAACATATAGTTTGTTTTCTGTTTTCTTTCTGTGTCTTTATGATTAAATCCTTTAAAACCCTGCAAGTACATCTGCCTCTCTTTGTCTTCATCAGCTCAGTGTGTGCATTGTGACAAACAAAATATGCAAACAGTGAAGCGTGGTGAATACTTGTACTGTAGATGCATTTATTACAAGGGGTGTCAACAAACAATTAGACATGTCCTGGTGCATCTCAAAAAAGTTATATATTATATTTCAATACATAAGATGTACAGTGATTTCAAGACCTTTTATTTTTTGTCTTTCTTTGATTGGGTTTGTAGTTCAAATTATCAGGATATTTCATTTCAAGTTTGAAACAATTACTAATTAGACAGTTTCAACATTAGAACAAATAAGGCTTAAAATATGTCACTTTGAAGGGTAATTTGGATCCCAGTCTTCTTTCTTGTTACCTTATGACTTTTTTTTTACACTTACAATGTGTAATACCAGTACTACCGTAGGTCCCATCACAGTATTTACTAGTTGTAAATACAGATTTTGACAGATTTTGTAGTTTTGTCTCTACCCATGGAGGAAACAGAGCTTGGGGGCTGGGACTTGTCCATCACACAGGGTCAGGTCACTATTGTAGTTAGAAAACACCTTGGTGGCAGGGCACCTGGGGTAGATGAGATCTGCCCAGATTTTCTAAAGGCTTTGCATGTTGTGGGGCTGTCCTGGCTGACAAGTCTTTGCAACATCACGTGAACATTGGGGGCAGCCCCTGGATTGGCATTCAATGTGTCCCTCAGGCTGTGCTCTGGGAGTATAGGGCCACCTATGGGGCCACCTATGGCCTGAAGCTTTAGCTAGTGACTGAAAAAATGAGATTCCGAGTACAAACAGCTGAAATTAGCTTTATCAGCAGGGTTGCTGGACTCTCCCTTAGAGATAGGGCATTGACTTTAGGGTTCAGTCATCCGGGAGGGTGTCGAAGTAGAACCATTGCTCCTCCTTGTTGAGAGAAGCCAGCTGAGGTGGTTGGGCATCTAGTGCAGATGCCTCCTGGTCACTTCCTTTGTGCAGTGTTCTAGGCATATTTGACTAGGCTAAGGCCATGGGGAAGACCCAGGTCATGCTGAAGAGATTATATCTCTTGGCTGGCCTGGGAATGCCTTGGAATCCCCCCACCCAACCCTAACCCCCCAGAAGAGCTGGAAAAGAGCTGTGGAGAAAGAGTTCTAGCCCTCTTTTCTTATGCAAGTGCAACCTGATATTTAAAATTTTGGTACAACCATTATTCTAGAATACCCACATCTGAACCACAAAGATCTATATTTTAAAAGAACTTTAACGATATCGAATCTTCACTTTACACTTGTGCATCTCTTTTATAAACATGTAATGTTTATGGAATTAAATTCACCTGAATATTAGAGGCTGACTCTGCCCTTCCACACACCTGTGGGCAAGTCTCCAATCAATCAGATTATATATACTGGGAATCATGCGCAGTTTAGCTGCGAGATATTGACACTTCTGTGTCCTATCGGGCGATCTGTATTGGTTTGTGTTCCCTGGTTTTTGATCTTTCTGCCTGTTTTTGATTTGTGTATAGTGTTTTCGTCCAATAAACCTGCCTGCGTCTGCATCCTCCGCCCCTTGGCTGGTCTTTACAGAATATCTCGCCACCCATGAATGCAGCAGGATCCCTTAACTTGAGTGAAGCAGTGGCTGAACAAGCACGAGTAGTGGGGCTCATTCAACAGCAGCTTGATCAGTTGGGATCAGCGTTTACCGCTCTAACTGAGCATCTGGACATTATGTTTAGCAACCAGCCTGCTAATCCCGTCCCACAGATGGTTAGTCCACCCGCACCAGTATCCCAGTATGGCCTTAGTTCCCCTCAAGGTTTCTCTACCTGAGAAATACAATGGGGACCCAGAGGTATGTGCGGGATTTTTATTACAATGTGACATCTACTTTTCTGAACAACCCCCGCCTGGACCTTCTGATCATGCTAAGTTTATGTTTGTAACTTCCCTGCTCACCAGTAGAGCTCTTAAGTGGGCTACGGCACTCTGGTCTAGAGATCACATAGTTAGTACTAATTATAATCAGTTTATTAGTACTTTCCGGACAGTTTTTGGTAACCCCGAGGGAGGCAGGGAAGTAGGGGAACAATTCCTTGACTTCAGGCAAGACCGCGATACAGTAGCAAACTATGCTCTTACCTTCTGCATGCTAGCCGCACAAAGTGGATGGAATGAGGCTTCCCTCATCACGACATTTAGGAGAGGACTGTTAGAGGAGATTCAAATGGAGCTGGCTTGCTGGGATGATTCCCTTCCTTTAGACGACCTTATCAAAATGGCGACTAGACTGGACATTTAGCTGCAAAGCCGACATCACGTGTTGCGCAGCAAGTGTGCTTGCGCAGCACCACAGGCAGTTCTGATGGAGGAGGCGGAGCCCATGCAGCTCAGGCACGCAAGACTGAGCCAAGTGGTGCGCAGGCACTGCCTAGAGGGAGACTTGTGTCTGTAATGTGGAGAGAAGGGTCATCTGAGAAGGGGTTGTCCCCACCGACCGCATTTACAGCCAGGCGACATCGCTCAGCGCACGAGTTCCGATTCGTGTGCTGACGCGGTGAGTATGCCTGACCCTCTTATCTCGGCTAGACTGTTAACTGTACCTGTAACAGTGCATTACCTTAATCAGGGTTTTCCTTTCCCAGCCCTGATGGACTCCGGAGCGGCAGGGCACTTCATTGAGCAAACAGTGGCCGAGGAACTGAGGATTCCCATTATAAGATTAGACGCTCCCAGAAAGATCCATGCTATAAAAAACCAACCCATAGGAGAAGGCACTGTTACACACATAACCGATCCAGCAACCATTACCATTGGGGCTGATATCTTTTTATATACTACGTGTTTCTTCTCATCCCATTGTATTGGGGTTGCCCTGGCTTACTAAACATAACCCCTTGATTTCCTGGCCAAATAGAGACATTGTGCAGTAGTCCCGTAAATGTCTCGACAATTGTATTAGAATTACTTTGGTGACCTCTATTGAAAGCCCCTCGGAACCCAGCCTCGCTGAAATCCCAGAGGTATATTCCGATCTGATAGAGGTGTTCAGTAAGAAGAAGGCCACAGTATTACCACCTCATCGAAAATGGGACTGTGCTATAGACTTAGAAGAAGGCAAACTTCCCCCTAGAACACGCATCTATCCTTTGTCTGTAAAAGAAACACAGACTATGGAGGAATACATACAGGAAGCCCTGAGCCAAGGCTTCATTAGACCATCTACCTCACCTGCCTCTGCTGGTATGTTTTTTGTGGAGAAAAAGGATGGCAGACTGAGGCCCTGTGTAGACTATCGCGGTCTCAATGAAATCACAAAAAAATTTTGTTACCCACTCCCCTTGGTACCACCTGCCCTAGAACAGCTCAGAGGTGCCTGATATTTCACGAAGTTGGACCTCTGTAGCGCGTATAACTTGATACGGATCAAAGGAGGAGACGAATGGAAGACGGCTTTCTCCACTAATTCAGGCCACTATGAGTATCTGGTCATGAGTTATGGCCTGGTAAATGCTCCTTCCGTCTTCCAGTCTTTCATCAACGAGGTGTTGAGAGACATGTTAGGTAAATATGTGGTGGTTTATTTGGATGACATTCTTATCTATTCTGCCGCTCTTTCTGAACATACTCAGCAGGTGTGACAAGTGTTACAAAGACTCCTGCAGAATAAACTGTATGTCAAGGCTGAAAAATGCCAGTTTCACCGAACTGTCATTTCATTCTTGGGATATTTAATCAGCCATGAGGGGGTGTACATGGATGAAAAGAAGGTGGCGGCTGTGACCGGGTGGAAGAGACCAGAAAGCAGGAAGGACTTACAGCACTTCCTGGGCTTCGCCAACGTCTACAGGTGGTTCATCCGGAACTTCAGTCCAAAGGCAGCGCCTCTCACTTCTCTGCTCAGAGGCGGACACAAGAAAGTGGGGTGGACTGAAGCGGCTGAAAAAGCATTAGTGGACCTGAAAACCACGTTCACATCAGCTCCCATGTTGAAGCATCCAGACCCTTCTCAGCCGTTTATAGTGGAGGTGGATGCGTCCAAATCCGGGAGTGGGTGCTGTTTTGTCTCAACGCCAAGGTAACTCCGCTAAACTCTTCCCTTGTGCATTGTTTTCAAAGAAACTGTCTCCCACAGAGAGCAATTATGATGTAGGTAACCGTGAGTTACTGGCGATTAAACTGGCGCTGGAGGAGTGGCATCACTGGCTGGAGGGAGCACATCACCCATTCACCGTACTAACAGATCACCCAAACTTAGAATATTTATGCAAGGCCAAACGACTGAACTCCAGACAAGCAAGGTGGGCTCTTTTTTTAAAGTTTCTGTTTCACAATCACTTATCGTTCAGGTTCCAAGAATGGCGCCTGCCCTGTAGGAAACTGAGTCCGTGGTTTGTCGGCCCCTTTAAGATCATACGGAGGATAAACCAGGTGACCTATAAATTATTGTTACCCCGCCACTATCGTGTCTCACCCAGCTTTCATGTATCTCTTCTCAGGCCGGTTATACCTGGTCCACTGGACGATGCCTCCCCTCATTCATCGCCTCCTCCTGTCCTGGACATTGATGGTGGTCCTGCTTACAGGGTCAATACCATCTTGGACTCTCATCGAAGGCAGGGGCACATCCAGTACCTGGTGGACTGGGAGGGGTACAGTCCCGAGGACCGGTGCTGGGTGCCCGCATCGGATATACTGGGCCCTTCTCATCACGGACTTTCACTTCCGTAGGCTGGACCGTCCTGCACCCAGGCCTCGGGGGCGCCCCCTGGCCGGGCGCCTAGTGCTCCGGGAGTAGCGCGTAATGCATCCTCTGCCCCTTTGCTGGTCTTTACACACAATCTGTAATTATTATTTCAAACAACTGGTTTCAATATCCTTTGTGATATTCTGTTATTTCTCAGAATGTACAGTGCTGCTTGAAAATTTGTGAACCCTTTTGTCACATATCTGTCCTATTCTTCTCCTGTCTTCCTATCTCATCATTTTGTTTCTATGTGCTTCTGAGCATATATGTCTTGTCTCATTTTTCAAGTCCAGGTGTTAATCATGTCTTGTTATTTAAGTCATTCTGTTTCAGTCTGTCCTTGTCAGTCCTCTGGTCTTCATGTATTCAGGTCATATAGTCTCTGCTTATCTTCTTCTCTTATCTTCTCATCTTTGATCTTGTTTCAGGTTAGTTTTTTTTGTTTCAGTTATTGTTTCGTTTGCTTGTAAATAAACCCTCAACCCCTACGAGTACTTCTGCTTCTCGTTTCCCTGTCTCATCTGTTCAGCACACAACCCTGACACCTTTAGAACTGCCTATATTTCTGCATACATTTCACCTAAAACTTAATCAGATTCATGTCCTAAAATTAAACAAGGAAACTTGCCATTGCACTTGCAGTCATTAAAATGTATTTATTAAGTAAAATGATCCAACAATACATATCTGTGACTATGTGAACCTTGATTTCAGTATCTGGTGTGACCATGACCCCCTTCTGCAGCAATAGCTGCAACTTAAGGTTTCCAGTAACTGTTGATTGTTTGATTAAGAAGTTTAGTTCATTATTTCATATAAAACAGCTTCAAAGCTGTTATGTTTGTGGGTTTCCTCCCATGAATTTCTTGTGTCAGGTCCTTTCACAACCATTCTATAGTTCAGGTCAGGGTTTCAAAAAGACTTTAACCATTCATTGGTTGACTTGAAAGACTGAATAAACTTGAAATGACATAGAATGACGTGTGCTTAGTATCATTTTCTTAATGCATAACCATCGTTCTATTGAGATTATGATGATGGTATGTTTTCATTTTTGGTCTCATACAAAAAAACATTTCCACTAGCTTTCTGGCTTGTCCTTGTTATCTTCAGCAAACTGTAAATGTGAAGCAATGTTCTTGCTAAAGAGCAGCAGCTTTCTCCTTAGTGTTTTCCTGATGGTGAACTCATTATCACTCATTACTCGTTATCAGTCCTGTGGTTAAATAGTCTAGTGTTGTGCTAAGAATACCGCAGTGTATTGCAGCACATTCCTCTCTACATGCAAGTGTGTGCATGCTTATATAGATGCATCATCAATAATAGTATATATTAAGGTATCAAACTTGATTTCTCAGTTATAAATACTTTAAATACCCTTACAGAAATTAAAATATCTACTTAATCTCCCTCCCAGAGTCAGATACTGAGCCTAATTAGCTCATTTACAAGTACTATTGTCATTTATGTAAATGTTATAATCTATTATATTATTATTATTATTATTATTATTATTATTATTATTATTATTATTATTATTTTATGGTTTTGAAAGACTGTTTCATCTTTTACTTATAATATAAATATAAATATAATAAATATAAAGTATTCTGGAATCTTATTATACTTGTTATAATGCTATTTTTCTGCATTTTTGTAAGTTTGAAAACTTGGTAAAGCATCAAAATAAATGATAGGTTACTTGATTCATAAAATAATCTAATTATAGTTTAGCTAACTTTTTTGTTGCATATATACCATTTTAAGAATTGCCCTGAAGTACCCTGAGAGATACTAAGCAATGTTTACCATAAATGAGTAAAAAAAAAAAACAGTTATCAGGGCAATTCATATGTTTTACTGACAGGCATTCCAAGCAACTTTCTAGACATGCTTGCTGTTTTGTATATTATAAGCTGTGACAAAAACAGTGACAAAATTTGTCATAAAGTGACTTTCAAATAGTCATTTATAGTTAATTTTCAAAGGCTCAAAAATAACTGACGATAAATCTTATGTAATCATCAAAATAACAAATGAGCATCACTTGAGCGGACGTATATATAGCTCTATAAACTTCCCACTTCACTCTGCTAACTCTGTCAACATCATAAATATACAGCAGTAACACGGTTCTAGTTCTTGTTTTCTATCAGTCTAATCTGGCCTTTCTGAGGTAAATGTTGCTTTGCATCTTAAATGAAAAAGTCTGTATTTAAATTAATGAAGCCATCTCTTGTTTGTAGACTTTGAAAATGACATGGCTACTGATTTGAAGGAAATAATTAATGCACTGTAGTCTTTGTCCAATGTCTAGGTGGTGTAGCTGAGCTCTTCAGTCCATTCCTTTTTTAAACAAAGCAACAGATTATTGATTAGGTCAAACACTGAAGTTTCTTCAGTGTCTCTGATAAGTGTGTTTTTTTTGTTTTAATAGTGAACAGCTGCCAAATACATATTCAACACTTGGAATCAACTCCAGACCTTTTCTAATATGCAGTGAAATAATAAAATGGGGGGATTGTGTAAAAATGTTTAATCTTAATTTTAATTCCAAATCTTCTTTGATGTACAGAGGCAACATTACAAAAAATATTCAAAATACCTAAGGTGTATGAAATTGGATGTATATGAAAATGTTATCTTCTTAATTAATGTTATGTACCACAATACACCGATCAGCCATGGCGTTACAATTATTACCACATTATTTTTACACTCATTGCCCATTTTATCAGCTCCTCTTACCATACAGGAGCCCTTTGTAGTTCTAAAATTACATATAATCCATCTATTTCTCTGCATACTTGTTAACCTCCTTTCACTCTGATCTTTAATGTTATTTGCATGGTGAGTCATTCAGTACAGCATTGACACTGACATGCTGTGTTGCCTTAATACATTTTGGACCAGAAACAGTACATGTTGTGATAGGTCTTGGTAAAGGTCAGTAAAGTTGGCTCAACCACTCAACAGTAGGTTTCCTGCCAGCTAGTGAAGTAATTAGCATTGTTTGCAGCTTGTGTATTGGAAGATTTGGCAAAGGTTGGTGGGGGCATTAGATCCCTGAGGCCTATGAGGGCTGTAATCTGGCCTTGTTTGTGATGGTATGAAAGAAACTGTTTAAAAACTAAACAACTGTGTGTGTGTGTGTGTGTGTGTGTGTGTGTGTGTGTGTGAGAGAGAGAGAGATTTATCTCAAGTTGGACTGACAGATAATATATGGGCAGCAGGTGTTGCACTAGAGGCAGTCCAATCACAGGCTGCATCTGTGAAGAACACCAGTGCTGGAGCCAATCAATTTCAGTGAGGAAAAAAGTTCCCACCTTCTAATCCCACAGCTGAGTCCTGTGCACTGGCACTATTCAATCATCATGAGCTGTGATGTGAGGTAACTTGTGAATATCCCCAAACAACCCACCACTTCCAAAAAAAAACAAGCAAAAAAAATATTCAATTTGAACATGACAGCAGAGTCTTGAAACTTTTTTGCAGCCGTTTCTTTATTGTAAATGCATTGTTTTTAGTGGATAGAAAGAGTATAAAATGTAATATATATTGCACAATATAAATCAATTGCACTTTCCCAAGGTATAGCAATGCAACTGCAGTATGCTACATTAACAGCTTGTCCACACTGTCCATGCAACTAATAATGTGCATGAATGAACTTAAAACTTATGATCAAGCTTCTGTGTTTTTGAATTACACTCTTTAAAATAAGGGATCCTAAATGGATCTTGGTTAAAGGAATAAAGTTTAAGGAATAAAATGTAATTGATGCAGAATCTTTCCTTTAGGTTCTTTACACTTTAGAAAAGGTTGTGCATTTCATTAAAGAACCATCAACTGTAATGTTAGATAGCACTTAATATTAAGGTTTGCAACATAATTATTAATGATGCAATTGATTACCCATTATTGCATATTTACCTATGCAATAACTGATTATTGCACTGCCAGCCAAACAATACGTGTAATTATTAAAAAAAAAAAAAAAAAAAAAAGGTTTAGGTACCTAAGGTTAATATCCCTTTAAAGACATGTAGATTTTATCTGACGCATATTTCACACACACACACACACACACACACACACACACACGGAAATGTTTACATATAATTTATTTTCCTTTATCATAATTTATTTTCATATATAGGAAAATATATATATTTTTTTTTAAAGCTGATTATAACATTTGTACGCCATTAGACAACACTGTATAGCAAACTATCCTCAGGTTTTGTTTGTATAATTTCATTTCAAAATCTAAAAACAGCTGAGAGCAGTGGGGCAGCTGAACATGATGGTTAAGGGAAGAGAGCAGTAAAGCACAAGTACTTTGTTCCATAAAAGGTATTCTAATTGAGGAAAAATGTAATAACAAATGAGTTGATTAATGAACAAAGGGTTGGATTTGATTTGATAATATTTAACAATATTTCTTCAATAACAAAAATTTCTTCTGACAATTATAGATTTGCAGACATTGCCAGACTGCTGATTTATGTAAAAACACAGAAGATGATTATTATTACCATAAAGATACAGAAGAATACAGATTGATGCATCCATTTGACATATTTGGTTGATTTTCTAAATAAATAGAAGTGAACAAAGAGTTTTTCTGAATTTAACAAATAAAAAAAAATCAAATTAAAATTACTTTTACACATACCACTTTCATTGGTTTATGTATTTTGCAATAAATTACATGGTTAAGCAAAATACACAGTAATGATGCTTTAGTATGTTCCAGGTGTGCCCAAACCTTTCCTTAAGACTACATATATCATGTGGTCTGGGTGACTAAACTCACAGTATGTAGTTGTAACATTATCATTCTGTTAATATGGTAGAGAAGTACTGCCAATAGAATAGGACTCTCTGGCAAGATAAACATGAACACACTGGCACCTTGGCTTTCAAGACTAAGCTATAGGGGTGGAACTGTGTTCATTTGAATGATGCTGCTCTATACAAAAGGTTTGGGATGAGTTGGGGAGTTGAGGATAAAGTGTGGTGGTGATCATCCAACATCCTACCCTCACTATTGTTGTTGTTGCAGAATGCAATCAAATCCTCACTACAATGCTCCAAAATCTAGTAGAGACAGTTTCTCCAACAAAAAAAGGAAAACTATTTTTAATACATTTGATTTCAGAAGAAATGGTGAAAGAGCAGGTGTTCCAATATGTTTGTATTTATAGTGTATTAGCTGGCAGTGTAATCAGTAAGTAATAAGTAATATATGAATAATGGGTAGTCAGTCACTGAGTATTTTTACTTTTTAACCGTGGAAGAAAAGTGAGTTATATTTTCCCAAAAAATTAAGTGTTTTTTTGTGGTACAAAAGGCTTTTATAATACCTTTATTTTAAGAGTGTAGTTTGTGGTGGTTACTCCAATTTTCAGTGGCGCACTAAAGAAAATACTGTATTTAGCACTGGAGTAGAAATAGACTAGGCAGTGGCTTCTTGAAATTTCTTGAGCTAATACAAAGCTGTCCAAGTAATGACTGTCTAAAATACAATATAATAAAATAATATATATACATAGCCCTCTTTTTTGTCACCATTATCATTCCTCTTCAGGTTTTGAGGTCTGGAGGATTGTATCATCAGTCACCAACCCAGGTTCAAGGGTTCTGTTATTGTCTTAGGTGACATTGCAAAATATACAAAACATTTTAATTAGCTTGTGAAGATGTAATTATTCGCTACAGGCATTGTTCAGTGTGAAAGACAGGCTGCTATTTGAAATAGAAAAAGAGTCAATGTAGTTTATAGAAATCATTTGTTTTTTTGGAGAACTCTCACAGGGAAAATTAATTATTTCACTCATAGCAAACTACTGACTTAATTACTTAATTGTTCATAATGTTTTTTTTATTACATTAAAATATTGTCTTCAGCTGTTGTGCATGTAGCCAATTGATTCTGCATTCACACACAATCACTTATTTCAGCAACTTGACATCTGCTTTATTTAAACTCCTGATTTTCTGCTAAATAATGAAATAATGGGCAAACCATTTGCAAGAGAAAGAAAGAATGACAAACAGAAAGAGGGGTTGAAACAAAATGGCCTTTATATTTTCCCCAAAGTTTGTGCTTTGCTGATTAGATGCCTCTGATGGTGCCCTTCCAAATTGTCATGGTGGTGAACTAGCTTTAGCTTTGAAGTTTCTGTTCCACTCTGTGGGTCCCTGGAGAAGGAGACAAGAATTTGGGTGAGAAAATAGGAGAGAAGATAGTTGATTTAAAAAGCTTTAACAGTTCCAAGCTAGCCATCAAAACATATCTTCCTTACCTTAATAATTAACCATATACAGAGCATTTACATAGAATCCTTTTTGGCAAACATGACAGCAGATGAATTCTCAATAGTTCCTCAGGTTTTATCAAAGATTACAGAATGAAACAAATGTTATTCCTCGTTAAAATCCATTGGCTGAGAACAGCCCACGCTGCTACAATCACAAAGCAGTGGATTGTGGCTTTCCCTCGCCTCCATTTGTCAGTGCAGAACTGGACAGATTGAGCAGTTCTGAAAGTCATCTGTCAGAGGAACCAGAGTTTCCAGCGTGCATGTTTCTTGGCCTCACTCTTGGACTTGCGTTTGGGGGTGGATGTGATTACTTCGTGTGAGTAAGGCAGAGATGGGTAGGGTGGGTCCAATGTCGGACACAGTCTTTTCATTAGCGGCTGGAGTTTGTCCTCTTGCAGCTTAAAGTCCAGTTCCACACTAGAGATACAAGAGCAACAAGATGCAGTTATGTTTGGTGCTGTGAGATAACTCACAGGTCCTGAAAGCAAGACAATGTTTTAAAGCAAATGTCTTAAACCTCAGAAACTAAGTTTTACATTTACATTTAAAATATAAGCCCAGTATTTCTGAAGCAAAGGAAAACATCCTTTCAGATTTGAAAGAAGCACAGGGCCTTCTAGCTTCTGCATGACATTTGTACTCACACTAAAACACTAATCCATTTGAGATAAGTTTAGCATGACATTTTAACTTGTTTCTAGGTACAACTCATGCTTGTGAAATCCTACAAATCCTTTTCCATGCACAGTAATGTAACATCTATACCATGATTACTCACTGAACATATCGTTACACCCATAGTATCTGTTTATTAACACATTCACTTTAACAAATTAGACTGTCAGTTTGTCAGTGAATCACACAGTTATTTTAATTTCTAAAGTATGCACTTGACTTTTCCATTTGCTTTACAAAAAAGAGATTATGAAACTTTTCTTCCTGCAAAACAAGACATACCTCAACTGTCAGAAGAGGTTTGACATAATTTTAGTTTAGTTTAGAAAATTGTCCCTTGTAACACTTGTAACAGCAGATATATCAGTAACAGTTTACATAAGACACAAGTTGTGTAGACATTGTGTCCACTTGGAATTAGTTTTCTAATATAAAATATATATAAACAAGGTTTTAATTGACATTTTTATCAATATTTTTCACATTCATTTATATTCATAGTCTGTGAATGTTTCTTAACAGTATCAGAGGTGTCTTTCTAAGTTACTTACAAAAGCATGCATTTTGTACTCTGTATGTAGAAAACAGAAAAACATTATCTACTGACACAGTGTAGCTATAAGGAAAGCTACATTGTCACAATGTAGTTTTAAGGACTTTAAGACTCAAAATCTTAAAACTGATCAGAATACAGAACCTTACAATTCCAAAAAGAAAGAAACTGTAAGATACAGAGGAGACGTCATTGCACTGGGCAAACACTCATTAACGTGATGCAGAACCAAATTTCACACAGATGAGTTCTGGTGGTAGGGTGTGTATGCAAACATGCTTACACAACATGTTTGTAACAGCTACCTCAGATGGGCTGTCTAACAATATATGGAACAAACTGTAAGGTGTAAAACTGCCTGTTCACAATAAATGAAAGGAAACATTTGTTTTTCTTGTTGTACTGAACTCATACCAAACTGTGTAGCTCAAACTGGTGTTGGAATACAAAAGGGGCGATGTAAAAGAAAAGCTGAATTCTGCTTAAGCCTCTCAGACAGTCGCAAGACATATATGTGTATATGTGTATGCATTTAATACTTAAATCTATTTGTAGTGTATACAAATTATGGCTCCCAAACATGCTGACTGTTCTTGCGTCCAGAGCTGTAGCTATGAATCTCAGGCCTGGAGCCCACCTTCAGCTCATTCCCTCAGCAAATCAATTGCTAGGGCCACCACTGTAATTGTCCAGAGTGAAAACCACAGCACGTCGTTAATAAAGTGCTGCACAGTTAATGCACAATGCTCGCTTTCCCGTAAGACTCTCCAGCTAATTTCAGAGCCAATTTCAACAACAGAATCAATTTGATCTCAGTTTGTCTGATCTCATATATTGTGTATATAACTACTGTCAGTTGTTGTGGTGTTACGTGTGTGTGTGTGTGTGTGTGTGTGTGTGTGTGTGTGTGTGTGTGTGTGTGTGTTGTGTGTGTAGCTATCTGACTGTGAGCTATCTGACCCACTTCTATTCGCCATACAGTCATAATCCTTGCTGATCATTCATTCTGAGGAAAGCACAGCAGTTTAATCCCCAGACAGCAGCCCTCTTCGCCTTTGCATCTGATCTAAATAAAATCGTTGGGGCAAGCCAGGCTCCAGGACATGACTCATCAATAAACAGAACAGACAAAGCTGCTCCCCAGGACCAGCTCTAGCATATTTTATGCACCAAAACCCATCATTAACATTGTCCCATGACCATTTCCCAACCTCTCGTGATACCACTGAAATAAAGGGCTGTGTGCCAAGTTAAATGATCTCGATTCTGACTGACTGCCCTGTATTGTGTGTCATGAAAAAAACTTCACAAACTGAACTGGCAGAGCAGCTGTTGCCCGGATTAAGGGGTTAGCCATACAGACAAAATGGACAGTACAGTAATGAGGCTCTATTCATAAAGTCACTGTGTTGGTGATCAGTGTGCCTGTCACTCCTTAGCATTGAAGCATTTTACATGATGTGTCTGCAGTACATGGCAATAGCAAACAACATATTTGGCATCCTGAGCTGCACATGTTGAAGTGGTTCATGCACTGACAGTGCATCATCACTGTCAGCCCATGTTCAAGTATCCACGACCAAGAGTGTAAGATAAAGATATTTGTTCTCATTTCATTACAGGTTGAAATGAGAGCTGACATCACTGGCTGTCCTCTTGTCCCACCTACCACTCAGCATGATAATAGCCAACATTGGACCTGTTCTTGACATTATATTGTATGACATCCAAATGGATAGCAGCAGTTTAAAATATGCAGTAGCAGGTGCACAGCACCATTCTGCAAATTAAGTCCCCCTCCCTATGCCTCCTTTACTCTCAAGTTAGGGAGAATTAGTGTCACAAAATAATCTAAAGACACTATCCTTCAAGACATGAGAAGATGAAAAAATACTCCAGAATAATAAACTCTGGGAACAGCAGTCAGGTAAATCTGTGATCACTCCTTTTGACAGTTGGTTTGTTAATAAATAATAGTCTATAACCAAAGCCATGGGAAGATGGAGGTGGTGGTCTGGAGTAGGGTCGCAGGGGCTCTGGACTCTCCAATTATCTTAAAAGCTTCACAACACCGCAGCAAAACATGTAAGAACCCAAATTTTGCAGCAGATAAGTTCAAAGTGAACACATACTGATTAATACTGATAACTGGATAACTATTCTGATCCCACCTTAAAATGTGAAACTTCTTCTGTATCATCTTAAAGAATAAATTTAAATTCAAGTGCTACAACGTGATAGGGGGACTAAGTCAGTGGGCGCCAACTTGCAATGACTGCAAATATTTAGTAAACAAAAATATACTATCAATATAATAACCAATGTAACAACAACTTCCTATAATGACACAGTAATTTAAACAAAAGTAGGGAGTCCCATTACTTGACATAAATTACGTTCAAAGTATGGAATTATGAAACAATTCTTAAGAAAATTCAATATTGCATTTTATATATATATATATATATATATATATATATATATATATATATATATATATATATATATATATAAATCGCTAGTATGGAAATAGTTGTTGAAGCAAGCAAGGCAAGAGGTTCAGATCAGGCAAAGAGAGGAACTGTGGTATCTTGTATGAGTGGAAGTCAGGCGCTGAAAGGCATGTGAGGGTGGTGCAGGACATGTATGAGGATAGTGAGAGGTGGTAAGGTGTGCAGTTGGAGGAAAAAATGGTTTCCAAGGTGGAAGGTAGGGCTACATCAGGGATCAGCTTTTGGAGAGCCCTCCTTTCTGTTTGCAATGGCATGGCTGGTGCCGATAGGATGAGGCCAGACAGGAGGAATGCATGTAGAGACAAGACGGAATACAGGTGTGTGAATGAGAGGAGGCAGGTGGAAAGGTGAAGAACCAAGGAGTAGAGGTTGTAAAGGTGGATGACTTCAAATATTTTGGGTCAACCATCCAGAGCAATGGACAGTGCAGAAAATAAGTGAAGAAGATGCACGTAGGATGACGTGGGGGGAGACGGGTGTCAGGGCTGATGTGTGACAGAAGGGTAGCAGCAAGAGTGAAAGGGTTTACAAGACAGTAGTGAGACCTGCTATGATATATGGTTTGGAGACTGTGGCTCTGTCTAAAAGACAGGAGGCTGAGCTGGAGGCAGAGATGAAGATGCTGAGAACAGCTGAAAGAAGAAGAAGAAGGTTAAAGAAGAAGAAGAAGAAGAAGAAGGAAGAAGAAGAAGAAGAAGAAGAAGAAGAAGAAGAAGAAGAAGAAGAAGAAGAAAGAAAGAAAGAAAGAAAGAAAGAAAGAAAGAAAGAAAGAAAGAAAGAAAGAAAGAAAGAAAGAAAGAAAGAAAGAAAGGTCATTGATATTGAGTTGTTTTGTGGTTGCTATGGTTTAGTGGTTGCTAGACCGGTGGTACTAGTGTATTTCTATGAATGTGCACACATAAAAATGTGGTGCTACATGGAAATCATGTCAGATCAAAAAAGTTGTATACAAAAATATAACAATGATATCAAACTACATTAAACACATGTTTACAAACAGAAAGACTTCTGTTTTCTGACAAATAAGTCCTTTTGACCTTGTGAATTGTACCACAAAAACTAATTTACACTATTGGGCAATGGCGTCAGCATGCCATTCCACATTCCCTCTAGCTGTAATGATACTATACATATCTGCCAGCCATTCCAGTTTCTCTTTTTCTTTTTCTTTCACTCTCTAGGCATCAGACCTACACCCACCTAGCCTTCAGCTGCTTCCTCTGCAGCTTATTAAACTCCAAACAGACATAATGGAGTGGAAGTCGATACAGTCGTGACCATCGATTACATTCATTTATTAAAGATTAGAGGGAGCTCTGAGTAAATTGCAGCAGCATCAGGAGGCAGTTGTACACACCTGCACACAAATCCCTGACTTTGTTTTGTTTGTCACAGCATGTTTTGGCACTAGGAAGATACAGCCTGTAAGTGTCTGTCTGCAGCCTCTGATGATCTTCTACAGCAGGCACTTTTTATCCCAGTAAATAAAAGCCAGCCAAGAAGCCTCTGAGCCTGTGTTCTCTTTTACAGTGAAGTTCACAAATGTGCCAAGTAGACAAACACTGTTTTTATAACATGGAGTCTAAGAGATCCAGATTTTTTTGCAAATTATCACAAGTAAACTTCTAGCAGGCATGTTAAATTTAGCATCCGCCATTGAGCAGTCCACCTCATCTATTCTCAGCTCACATGAAAGCTCAGCGTTTCTCCACTCCTATGGCGCAACAGAAGACAAAAACTGCACCAGCATGTGCAGAGGCTCTGTTGAGCAATTAATCATTGGATAGGCCAGGACAATTTCTTCCATCTTACGTGATGTCTATTCCATATTAATGGCCAATGGGACATCAAATAACAGAAACCAAATCTGATATTTTTGATTACTCTGAATAGTTGAATTATGATCAAGCTAATCATCCGCTCTGGATGCTATTACAACTGCTCATCTATCACTGAGCTTGGCTTCTTCACAAATGAGAGATTGTGAAGTCATCATTGTACAAAAGAACTGCAAAATGGCTTTTGAAGAAAAAAAATCTTTATTGGCCTCTCCATGCCCCACCCACAAAAGCATGGATATGAGCTTTAGGGTCAAAAACATTTGTATGTATGTATGTCCGTTCCCAGCCAGGCAAAACACCACAGTACACCAATTAAATATTAATCATTATTAACTAAATTATATACATGTAAATATATTACATTCTTCAAAGTGTTTGTTTCAGACTTTAAAATAAAAGTGTGCACAAAAACATATAAAATGTATTTTAAATAATCTCAGGATAATAGATCTAGAGATACTAGAGTTTTTTTGCTGTTGGTATAGAGTTATTATATGGTTGCTGTGGTATCCCAGTAGGTTGCTATGATATTGCTGGGAGGTATAGCATACTAGATAGTTGCTATAGCATTGTTACTTGTTAGGTTGTATTTCAGGTGGTTGCTGTATTGTTGCTGGTTTCTTCAGTGTTGTTAAGTGGTGGCAGAGGTGTTGTAGTTGTATCCCAGCTGGTTAGTATGGAATCCCAGATGGTTGCTGAGCTGTTGCTATGTGATTGCTTGGTTGTTGCTATCATATGCCAGGTGATTGTTATGGTTGCTAGAGGGTCAGTATGTGTCCCAGGTGATTGCTGTTGTGTTGCTAAGTGGCTGTTATGGTAAATTACATATAAAATATTCTATTCAATACATATAAAAAAAAAAATAAAAATAAAATAAAGATAAAGATAAAAAAACATATTAATTACCTGGTTCATCATATCATGACCATCTGTTTCTTGTTCCAACCTCATATTCACAATACTTAAACCAGCTTTTCAGTTCTGGGGTTTGTCTCATTGAGCATGTGTGTGCTAAACAGTGTGTATGATAGGATAGGATAGGATAGGATAGGATAGGATAGGATAGGATAGAACTTTATTGATCCCTTGGGAGGGTTCCCTCAGGGAAATTAAGGAAATGAAATGTAAATAAAAAAAAATAATACTATATCAATATGTAAAACGTAATGCCACTGTTGAAGTAATTAATTAATAACTGCAGTCTGTTCTTTAGCTATGTAGTATGATCCATTTATTTTGCTGGAAATGCTGATATTTGTCAGATTAAATGATACCACAAACATTTAAAAAGTAGCATTAAAATTTCCTCCTCCTTCAGAAACCCTTAATGTACCCTGCCCTGGTCAGCTGGGTTAGTGAGGAGTCTTGCTATGTGAATCTTTCAATTGATGATGTTGTAGCACTATGACATCACTTTGGTTTATCCACGGTATTCATGGTATCTGTTACTGTTACTATGACATACAGCAAACCTTCCCACAAACATTCTGCCATGCCTCCTTTTACGCACTGCTACAAAATTAGCAATTTGTATAATTTTGAGAAGCATAATAATTTTAGGAACCAGACCTGCATATGGATAACCATAGAAATCTAGATGTATTAACCTCAGTGATCTCAAGGCTTAATATTCAGTTATTAATTTTCTTTAAAGTTATTATTCAGTATGAATTATTCCATAGCAACAGTGAAACTAAAATGGAAGTTATGTAACTGTGAGATTGAAGACCCACCAAGTTTAAGAGGTTAAATATGTTATAACTACTATTTGGAAAAAATGAGCCAATTTACATTGATAATATTCAATGAACACACTCGTTTATGCCCTCATATCCCTTCTTCAATTCATGTGTGTGGAGGCTGTAATATTCCAGTGTATATTACTTTACTTTGACTGACAGCATGAGTGGATATGGATACATGAATGTTAAAACAGCTCTTGTTAACACCAAATAGAAGTAACCTCAGGTCTCTTTCAATTATATGCTTGGTTGCCACCCCAACCCCCCCCCCCACACACACACACACACACACACATTCACTAAGTAGGATTCAGCAAGTATTTTTTATACAACTGACTAGCTCAGCTGTGTATATATTGTCATAAATATTTGAATATGTTTTCTATCAGCTTCTTTGTTGACACATTGAGATCACTTGACTGGTACTGATTTAGACTGATTGTGATTTATTTCCTTATTATAGCATTTAGTGAGACTGGACAACCAGCTTTCAGTCTAAGTAAATTATTAAGTAAAAATTAATATTATTCTGGTTTAAAGTTGTACACATCATTGGTCCCCACCCAAATGATAGATGTGTGCAGCAAAGGCTTTTTTGGGTTTATTAACAGAAACTGATAATACATACCATGAAATATGAATTGTTACCATCTATAGTTTTATACAGCTGGGGCATGTTAGTTCAGATCTTATGTGTGATTGATTTTCTAACTGTAGGTTTAAAAATCACCTACAAAAAAACAAACTATAGTAAAAAGGTAAATATGACAATATAAACGTGCAAATATCACTATGTTAAAATTAGTTCTAGAAAAATCCAAAAGGAAATTACAAAGGAGTTTCATCAGTAATAAAAAATGTACAAACAGTACTCTTTCAACATCAACATCAACCCAAAATGTCCATTAATGGCTAGTTATCGATTCAGAGACTTTCTGAGATACAAGATAATCTACATTGGTTAGGATGAGTAAAGAGAAAAGTAATTTCAATGATGAGCAGAAAATGTTCTGACTTCATTCAGTGTTAAGACTCCCAAGCTATGGAAGCTCCCAATCTGCCAAACCTCTGATCATGTACCTCTACCTTATTATTATTATTATTATTATTATTATTATTATTATTATTATTATTAAGGTAGACGGTGCACAAAACAAATGTAAAAAAATGCATTTAAATGTAATACTAAGCAATGTAGTGTAACTGCAGGCCTCCAGATTTAACATTACGTTCACTGTTATGACTGGGTCTGATTTTAGTATCCACATTCCACTGCTGTGTTGCTCCAGAATTGCAGAAAGGCAGAGGAGTAAGGAGAGAAGGAGGGGTGAGATGACTAAGGGGCAGATTGGCACTTCACATTAACAGACAAAGCCAAAACAAGGGAGGAGTAGAGGGTGGGTGTGTGCTGTACACCACCTGCCACCACAGTCCAGACTTGCTCTGCCAGGTCACACTCTCCAGACATTCTTGTCTCCTGTTTGCTCAGTTTCCAATTGTTTTAAAGATTAAGTAAGCATTAGTGCTGACTACAGCACTGTACTAAAGCAAGATGAACTCACAGCAGAGCAGAGCTGGACTAACGGATGGTCTAATCATGCCACACAGATTTTCAGAGGTTGATTTTGATGGCTCTGCACTCTACTCTCCCAGAACTGTCTAGTGTGAAATTACAGATCTCATTAGGTGGGCACTGTTCATCCTGAGCAGCATTTCTGATCTGCAAACAACACAGTAGTAAAAATGAATAAAAGATTAATTCTGCAAAAAGTTAAAGAGTTAAATCTCTCCATTACACTTGTTTTGATATTGCTCCTAATCACTTGTGCCCCAGGGTTTCTCAACCTGTGGGCCAGGGACAACCAGTGGGCTGTGAAGGACTCTCTGCAGGCCTATCCTCACAGGGAGGAAGTTGTCCATAGTGGGCCAGTAAGAGCACTTTAAATCATAAAAGGCTATGTGAAAAATTAGATTACCATGAATAGAAATGTGAAACATTATATTACCATGAATAGAAATCCATAAATAACACATGTGAAAAGTAATGCAGAGCAAATTAAATATTATCAGTTTGAGACAACGCAGCTGTGAGCACCTGATGCAGACAGTTGTTTTAAGAGATTAAGAGATTAAGACATTTCTTAAATGAAGAAAGAATGCTGACATTTTGGCAGTAAAAACCAAAAATCATCTGCAGTTAAATGATGTGATGGGAAGAGTAGACAGATTGTCAACATGGAGTCTCAAATCTATAGACAAATTTTAGAAAGAAGCCCATATTTTGTAACTACACATCTCATCAGACATCAAGGCATCTTTACTGCTTGTTTTTGTGAGCAGGGACAGATGTTCTCATGAAGACATACTATTTTTAAACTATTTTCTTGCTCAGATCCTAATTCTCATGCTTCAAGTATCAGCAAACAGTTTTTGGAAAAGGTTAAGACCTCCTGCTGTATCCTACATCAGGAAAAGTTTGCATAACTGGAATGAATGGGAACCAAGCATCTGTTTCTCTCCCCTCACTCTCTTTTTCTATTTCCTCTTGTCCTTTCTGTCACTTTTTGCCTCTCTCTCCCCCCGCCCCTCTCTCTCTTTCGTTCTCTCTCTCTTTTGTTAACAGCTTAGAGGAATGAGGCTAATCACACGCAGAGAGAACTCCTAAACTGGGAAAAATCATCTGGATCCTCCATAAAGCGCTAGATTGTCTCAATTTATTCCACCACCATAAATACTGTAATGGAAACAGACTTACGGCTTATAATGGGAAATATAGCCCATAAAAGAGACTGTGAAAGAAATCACCCACTGAGTAAATAATTAATGCTTACAGGATAGTTGCTATAATTGTCTTGGAGAGAAACAAAGAATTGCAAAATACTGCCTGGTACTTACAATGTTGAATCTTTGAATGTGTCATGAGATGGATAAATATTTCATCAGCTGCTTTTTCTCCCTGCCAAACACATGTGGAGACCCGTTCAAGTGTCTTGAGACGTGACATGAATGAGGCTGAAGGTGTAGGGCACTAAAGCTCATAGGGATTTAAGATGGGATTATGTGAAACTGAAATAAAGAGCAGATTTGAACAACATAAGGAGGCAAAAAATATATTAGGGAAAAATATTTTATTATTTAGTTATTTGTTGGTAGGTTGGTTGGTGTGATGAGACCTATATATACTTTCTGGCTAAACTGAAACTACAGTAAGTCCATAATTCATTATTTATTATTTATTCATTATTTGGTTGGATTAATTGTTTGTTTGGTTTGTTCCTTGACTGCTGGCAGACTACACATGTTACATGTCCACTCATGAACATTAAAGTGATAATCTTCACTATGTAGAGTCTTAAAATCTGTGTTTAGAATAGAGGATGCTATTACAATTAGGGAGAGTTTCTGACCAATCAGGGACTCCCTCCTAAACAGAACTCTTCAGGTTTGTTGTTTTTTTTTCTCACTTTTCTCCACATGAAGCAGAAGAAACAAATGAAGCCTTTGCTTGGGGCTCTGGGGCAGACATACCTCAGGATAAATTAGAAACACACTTCACACCTATTGCCTCCACATTTAATACATCTGTGGTGCTGAACAAACACACACTAATAAAATGAGGCTGAATACACATGCCAGGAGTGGTAGGAAGCCTGTAGAGCATTCAAGGTTTAGGTGCCTTGATCAAGGGCTCCTGAACTGAGAATGGTGAGGGAGAAGCACTGTTCTATCAAATATATAAAGCAACTAGTCATTCCGTAATCACTAATACACCAGAAATGGCAAAATTGTTATGTTAAAAATGTCCTCATATTACCTAAATATGATAAAAGACCAGTCCACTTGGTATTCAAGTTGGTACTCGTGTGTTCCTATACAACAATAAGATGTTTGATGGTAATAACATGGCTAGATGTCTGCTGAACTGGGCAGAAGGTATTTTGCTATTTACACTTTGATATCAGTTAATAAAAATGCTAATACACATATGAAAATCTGCAGAAGTGTGAGGGCACGCTTGTGTAATCTAGGTTTATTCAAGAAGAAAGCGTGTGTGTATGTGTGTTAATTGATTTATCTGGCTCTGTGAATGAAATGCATACATTTGAATTCATTTGTGATTAATCCAGAAGAATGTATGCCCACTGCCATCTGTGACACGCTGGAGTGCTACATTTTTCCTGATGATAAATGGAAAACACTCTCATGCATGCCACTGCACTTGATTTAAAAGTGCATGTGAATGAATGGGAAAATGCTTCACGAGCAAAATGTGTCTACTGCGCCTTCTTGCAGATGCATACTGAGCCTGTATAAACATTCAAGGAGAGATTCACAACTGCCACAATGTGAATGAGCTGACAGTGTGTGTGTGTGTGTGTGTGTGTGTGTGTGTGTGTGTGAGTGTGTGTGTGTGTGTGTGTGTGTGTGTGTGTGTGTCTATGTCTACAAGACAAAGACAGAGACAAAGAGAGAGAGACTTGGCTATTAGGCGTTTTGGTCTTGGTCGGGAAAAAACAATCCCATCCTTTTTAAATGTAAAATTAATTTCACTTCAAAGGAAACCTACGGTTTTCTTTTTTCTTTTATCCTGACTGCCTAACTAGAGAAATCTACACACACAAACAGCCTGATGTGTAATTACTTAATGATGCAAATCCATTGGTCAATGTTGTGGGTAGAATGGCCTGTGGCTCTAATTTTCAAGGAACCTGCATTTACAGTATGCAGTGAGACCTTTTCTGTCCTTGATGATTTTATTCTACATCTTGTGAGTTTGTGTGTGGCATTTGTAAGCCAATGTCTCTCTTTCTCTCTCACACACCAGTGCCCCTTGCTTGCTTGGTGACCATTGGCAGCCCTTCATGGTCTTCCTACACCCCAAAATGATGACATAGTTCAGCAGAATAATTCACCCTGCCAAGCTCTTCAGAACTGGCTCTATGATGTATTCCTGGTAAACACATGATACCATGGATGAATGAATGTTAAAGGCCTGCACAACTTTGGAAATGGAATGTTCCATCCACCTGGCTATCCACTATCATGTCCGCTTAAACTTGCCATGAGCATGCTGGTCAGTGTTCAGCCTTATTCAGCAGCATATCAGAGATAGAAAAAAGTACTGGTCGCATTGATATGCAACAAAATGTGTATACCATAGAAGAACAACTTTTGTTTCCATAAAGAACCAAATTTGTATAAAGATGTGTGAATGTGAAGAACCTTTGAAGGTTCTTTCGTGGAAGTATGGAGCAAACAATAAACTCAAGCTAAAGTATAAAAAGCATTTACACTGAATATAATTCTGGTAAACAAAGGGTAACAATTTATAATAACATTCATTAATATACCATTAAGTAATTCTTAGTAACTGAACAAATCAGAATTTGAACATTAACAAATGACAGTTCATGTCATTACTAATGTCTGTAATCATATTAACAAATGTTAATAAAACACAATTTGAAATGAACAAATTACTTATTGCCATGTCTGTCTCTTGTCAGTCCTGTCTCCCCTGTCAGTTTCCCCCATGTGGTCCTTAGCACATGGTTTAGGTTTGTTTTGTCCTAGTCTCCTCCCTTGTTCCACCCATTACCACCGGTGTGTAATCTGTTTATCTGCCCCCTCTTAGTTTGTCACAGCTGTTTCCCATGTCATTTAGTATTTAAGACCTGTTGTCCCATCTTGTATTTGTCAGTCCACTGCAAATGTTGTCTGTGAATGTTGTCAGCATTTCTTTGTTTCTGCATTTGTTTGTTTATGTTACTGTTTTAATTTCTTAATCTGTGTTGTGTTTTAGTTTCAGTCAGCCCTGTATATTTAATTGGTTAATGTGTTCAGTTTTTCTTGTGCTTCGTGTTATACATTAAATCTTCAACCCCTGCATTTTCCTCCATATCACTAGTCATCTGTTCCGTCCGCCTATTCCTGACACTTGTTGCTGAAAATTAAAAATCATCAATGACAATATCAATGACAACCAACGTGTGCTTTAGTATTTACAAATATGTCAATAACTCATTAGTTCATCAGAATTTGAACATTAATAAATGTTCATAAAGGACTGTTCATGTAGGTATCAATGTGTGCATTTGTAGTTTCAAACATGAACAAATAATTAGTTCATCAGAATTTAGGATTGACAGTTAGTGTACAACATTTAGAACCTTAGAACAGTCATAGTGATATGCTAGCATGTGGGGTGCTGCTGCAAGTGTATTACACACAATATGCATACCTCTGTCTCACTGCCAGGTTAAAAAAGTCCAACACCCAAAGAAATTCAGTCAAGAGCAGATCTTTGCTCCTCTTCACCTACAATGTGTTCCAGCAAGGTACATGTGTCTAATAAAGTGTAAGTAAATCTGTTATGATTAAATGCAACTTATCATCTTCATGCAACATGATGTGCACAAACATGATCACTTTATCCATTTGAGAAAATTGATCAACTAAAACACAAAAGACAAAAATGTTAATTTTATTATTTGTGTCACTTGTTAAATTATCATTTATCTATCAACATTATCTCCAAATGCACTGTAGGACCACATTGTTTGTGGACACCCCTTCTAATGAACACATTCAGCAGCTATAAACTGTCCACATTCTTGACACAGATGTGCAAATGGACACACACAGCTTGTCTAGTCCCCGTAGAGAAGAACTGCCAATAGAACAGGACTCTAGATAAACAAACATGGAATAGACAGTTAGAACCATGTCTAATGTGAGGCATGGTATACAGGGGTATAAAGCCTCAGAGCATTCAGCTGTGGAGCAGTGGAACCGTGGTCTCTGGACTGATCGACCATCCAGTACTTTTGGGATGTGGGGAGTTGGGGATGAGGTGGGATGGTAAATATCAAACATCCTGACCTCACCTACATTAAACCTTGATTTCAGGAGAAATGAGGTGTGAACCACACACCTCACCTCAACATTGAAGTGTCGGATGGTGACATTGTAGGTGAAGAGGAGCAAAGGTCTGTTCTTGACTGAATATCTTTGAGTGTTGGACTCTCTTAAACTGGCAGTGAGACTGAGGTATGCAGAACTGCAGTAACACCATTGTGTGTAACACACTTGCAGCAGTACCACACATGCTAGCATATCAGTATGACTGTTCTAAGATGACACAATGTGGTACACTGTCAATAATTTGTAAATTTACAAATTCTGATGAACAAATTATTTGTTCATGTTTGAAAATATTACACATTGATACCTACATGAACTGTCTTTAATAAACATTTATTCATGTTCAAGTTCTGCCCCATCTTGCTGAATCTGCATGCAGGTTGAGCATGTACTTATGGACAGAGCAGGAAACAGCACTGGAATGCTTCCTAAATCTTCTATGATTTAATTCATTTGGAAATGTGTAAATTTCAGCTGTTTTCTGAACTTGATTACTTACTAGTAATTCATCACACAATGGTTCCATAGTTAAACAGAGTAAGCCTTGTTATAGTATGTGTATCATGTCTGTAGATTACTCTGATCCTGAGTTATGAAGCCTACAAAACAGCATGTTATTGCCTGAAAAGTGTGGATTCTAAGAGTTAATGGCACTGACACAAACCCAGACACCAATGAAAAACAGAGAAATAAGATTGTTGATATGCACACATGTATATGATATACATCATTTCACATAGCTTTTAATTGTCTTTGACCACCACAAGGCAAGGGGCAACCAATGAGATTCCTCTTTAAATTGATCACCACAACAGGGCAAAATTGGCTTAGCGCATCCAGGCTTTAGGACATTCTGCATGTTAAATGTCTCCTGTTAAATGCACCTGACACAAACTTTTGATTAGAGCGTACATGGTGGATTTGTCATTGGCCTAAAAACTCCAGCTGCACTCTCTGTGATGGTCACTGACTGCATGAGGGTGTGTTTGTATAAAATGAATCATAAAGAGCTGTGTTTAAAACACATTAGTGCTAATGGGGAGTCTTGAAACAATCCGTTCTTTCTGTGCTCTCAAACTTTGTGTTGCAATGCTGTGTGGGAAAATGTGATGGTGTCTGAACCCTTGGCCTACTGTAGTGCAGCAAAATGCTTTACAGCTGCACTTAAAGTGAGCATGTTCCTTAGGGAGTAAGTGAGCAGAAGGTTCTGCTGCTTCTGGCATTCTTTCCATGACCAGGTTTTAAAGTGGGTTGAAGCACCAGTACCTTGATTTTTATGTGACAATCAGATCTAAGCAGCAGAAATGTATTGATATATGGATGAAAATAATTTCTAAAACAGTTATTAATGCATTCAACTTCATTAAGGAGATTTGGCTTTTCAGATCATTTTATAAACCTGTTGTGACTTTATATCCAAAGCAATTCCAAAGAGACTAATTTCCATACACTGATAAGGTTGTCCCTAATGAGGTAGCTAAAAAAATGTTACATTACACATTACTTTTTCTAATTACAATACACTTATTCCATGTTAAAAGTATTTTATTCAATTTGATGAGTTGATACATCTGTACCAACTTGGATGGACGACAGATGAAGAAGCCCTATGTTATCTGGCACAGAATTGTCAGCAGCCGATCTGGCCTATAAGTGGTGCCACCAATCAGACTTTGTGATTTGCAGGACTTGAGCTTCTGCTAATGTATTTATGCCAGATACCACAGGACATCTTGCAGAGTACATGCCTCTGTGAGTTGTATAGGGTGGTATAACTGTAGAACTATGATGTGTTTGGTGTGTCAAATTTCAAATAAGCTCAATCACCTATGTGATTTAAAAGAACCACAGGGTGGGGGTCTGTGGGAACTAAGTGGTTGGTAATGTCACACACTGAAAAGAGGTGGGAAAGAAACAACCAATGTTTTATTTTTTCTATGAGATTAACCAAAAAGCCAGGGAGACGCATCAAATGATCACTACTATCTAAAAGTCAAGTACACTCTGTACCTATATGGACCCTTTATGCTGGATAGACTAGCATTATTAAGATCAGCAACAACCCGAACAAAATTTAATGTTGACCATTCACTCAGCATTTTGAGTCAGGTATGAGTCCTCTAAGTGTAATTGTCTGTTCAGTTAGCCAAAAGACAGTCGGTATTGATGTTCCTAGCTAGTATCATCTATCATATATACCCTATAATGTACCACTTGTTCAAGTCCTCTCTCTCCCTTTGCCAGTCCATTGGAGGAAATGGCAAGGAATTACCTATTTAATTAAATTGACCATCTAAGGAAGAAAGGGGAACTTGGGCATTACTCCCACATGGCCAAAATTGGGGAACTTTCTGGCTTGACCAGGTGCCTCTACTCTAAGTGGCTATGGGTTCAAAGACAACAAAGCCTGTTGCATTTCCACTTTCACTTTTATTTTGCTACATTGTAGTTTTTGTCAGTCACAGTTGATCAATGTCACTCTGTCAGGCATAAGTTCTTGTCTTAAACACTCGTGGCGGTAGCACAGCCATTAGTCAGAACTGCAGCTGCTCAATGCAGAGTGGCACTTGGTGTATCTGTAGCCAAGCTACTGTCGCTAGCAAAGATAAACTTAATGAGACAACTACACATACTTTCACTCGACTTCATCCATCAGACTGAAGTCATTACTTTACAAACTATGGTCATGACCTTTTAGCTCAATAATGTAGCACTTATGTAGAGTTTTTCTACATGTAGAGCACTACCTATGTTTTTCCGTTCTTCCACTCCTCCTTTGCAGAACAGCTTAGTTGTGCAGTATTCTTGGGCTTGTATGCACAGCAGGTCTGAGATTTTCAGTGCTTTTCAGGCCAAGGGTCTGTGAGGGCAACTCCAAAAGCTTTAGCTTGTTCATGGTGGATTTTGAGGTATGTTCTGGATCTTTAGCCTGTTATAAAAACCAGCCTCTGTTCAACTTCAGTTTTTTGACTGGCTGTGAACTGAATTGTATCCAATCATGAACTAAAATATCCAAATAACATTAGTTGGATGTTTTGTATAGTTAATATGAATCCCATCAACTGAATAGTCTCCCATTTTTTGATTTATGGTTCCCATAAATGTGGTTGTGCTAGCTAACTAGAAGAGTATGATCCTTGGTTCTTATCAAGGTTTGCTGCTATTGCTCTGAGGGAGTTTTCCTTGCCACTGTTGCATTCGGCTTCATCACCAGGGTCTCAAAACCTGCTTTTTGATGACCAAGACTGTAAATTGAATTGAATAGAATATCATCACTGCAATGCATTAAGATGGCAGCTGTACAAGAGAAGGACAAAACTCATTGGAAGTCATTGGATCATTTTTATTGATCCTTTCATCATGAAATTCATCATGAAAAGAACAGCAACAATATACACTCACTGAACACTTTATTACTGTGTATCTGCTCATTAATGTAGTGGTGGAATTGGGTGGAGAATACCAATCACTTAAATACCTCAGTCTATTTGAGTATTATTGCTGGCCATAAGCATCCCTCCTAGAAACAATTTACCCATCAACTAATGACTGCTTCCAGCATGATAATGCACCATGTCACAAATCAAAAGTCACCTCAAACTATTTTCATGAGCATAATAATGAGTTCTGCGTTCTCCAGTGGCCTTTCCAGTCACCAGATCTGAATCCAGTAGATCACTGATTTTCACAACATTGCTCATGTACCGTTCTGCATATAACACCTCTTGTAATATACTTGTCCTATACATATATAAAGTATAGTCATATACATATTACCAGCTCTTTATTATTCTATTTTTTTATTTTTATATTTATTGCATTTTATTATACTTTTTATTTAGTGCAAGACTACAATACTAGTCTGCTCTCACTAAGAAACATTCCTTGTTTGGGTAACATATTTGGTGAAATAAAGAGATTCTGATTCATTTTTGGGATGTGACAGAATGTAAGATTTACACCATGAAAATGTTCTGGAATTGTGTACAATTATAACCCAGCTAGTTCCAACCAGTCTGATTGTCTAAGAGACATTCTAGGAAAGCCAATATTGCACAATAATGGCACTTTGACTTAAGGTCATCAACTATTATTACAACACATTCACATGTAACCTAGCAACAATGCCAGACAAAAACACCAGTCATAACAACCAGCAGCAACATTATAATTATACAATCATAAACTTTCTATGTACAGTACAGTACAGTGGTTTGAAACATGGATTAGATCAGCCAACACAGTATAGTGTTCCTAATAACGTGAAGGTGAATGTGAATGTAAATATATGATCCTAAACAAGATCAAGTTGATTTCAAGTAAGATATAACAAAGCAAACATCAAATGTGTTATTATGAAAGTCAATCCTAATTTAACCCATTTTCTCAACAGGCTTTATGCTCTTTTACCTGCCAGATCTGTCTACATTTGCATGGTCATGTAAACATACTGATCTTGTTTTGAGCCACTTTTCACTAATTGTGAAAAACACAAAACATCAGAACTGACTGGGTACATTCATCATGCACACCCACATAAGATTGTCCAACAAACACCATCGTTCTTCTTTTGTCTGTAGATGTACTACATGAATGCATAAAATAACAAGGTAAATAAGCAAGAGAGAATGAAGAGACATTCTCCCAACAATCAAACATGGGTATAGCAACCAAATATTTCTGTGTTTGTGAAAAACCAACCCATGTGAACCAACCCATGTGAATTGGTTTTACATATGCAATATCTTACCTGTAAATGATGCAGGCACTATTCCGGCAAGTGTCACAGTTGGCTGTATCCTGCCCAGTCCGGTATGACAGTCGGCTGAAAAAGAAATATAAAGTACATGAAAAGCCTGCCTTCTTTTTAAAATAGTAATGTGATTAATATTCAAGAAACATCTGTCCAAAGCACATTTTTCCACAAATCCTGGATTTTGTCTAGGTTTGATGATGTAAGTGTTTCCTCCTCACTCACAAGAAATGCATCAACAGATGATATCTTTCTGATAGTAGATGCATGCACGTTGTGAGAGCTATCTTTAGGTCCTGTGTTGACTTTTAAGGATTGTTTGATACCACTCACTTCAACAATCAAACCAAAGTAATGTTGGCATACCTATTTCTAATTTGATACATTTCGGGTAGTAATAAATGTGGGGGTGTCCTAACATCACAAGAAAATTGTGTACCTATTAATTACATTTTACAAATTATTATTTATTACCACCACATCTAAATATTATTCAAATTAATACAACAACAAATTTTGTTTCAGCACAGGTTAAATAGGCAGAGTAAATAATTTTCTATTGATGGATGAAAAATCATGTTTGTTTTTTTGTTTTGTAAATACATGCACTCTCAGTAGTTCTACGTTATCGTTCTAGCAGTACAGATTGACCCTAAGTGTCCAGAGTTTTCTTGTCAGCCCTCAGGCTACAGTGTTATGTATGGATCATGCATCAATCAGCCTTGCCAAATTGCTGTAGTCTGATGTATTAGTTGTGTGCTGCCATGGCACAACATTTCTCCTGAGACAATAACCCACCACACCCGGAAGCCATACAGTTATGTGTTTTCATTAAAGCTTAATGAAAACTTAATTGGATCACTTTATTTTTCAGTGCACTGAAGCACAGGGGTGGTCATTGGTATTCTGCACCCAGTGCCAAGTAATGTGGCTGCAGTTTGTATGTGCAGCAGGTAAATGTATATGGCAACCTTATTTTCTCCTCAACCCATTTTTAACAGCACTTTTATTATTTTATTTTTTGTGAAAAAAACCCCCAAAACATTCTGCTAGAGTAACATGCAAAAATTACCTCCCATTGCTTTGACATGGCCCAGAACGACATCAAATTTCAACAATAAATTTCTTGTTCAATATGGTCATGTACAACCGCAGGCATAAAACATTTCAACCCCTTCATGTCCTCTTGTTACTAGGTCAATTACTCAATTACACAGTTTCTATATATATATATATATATATATATATATATATATATATATATATATATATATATATATATATATATATATATATATGTATATATATATATATATTTAACAAACATTTTCACATTTAGTATTTGATTATTACCTTTTAATCTACCCACTCAAAATTTAGTATCCTGTTGTTTTGTTCCTTATAAGGCTTATATGTGGTTAGATGGAATTAACAGAACTGTTACAAAATAGTGCATGTTAATCTACATTTTTGAACATTTGCTAAATTCCCACACACATGCATGATCTATGAGTTATGCTTGTTCTATGTTTGTTAACCACTGACTGATCATTAGTTTTGTGGCAAATTGGGGACATTACACCTAAGCTTTCAGTTTGGTCCATGAATATTAAAACATGCTGATAAAACAGAGGAAAGAGACCATTACTCTTATACTAATTTCTCCTAGATTCCATTGAAATCCAGCAGTATGTTAGCCCTTCGTTTTTTAGTGTGTCTAGAACAAATCTAACCCCAGTCTCGTGGAACAAAATTCAGTGCTTCCACAATGTTGGCTCAAACAGTAAAAATGTCTGAGTACATCATATAGTCAGACTAGCAGTAGTGAGTCAGGGTTGTGATTTCACCAGTTTTTTGGTCCAGATGTCTGCTGGTTGCATCAAATCTCAATGAAATGCATGGGATTTCAGTTATGAAAATTCAGTGACAAAAACTGAATAAAATTTATGCAAATTAAAATACTGCTCAGTGGCAGTGGTAAGTAAATAATTAATCAGTAAATAAGCTTTAGTAATGAAAAAACACCACACTCAAGCACCAATAGCTAAGTAATTTAATTTAACTTTCGAGTAATATTCCATAATATGTAGCCAATGACTTGATAACCAATGACAGATTTCACAAATAATTTGTGACCCTTAATGTAATTGTTATTTTCATTAAGGTACCCTAACACCTGACAAGAACCTTGCATATTAAATCACTGCACATATTGTAGGCCGATATAATGTACAGAGCTGCTATAAAGCTGTTTTTTGTTGGTTTTTTTTGTTATTTTTACAGCAGCTATAGGGGAGTCGATGCTAAGGGTATCTTTGTTGACCTCCAGCTGACCTTTCTTTAATCATACATCATGTTCAGTGTTAGAGCCACTGAATGCAGTGTATTCTGCCCATGCCCACTATTAAGGTCTTCACTGTGAAAACCTCCAACAAAAAGAGGAATAAAATAGAATCAGATTTAAATTATATTCATGCAAATTGTGTTCGAGGGAATATCTGGGCTGTTTAGCTGCCACATCCTACATTAAGTCACATGCGGGATGTGGCAGAGGAACTTTGTGTGGTCAGTAATTGCCATGGTCATCCAGATACTAGGTAGCAATGAGGAGAAAATTGCCTGTTTATGCTGGTGTGTGTGTGTGTGTGTGTGTGTGTGTGTGTGTGTGTGTGTGTGTGTGTGTGTGTGTGTGTGTGTGTGTGTGTGTGTGTGTGTGTGCATGCAGGTGCACACTGTTACAGATGACCTTGTCTATAGATTGGATTGATGTTCTGAGGTCATTGCATTTCATTAGTTTTTCTCTCCAGCAAAGGGTGGAGTTTTGTTGTGTAAAAGTGCAGCAAACTGCAATATGCTGATACAAACACAGAGGAGGAATGGCACAATGTATATCTTTTCAAAGGCCATAATTACTCAGCGCACAGCATCCTATAGCCCTGGCCAACAGTGGGTGCTCTGAGAGTGAAGTTGAAATGAATAATTGTGAAAGTAAAAAATACTTACATTTACATTTACGTTTACAGCAGTTAGCAGGAGCCCTTATCCAGAGCGATTTACAAAAGTAGATGAATGAGTCATTTAAAGTCCTTTCACCAATACTTCTGTTTTACAAAGCATCTAATGTCACCTTCATGACTTGAATGTGAGACTTCGCCAGCTATTATAGGATCCAGTGATATGAACCAATGATGTAAATTAATTTCAAAATGTCATTACTTCAGGGGATGGCTTGAGAGTGCCTCACAAAGTGGCCAGTGTGCTTATGACAAGGTGGCATGAATGATCAGAATTTGAGCAAGGCATGATTGTGGATGGCTTGATGGATGGGACATCCTATTTTCAAACATGCTGGTATTTAACATTCCTTGATCCCTACATATTTACTAGGTAAACATCATAGAACCAACTCTGGACAACCTAGGCCAAAAGGTACATATTCCTGTGGGAATATCCTATCATTGTGGGGGCAGCAGTCAATGACATATTCAAGTGGACCAGTGGACCCAACCTACAGCATGCCATGAAAATACATCTCTAAGCAATACGGAACAGCCGCCAACTTGCAAACTGCCTGGTTGACAACTGGGATCCATGGCTTCATGGGGTCTGTGCCATACATGGACCTTACCTCCACCTGAAATAGTTGGTACTTTGACTCATCAGACCTAGTCACATGTTGCCAGTCCTCTTACCACTCTACCAACCGTGGTGGGCTGTCCGCTCCCATATCACATTGCATGAGCATGCTGTCCAGAGTGCAACCTCACTTACAAGATAAGACCTCACAATTTATACAGGTGTGAGGTTTCCAAACCAAAGTGGAGAAAACACCACTTCATAGTAAGTTTACATATTGATATCCCATGATATTTAGCATGTCAGTGTATAATCAGATTTGTTTGATTTTTTACATTTATTTATGCAATTATTTTTAAATATTTATATTTTTTGAATTAGAAGACTTGGACATCTATTTGAAATAGATTATATATTTAATCATAACCTATAAAATGTACTTGTATTCAACATTTCATAATTGACAGGACTACATCCAACTAACCATAACCTATTATGCTCTCTTTAGCAGTGCTGACAATTTCCCTATTCTCAGAATTTGTTCCAATTTTTTCATAACACTGTAAAAATGTGAATATATAATCAAATAACATTATTACCACCCCCTTGTTTCTACACTCACTGTCCGTTTTATCAGTTCCACTGATCATACAGGAGTATTTTGTAGTTCTATGATTACAGACTGTAGTCCATCTGTTTCTCTGCATACTTTCTTAGCCTGCTTTAACCCTGTTCTTTAATGGTCAGAGCAGGTATTATGTGGGTGGTGGGTCGCTCTCAGCACCGCAGTGACATTGACATGGTAGTGGTGCTGGAACAGTGCTGGTGGAGTATTTAAACACTGGGTCCACTCACTGCCAACACTATTAGATACTCCTACCTAGTTGCTCCACTTTGTACATGTAAAGTCCAAGACAGAAGATCATCTGTTGCTGCACAGTTTGAGATTCCTCCTTCATCCCACAGGACACTATTGGCTGGATATTTCTGGTTGCTGGACTATTCTCAGTCTAGCAGTGAGGGGTTTGCACACTTCAGCAGCACTGCTTTGTCTTATCCACTCATACTAGTGCAACATGTCACTTAAATTATGAGAATGACCCACCAGCCCCCATAATACCTGTTCTGTGATGGTCTATTAGGGTCCTGATGTAGAAAAAAGTAGGTCATAATGTTGTGGTTGATTGGTGTATCTTCACACCTTGAGGAGGCTTTTCCTGCCTACTTCAAAGCAATTGACTCTTTCTGTTGAAGTGCAGAAGATTACTTAATATTGCTATCTGGTGCTGCCACATGTGCTACAAGCTGTCCATTTGTTTTAAAACCATTTTGTTATGGTTTCCCCTGTCTGTCTCTGAACTTTCCTGTTTCTACCGAAGTCTATGTGGCTGCCTTCACATTATGCCTCATTGCTCAGTTCCAACTTTTTGTTCTCAGATCTAATCTTTCTGACTTGATGATTCACAATTATATTGTCAATAGAACCCATATCTGTCTTTAATATGAATGAACCTGATAGGACCTGCATGCACACATTTAAATTTCTGATGTCAGAACTGGCACAGAAATCACTGAGAACTGATATATTTAACCTTTCAAACAAGCAAAGAAAAAAAAAATATACCACACTAAACTGATACTTGTTGGCCAGCATACTCACATTACATTGTGTCAAAACTTTATGATGAATGATCTAACAGAAATGCTCTGTAAACACTTGAAATATAACATTTTTACACTCTTTCACTGAAAGTTTTTTTCTTCTCCTGTGAAGCTGTAATTTTTAAATGTTATATTTGCTGCTGACCAACAATTATTTCAGCAGCATAAAGACATAGATGGAGTAAACAACTTTAATATGCTTTTTTTTTTGTTCAATTTCCCTCACAATTTTGAATTGCCAATAAGCCAACCCCATTAGCATTCTCCCCTACGTTGATCCCAACAATAGGAGAGCCATTGATGGGCAGCCAATGCATTTTGATGAAAGCACCAGGTCCCCAGCTCCAATATATTGGCTAACAGATCAGCATCTCACTGGGTGTAATGTGGGGAGAGAGAACCATCTACCTACCCAAAGTGATCATGGACAATTTTGCTCTCCCAGAGGCCACTGCTGATGGCAAGCAGTATGAAACAGGTTTCAAACATGCGATCCTTAGATCATAGAGCTAGTGCCTTAGAGTCACTCTGAGCCCATATGCTTAATATTATATCTAACATTCAATTTGCACAGCTGTAAGTTATTTGATTCTCCATCTGTTTTATGAATGTTATATTCAAAAAGCTCTCTTTTTCAGTCTTAATTCATAACTCACACTTAAATTTTGTCTCGCTTCATTCCACATTGGGTTTCTCTTGACAGAACAAATCTGAATCTAATCTGAATCAAATCTAGCAGGTGCTCTCTGTATGAGGCCCTTTGAATGCATACTCATATTTGTTTTGTTTGGTTTTAGGGGATTGGGTGTTAGCCAGTTTTGTTAAAGCCTAATTCAAGGTGGCTTGTCTCAGACCAAAATTAGCTCTTTTCCCTCCTTAATTCTCTCTCCATCAATCTGCTACATTTTTATCTATAAAATATGTCTATGATTTATGTCCAGGCTTTTTAAATGGTTAATTCAACAACAAGTGGCTCATTTTATTAGTTTTAAAGGTCAGGTAGCAGTTCGAAACTTTTATATGGTGCTTCTTTCTTTATACATTTCATGCAGGCTGAAATGTACAGTATTATGCCAGTATTCCAACACTCTTGGAGAGTTTTGTTTCATTTCAGAGGTTGATTTTTACAAAGTAAATGTGTGCAGCTTTTACTCCTGATATGGAATAATTTTAGTAAATTTGCTTAACATAATAGAAAAAGTTGTTAAAAAATGATTAAAACAAAAATCAGTAAAGAGAAAACCCTGAATAGCAGAAATAGAACAGGCCTAATAACAAACATTAAACCCTTTTGCAAGTGAAAAACATGGCACACAGGCAAAAAAGCATGAATGAGCAAAGGATGTTGGATGATGACCATCCCACCTCTTCCGCAACTCCCCATCTCATCCCAAAAGTGCTGGATGGACCACCATTATTCCAGAGAACACAGTTCCATTGCTCCACAGCTCAATGCTAGAAAGCTTTATACTTCTCTAGCCCACACCTGACATTAGGCATAGTGCCAATAGGTTCATGTTTATCTGGTCGAGAGAGTCCTACTTTATGGTAGCACATGGATAAAACTTAAAGTACATCTGTTAGAAGTGATGTCCACAAACATTTGGACATATAGTAAATGTTATCAACAGCCTTCCACCTTGTTATTCTCTTCTGGTACCAGCATCTGGGAAGGTTTTGAATTACATAACACAAATTGAGTCATCAAAGATGAAATGGTCCAGAAACATTTTAAAGCATCTTGGCAGCATGCTTGGTGGTTAAAGTTTTAAGTTGTACATTTTCTAAAATAAAACTATAGGTCAACAATTCTGTGTCTCTCATGTTATAAAATCTCTAGCTGAAAAGTGAATTGGGGAAGCGCTGCTTATCAGGTCAGCCTACAAATATCAGCCTTGTTTCTATACTTATTGCCTATTTTATCAGATCCACTTACCATATAAGAGCGCTTCTACAATTACAGTAGTGGACTGTAGTTGTTCAATGGTCAGGATAGGTATTATGTGTGTGGTGGGTTATCCTCAGCACTGCAGTGACATTAACATTGTGGGGGTGCATTAGTGTGTGTTGTGCTGGTATGAGTAGGTCAGACATGTCAGTGGTGCTGTTGTTTTTTTAATCTCCTTAGCATCAAGTTAAGCATGCTTAACTGAGAATAGTCCAATAGTCCAAACAGAAATATACAGCCAACAGCATCCTGTGGGTATTGATTAAGGGCTAGAGGGTGACTAACACAAACGGTGCAGAAATAGATGAGCTTCTGTCTCTGACTTCTACAAGGTGGACCAACAAGTTAGGAGTGTCTAATAAAGTGGTAAGTGACTGTTTAATAATTCCAGGAGAACTTCTGTGCCTGATCCACTCATATCAGCGCCACAAACATTGACCTGAGAATGACTCCCCACCCAAATAATACCTGCTCGGTGGTGGTCCTGTGGTGTCCGGACCATTAAATAAAAGTTAAAAGGAGGAAAATACAGTAATGTATGAGGAGAAACAGAAGTACTACCATGTGTAATTATAGAGCTACAAAATGCTCCTGTATGGTAAGTGGAGCTGAAACGTAGAAAGAAGGAGGGGTATTAATGCCATGGCTGATAATGACATTGAAAGTTAGAATGATAATGAAAGTTAGATTTAATGTCCCCAATTCAACACTCAATTGCTATGCCCAATATATTCTCTACAAAAACTTTATGTGATCATTTTCAAGGGCAGTGCAAGCTTTCAGTTAGTGATTCAGCTACTTTAAATTGCACCACACATCTTCATACTGCATTGTGAATAGAATGAGATGCTCTGTAGCAGAGGAGCTGTACATGAGCCCAAGATTACTATGCCTAGTGCCATGCTGGCCAGAAGAGTATAACTAGTATTGAGTTGTAGAGCCTTAGGATTGCATTCTATGGAGTGAGGCTTATATATTTGCAGTGAATTGAAATGGTGTTTGTGATTCAGAACTGATCTTCTAAGATCAGTACCTCACTATTGCTCTTTTGCTGAATGCAATCAAACTTTTACCCAAGCAGAGACTGTTACTGCAGCAAACTCCTTATAACCCTTGACTTCAAAAACTTTTGGACATGTATCTTCAGTGCCTCTGAATTAAAGCTAACATTCTGCACTTTAACCCATCCATCCATCCATTTTCTGAACCGCTTATTCCTGAATAGGGTCACAGGTGAGCCGGTGCCCAGCCAGCAACTCTGAGCGCAAGGGCCGGGAAACAACCCTAGACAGGGCGCTAGTCCCATGTTCACTAATTTCAGATGCAGTATGATTCAATGCAGTGGCAAATATACAGAAACACTCATGGTTGTATCAGTTTTAATAAAACTCTGAATGCACACTGTCAGTCAGTTCAACTGGCTGTGAATTTCTATGTTAGTAAAACTTCTGAACTCTTTTATGTCCTGTTAAATGAGACATAAAAATAACCTAAGGTTATATTAGTCCTGTGTGAATCAAGATATGGGTAAATATTCCCTCATATCCTCTGGGAAAGGACAGTTTTGCAGGATATCTCAGTACTGAGACGAGAGAACACATTTAATTTAATTGTGCATGGCACAGATACCTCGGGTTGTTCAGGTCTATGGAAAATGTTCATAGCTACTGCAGACACATAGATTACTACAGACAAAATGGTTGCACTCTTTTGGGGGCTGTGTGATAGCGTGTTTACAGACTGGTTCAAATAGTCCACATTGAATTTTCATCATCACTAATGGGTTGTATGATTATCACATCACATCATTCTGATATTTTACCAGTGGTCAAGCCATGAATTACTAATGTTTTACATGTTTTCTTGTCTTACGTGTACTTGTCATAAATTTCACAAACATCTTGTAGTAAAAATACTCCATGGCCACAAGTGATACTTAAAGAAAATTATGTAGCATTTTTACATTAAAATTACAATTTCAAAAGCATTGTGATGCTCCACTTGAAATAGGAGGAATACTGTCTCTATCATTTCTACTTTGGACTTCATCCACTACCTGGTGAAGTGGGCAGGGGTATGCTCTCAAGAAATACATAACACTGCAGACACAAATGATATTTGTGTAAGATCCTGTAATATCACTCTACCATATAAGTACACATGCTTCCTTCATTTTCAGTCTTTCTGTTTCTCTAAGCTTGTGTTAAATGTGCTTGTCCAAAGTTCCAATTACACTTCCTTACTGTAGGGAGAGCCCATGGACAAGAAATACCAATTATTACATACTAATGCTTCTCAAAATATTGTTAAAAGGCTGATTCTGATCACAGTTTCATTCAAAAAGGTAAACTATTTTATATTCATTACACATAAATTGACATTTCAAGCCTTTTTTTGTTTTACTGATGATCAGTTAGGCTTACAGTTCATGAAATCCAGAATCTGAAAATACTTTAAAATTTCAATTCAAATTTGAATAGATTAATAATCACAATATCAACATTAAAGCAAAGGGTTTAATATATCACATTAAATGTAATGAATATAAAACATTTGACACTTTAATTTTTACTTTTATGCAGTATTCTAATTGTGACATGGCCAGCTTTAATTTAAATCCTTTTCTGGTATGGTCAGTTACTTTAATTGGAATACAAATTTTATATAGAGACAAATAAACATATAACATGAAGGCAATCAACAGTTTAACTCTGTATAAGGACTGAGTAAAGTACTGGGAACAAAATGACAAGTTTTAAATGTTCATGTAACAGGCAAAATTCATATTGCAAACCACCCCCTCTCAAAGTTGTGATGTTTATATATATATACTGACAAAGCTAAGTGACAGTATAACATCCTAATGGAAATGCAGATGTGATTATAATGTGTTCTGAGAAACACTTTACATTTACATTTCTAGCATTTAGCTGACACTCTTATCCAGGAAAACTTACAAGGCTACTCATATTACAGAGGTGGGCCAAAGTAGTGTGAGTAGTGTTGCCTTACAGTCTTGGGGTGGGATTACAGCATGGGCAGGTGTGTATAATCAATACAGAACTGCCCTACACATTGTGAGTTGGTATTTACATACTACTTGAATAACATCATTAATCTAATTATTGTGCCTATGCATGAACAACACAGGCCTAATTTGGTCTCCATGGATGACAATGCTACAGCTCATCGAGGTTGCATCATTAGGGAATAGCTGCAGGAGACTGAGGTACCTCTAATAGAGTGGCCTGCACTTTCTCCAAACCTGAATCCCATAGAAAACCTATGGGATTGGCTGAGCTTAGTAGACGCTCATAACACTGTACTCTAGAGCCTCAATGACCCGAGGGCCATCATTCAAGAAGAGTGTGATGCCATGCCACAGCAGAAAATAAGTCAACTTTTGAACAGCATTAAACATTGTTGTCAGGCTGTAATTGATGCTGAAGGGCATATGAAAAGATATTGAGACATTGACATTTTCTTTTGAGGTATAACCACCACTGTTGCTGGTTTTTGTTTCAATAAGTTGTTTGGGATGAGAAAATCACCTCTGCATGCTCTGCCCTTAAGAGAGTAATAAACAAATCATCTACAACTTTAGCACTACTGAAAGTCAAGTAAAACAACATTGATTATCTTAATATACAGTGGCACCTGTCAAGGGGTGGTATACATTATACAGAAAATGAACAGCCAGTCGTAAAGATCTAAGACACTTTGACAGGAGCCAAGTTATGATGTCTAGATTACTGGGTCAGGACATCTCCAAAACATCAACCAGTTCTTGTGCATTATTCCCTGTATGCAGTGGACAGTACCTATCAAAATGTTTAAAGAAAAGATGAGCACTCTACCAACAACAGGGTCATGGGCATTTAAGGCTCATTGATCTGATCTATGGAAGCCCTATGGAAGATCTTCTTGGTGTGAGATACCACAGAGATTCCATGAATGCTCAAGTGTGCTGTGGCAACACATAGGGGTATGTATTCAATAGTAGGCAGTTAGTACTAATGTTATGGCTGATCAGTGTAAATGTGTCGCAAGCAGCTTGCATGTCCTCTTCAGTTACTGTAGACGTCAGCTTAACTGAAAGGCACATTGTGCCTGGTTGGAGAGGTGCCCTGGGCATACAGTGGAGGAGCACAATGCCATGCTCCGTCAGTAACCTGTGAAAAATGCCTTGGCAACTGCAGCATGCCTTGCATAATATAGCACATTAAAATATGTTACATATTTTACAGTGTGAGCAGACATTGTTCCACTATGCTACTGAGATTCTGAGCACTTATGGGATCTTTCCTGTGTTATTACAGTATACACAGAAATTCACAATGACAAAAAAAAGATCACTTTGTGAGATTTATAAGAAGTACTTTTTAAAGGTGTCCTAGAATGAAAATCTGGCACATCTTGATATCTTGGCACAGTTCATGATAGCATAATTAGTTTGCCCTGCTGAAAACACAAGCTCAAGTCCAGACTTTGCTGGTAAGCAAGGTGGTTAACCAGCTCTTGACCAGTAGCATGTATGTTGCATTAGATTTTGGTCATGTTACTGGTCATGCCTGTTGATAAGCCTGGTCATTTTGATCATGCCAGTCATCCAGCAGGTCAGCCTTAGATATTCTGGTTGTTTAGCTTGGTCAGGTTGACCATGTTTGTAGACCAGACTCAAATGAAAACATATAGTGGTCAAGCTAGCCAACCAGTTTAACTAGCTTAAATAATGATACAATAATATATCATTATATGATAATATAAAAGGATTCAGTTTCAATAATACTCCAGTATTCCAAATTATGTACTTCAGTACAGTAACAATGTACAAGCAGTATTCATATGTATGTATGAACATATGACAAGGCACATAAAGACAGTACAAGTCCTTTCAAGCAGCCAGCTACAGACAATCTGTTGCCAGTCTGGGTAGGCTGCAGCAGTAATTGACACGCTAACGAGCCAGCTGCGATATAGATCAAAAAGCAGTTTGGGCTGTTGAATCTCTATTTGGATACATTGTAGAAAGACTGTCCTTGGAAAGCACTGCTGCAAAAAAGCCTGCCATCAGCTAATGCAACAGCAAAATGAATTCCATCAAGCAAAATGACTGCTCACTCAGACAGTGATGCATTGTGGCCATTTTGAAGGGAGCGGTCAAAACAAAGTCAGGTTCAAATCCAGGTCTCTAACTCAAAGGACTAAGCTACTAAGCTGAGGAGTGAGACGCAATGGCTTAAGAGCTCCAATGATGTTTTTGAGCACTGACGCCCTTTAAAGTATTCAAAGAACAACTTTTTGGGTTTTATTTTTCTTGTGCTCAGTTTACTGCCACAAAATAAAACTCCATCACACACACACACACACACACACACACACACACACACACACACACACACACACACACACACACACACCATCATGGTGTCAAACATCAAACAGAGTTGTAAAACAGGCCAGTTTCAAAACCTGAAACTTTTGCAGATGTTTCAGTTTATACTTTCAAAATGTACATAAACCCAGCCCAGTAGGAAAAGTGCTAGTCAAGGTAAGAAAGTAAAACCCAGCTGACATTGTTAGTACTGGAGAGCAAATAATTACCACAAGACTATTGGTTATGAGAATACAGGTTGCTACATGAATCAGACCTCCTGACTGTGGCCTGTCCTGTGCCTGTATCTGAAGCAAAGAATAAAAGCTAAAGTTAGGTTACTGCCATTTACCATCTGTTCCCCCAAAGCTCCCTTGAAAACAAACTGAAGGGGAAGTATTTTTGGTGGTAAGTTTTGAAAAGGCCAAATATGAGGAGGCATGGCTAAAAGCTCACCCGGCTACAATCTCTATAGCCTGTAAAAAGTATATCACACTGAGAAGTTCTGGGAATAATTACAGTGTTTTGGTCACAGTGATTAAACTGTACTCACAAGCCCTCCAAAAAGCAATTTTAAGATAAAACAACAGGACAGTAAATAAACATGTAATATGCACCTGTGCATATTCTCCAACCTAATTTACATACTTATTTTACATCAAAGAACAACAAAGATTTTTGAGTAAATGTCTTTAAACAGTATTCATTGTAGAGCTGTTGCATAACAGGTAAATGTCAAAGTCTGTTGAAAGATTATTTTCAAGCTTCAAATGTAGTTTTTCTTTTTCTATACCAATGAAATAAAGTGCATGTGCTCCAGCACTAATGTGTAATTAACTTGACTTATTATATTCGCGCTAGCAGAAATGACAATTTTCACCAGGGATGGTAGGGGGCAGGTGAGAGTGCATCTGAATGCACAATGAAACCAAGCATTTAGAGGATGGAGAATTTTGGGTCCATGGCCAGGAAACTCCCCAGATCCCAATCCCATTGAGAACCTGTGGTCCATCTTCAAAAAGAGGGTAGACAAACAAAAACCCAGAATCTCTGATCAACTTCAAGTCCTGATTAGGCAATAATTGGTTGCCATTCCTCAGGATTTTGAAGGGAAGCTGATATCCAGCATGCTGAAGCAAAATTGCAGAAGTGTTAACACTGTAAACATTAACTCTTTGCTTAAACTGGATGTATTTGTCAACAAAAAATGTATAGAGTACTTATAATTGTACTTCACTTTGCCATATAATCATCTGGCAAATCCTTTAATGCCAGATAAACTCACTAATTAGAAATACAAGAAATCTTTTGTGCTTTACTCTATAACATTGATTACTCAATAGAGAAACCCAATATACACATATCATATGGACATTTAGTAAACTTTATCAATACACATATTTACACATGGACTATGATACTATTCAGTTGCCTCTCTTAGTCTACAGATGTCTTTGTGTTTTACCTATGTAAAACCTATGTATTTACATCCACAAAATAAAGGTCACCACCTGGATTTAACTAAGCAAATACAGTGCCTTGTGAAAGTATTAACCCGCCTCCCATTTTTTTTGTGTATTTTGTTACCTCACAACCTGGAATTAAAATGGATTATTTGAGGGTTCGCATCATTTCATTAAGAGAACATGCCTACAACTTTGAAATTTTGATATTTTTTTTTCTTTTCTTTTTTTTGTAAATCAAGCAACAAATAGGACAAAATAACAGAAACATCAGTGTGCATAATTATTCAATCCCCTAAAGTAAGTACTCTTGGTGCTCTTTAGTGGCAATTACAGTTGCAAGTCATTTTGGACAAGACTCTATGAGCTTGCCACATCTTGCCACTGGGATTTATGACCATTCCTCAATGTAGAAGTGCTCCATCTCCTTCAAGTTAGATGGTTTCCACAGATTCTCAGTTAGATTCAGGTCTGGGCTTTGACTAGGGCTTTGACTATGCTTCCCCTTAAACCACTCAAGTCATTGTCCCGTTGGAAGGTTTTCCTCAAGAATATCCCTGTATTTAGCACCATCCTTGACTGTTGGTGGTGTGCTTGGAGAGCTGTGTAGGTTTTGCTCCAGACATAGCGTTATTCTTGCTGGACGAAAAGTTTGGTCTCATCTGAGCAGAGCACCTCTCTTAATGCATTTGGGAAGTCTCCACATGCCTTCTGGCAAAATGGCTCAAAACAAGCTTTTCTAATTTTTTCTGTAAGCAAAGCCTTTTTCCTGGCCATTCTTTCATAAAGCCCAGCTCTATGGAATTTATGGGTTATTGTGGTTATATGGACTGATACTCAGATAATGCTTGAGAACTCAGTTGCTCCTTCAGAGTTACCTTTGGTCTCTGTGCTGCCTCTCTGAATAATCCCCTCCTTCCCAATCTGAGAGTTTTGATGGGTGGCCCTCTCTTAGCAGTTTTGTTGTGTTACCATGTTCTATCCATTTCATGATAATAGATTTGGTGGTGCTCCAGGGGATCATCAGAGATTTTGATGGTTTTTACAATGCTGACCATGTGACAGATTGCACACTGGTGATGCACCCATCATTCCTAGTACCTTGTACAACCCTGTGGGGGGTAGCTGTGAGATTGTTGCAGTTGGTCAGGTTTAGGTTCAGTAAGGTTAGGTGCCCAAAGAATGAGGTCAGCTGACTACTTGGATATATATGAATGACCAGATTATTCCATCATTGGACTTATTCTTCCCTAATGGCATGGGCATATTCCAAGATGACAATGTCAGGATTCATCTGGTTCAATGAGGATCAGACATCATTTTCACACATGGATTAGACATCACAAAGTCCCCCCATTTAGAATCTTTAGGATGTACTGGACAAGACAAGATCAATACAAGATCATGGGGAAAGATTTATGCAACTCTGGACAGAAATAAACATTGTCACACTGCAGAAGCTCATGGAACCAATCCCACAGTGTGTGTCATAATCAAAACTAAAGGCAGTTCAATGAAATATTAGAGTGTGTGACCTTTTTTTGGCCAGGCAATGTATATTGTGCATATATGTTTAATTATGTTTCTGTTTGTATGAGCTTGTGAATGGAATGTTTCTGTGTGTGGTCAATAAAGTATTATCTGTCTATGATAACAAAAAAACAGATACTGACAGATCTTCCTGGAACTGTTTGCTCTATACTTTTCATATCTGCCCAGCCTGTCTGTCCAGAGTGTGGACCGTTTTATGTGCTGCTTGCAGCTTGAGAAACAAATGAAAACCCTTGGCAGCTGCTCTCCTGGCCCACAGAGAGTAGCAGAGGCTTTCATGTGCCCCCGTTGCGCTGCTTGCTGGCCCAAACACGGCTGCTTTCAAGACGCAGCACAAGCATGAGTAAGGGGAAACAGAGGGGCCTCGTTCTAATAATAACCCTCAGAATCGCAGGAAGGCACTCACATGGGCACACACATACACACACAGTCCTACACTCTTTGAGAAGATGAAAGGCCTGTTTGATGAGGCGTTGCTAATTGAGGCTGTTTGAGTGGTGGTTTTGTGCTTCCGAGACCAGGCGGGACTTCTCCTTTTTCTCCTGGCACAGGATTAGCCAGGACTCCTCTGCTGCAGGGTCTATGAGGAGCAGGCTTAAGGGCCATTAGCTGCCCTACACACAGCCTGAAGGCCCTTTAATGCTTAGAGAAGGATGTTTTAGCACAGGTTCATTGTGCAGGGTGAGTGGCCAATTTGACATACAGTTTGATCTTACACATATGTACAGGATATATCTACAGTCTCTGGTACAGAGATACCAGGACACAGGCCATTATATGAGGAGAGCAGGACAAGCCATAGAAGGGCATCACCCCAGCAGCAGGACAGCTATCTGCTCCTTTGTGTGAGGAGGAACAAGAGGAGCACTACCAGACCACTGCAAAGTGATCTTGTAGAGTGCTAGTTCCTGGACTATGAAGGCATTAATACCACTGATTGGCCCTTACATTCCCCAGACCTGAATCCAACTGAGAACCTCTGGTACTTTATCTATTGGTATATCTGCCAAGTCATGTCACACACTCTCCAGGAGCTCACTGATGTCCTGATCGAGGTTTGTATCTGCTGTCTCATCAGGAGCATGCCCAGATGTTGCAGGGAGTGCATTCAGGCATGTGCAGGCCATACACTCTATTTTCAATTGACTGTTATGTCATTTAATTCTATTCAAACAATCACACAATTTATTTCAGTAAATATTCTCAACATAAAACACCCTATGAAATCCTCTGTCTTGTTTCACATATTTAAAATTATGGACATTTTCTGTCCATAGATGCTGTACTTGCTGTATCATCTGTTGCAAGAACTACCTCCACCTATAGCTGTAGATCCTGTCATGATATTTTATGATTGTTGGAGACTTCTTTTTGCATCTTGTGGTCTGCTCTTGGGTGCTCCTGCTCCTGAGTTCATAGATTTTCTCTTGCAACATAAATCTTTTTTTCAAATGCACTCTAAGCCACACATGACCTCCAGATCCTTTCTCATTAAACTCCACTTGCTTGTGGGTGTGAACAGTTACAATCAGTGGCTCCCTTGAGTTGCATGACACAAATAGTGCCTACTGAGCTCCAAAATAAACCTCTATTTCTTAACAAACTGACCCAAATACGCAAACAATTCTCAAAGATGATTTGATTCACATATTTACTGACTTGAAAAAATCATTTACTTTAACTTTTGCTTTTTAAAACCACCCCTAGCAGAACAGCGACTCCATAAAGCCCACCGAGACTAAGCATGGGCCGGCAGATCTCTATAAGAGTCCCCAATCAATATACAAGTAAATATACTTGAACCTAATAGTTATAGTGTGTGTTTTAGATATTTATCTAAATCACATGTGCATAATAAAGTATTGCTTTTAAAGACATTAGAGTAGGCATATGTCTGGCTCCAAACCTCATATCTCAGAGATGGTAAATTTATTAGCAGGAAAAAAGGTTTAAAGTCTTTAAAAAAGGTCTTTAAAAAGTCTTTAAAAAAGGTTAAAATAACATTCTGAGAGATACCATGATTAAGAGTGCCAATGTCCACAGTGTAACATGACCACAAGTGTATTACTGTGATTTTATCACAGTTCTAGTCACATACAGATATTTCCCAATATTTGTGATGACAAACATCTCCTGTTTTCAGCCTGCATTCAAATATCTCTCTGTTCTTCTCCTCACTGATTTGTTTCTCCTCATTTATTTTACCTGCTTTATATGTGTTTTGATGAAAGATGACTGCCTTCAACACAGTGCTTTTGCCCTAGTGGCACATCAGCAGATGTGTTTAAAGGCAGAGATGATGTCGGGTAAAACACAGTGCTCTGCTGTTGGTAGAAGGTATAGACAACTTCATTGTCTGTTCTGGGGGTGTTTAGGTTTTTGTTTTGCTTTTAATGGCTTTTAAAGCAGTGTTTTCAGCAAACTGCTGGGCAGTGCTGCTGGGAGACTGAGCAGTAAACGAACATAAGCTACATAAAAATAGAGCTACATTCGATATCACAAAGGATTAATGAACTTACTACTACACAACCCCAATGCTTCACTGCAACCTGGGACTGACTTAATGGCTTTGAATTGTATTTATAGGAGGCAGTCCCACATCAGACATTGTTATTTTCAGTAGATCATAGACTAGTCAACATTTAAATGTAAAAAGTAAGATAATATAATTATTTGTTTTGATATTTTTTTTTTGAAATCCTGTTTGAAATGCAATATTTTGATGAGTTATCTGTAATGATTAGATTGACTAGGATAAATTCTTCAGAATACTTGTTAGTGGTCCTTAAAAAAAAAATTGAATATCCCTTAATATTTTTGTTTGTTTGTTTGTTTGTTTGTTTGTTTGTTTTAATGTATGTATCAGTATTATCCCTTCTCATGACTTTTATTCAGAAATTTGAAACAGCCTCTCTTTTCTCATTTTCCTCTATAACTGAATATTTAGATCAGTGACATCATCATTCCTGCCCCCTTTTGTGAATCAGCTGGCGTCTGTGTGTACAGCAGGACAGAGCAGTAAACATGCACTGGAAGGCTCCTTGGCATTTAATCTGAGATTTAATTCAGTTTTGGAATTTTGGGTGAATTAAATAATGATGAGATAAGGTTAGCTACATTAACTTTCAGAATTTGCAGAATTTGTAATATCCCTCTGGGATTAATAAAGTAATTCTGATTCTGATTATACTCTCATGTGACGAGAGTCAAGAGAAATTAATGAAGTTACTACTACTAATGCTACAATAGTACTAACATTACACTACAAATAATGTAATAGGTGTGTGTGTGTGTGTGTGTGTGTGTGTGTGTGTGTGTGTGTGTGTGTGTGTGTGTGTGTGTGTGTGTGTGTGTGTGTGTTTGAAAGTGTGGTGTCTGAGTTTGTGAGTCTGAGCGCTCACCTCAGACTGTGGACAGTTATTTTTTTAGTAGCAGGCACTTAAAATTCTCCATAATCATGAGTTTATCACATTGTAATGTAGATCACGCTGAAGCCCTTGTTGAAAGATAATGTCTTGTATTAAAGTCTACCATATCTATGTTAAGTCAGAAGGACAGCCCTGAATATCATGGTATGTAAATCAATATCAATATGTGGTATTTAAAAAACACTGTAGACACTAAGAAACACAAATAAATAAATTGACATGGGGAAGATTTGATTAACTGCCCCATAGATATTCATATACATACACATATAGGTGTGTATGTATATGAACTGCCCATCCCTATTAAAAGAATTCTTAAAAACATGCTCAGAAGTTTCAAACGTTTTATAGTTCTAAAGTTTATAGTTTAAGCATAACCAATACTGATATGTTTCTGTTATCCATAAGGCAGCACAAATAAGGTCATTTACTCACATTGATTTTAATGTTACTGTTCCTGAGTCCACTGACCAACAATGTTGTGCATGGCAGGATTGCAAGGAGAAAGCTGGTGCTATCCATAAAATTCAATACATTTATGCAGAAATGTAAAAACTGTAAATGGTCACAAACATTCAAGCACTCTAGCAGTTTTAAACAGATAATATAAAACACATATAAAAAAAATGGTATGCCATAAAGTATTTGGACATAAAGTAATTTTGTCTCTGTGCACCACCTCAGTGGATCGGAAATGATAGAATGTATCATTAAAGACTTCATTTCAAGAGTTTAACCAAAATATTGCATTTAACATTTTAGGAATTAGAGCTATTTTATTCACATTCTCTCCATTTTCACAGGTTCAAAAGTAATTGGGCAGTTGACTGATAAGCAGTTTCATGGCCATGATTGACATTTTATCACATTATTTCATTACAGTCTAAGAAAATAAAAGGTCTAGAGCTGAGTCAAACTGCCAAATTTGTATTTCATAGCTGTTCAAGGGGACTCTCAATTGGCAACCTGATTCATTGGCAGAGGCATTGTTATGGCATGGCAATGTATGGCTGCCAGTGGAACGTTAACTTTAATCCACTTTAACAGGGCCGCTGATGTTTATTGATAATGTGATTGGTCAAAAAAGAGGTGGATGAATTTTGAATCATGGAATCATGGAATAGTGCTTTACATGGATGGATAATAACCCAAAACTGCAATAGCAATCCTAAAACTTAAGATGGCACAAATGTAATAATGTAAAATTCACCTGATCTGAATCCAAGTGAGCAGCTTTTCACTGACTGTAGAAATACCCACAAATGAGCAACAACTGAGGGCAGCTGCAGCAAAGGCCTGGGAAATTGTCTCATGGGAGGATCCCCAGACAGTTACTGACTGCAAAGTTTTGGTATTGAAGAATTACAAGAATACCAATATTTATAATTGTTAAATTTTCTAATTACGTTTGAACCTGTGGAATAGAGGGTTTATAAAAAGTGGCTGTAATTCCTAAAAATACATTTTTTTTAAATATATTAAAACCCTTTAAATTAAAAATGAATGTCAATATGTCAACTACATATGGGTATCCACAAATCCACTGAGGTGGTGTACAGAGGCAACATTATTCACAATTGTGTCACTGTGCAAATAATATAACAGCAGTGATTTTTAAGATATAACCAATTTGCCAAGCTCTTTAAAATAAATAAATCAATGTTAGTTAACAAGTTATTTAACAAGTCAACACATTATTATGATCAAATATCATTAAGCTAGAGGCCTTAACTATCTGCTATAGCACCACCATACTTACAGCATCACAAATCCCAATACATAACACGAGCACATGACCTGCATGTACCACAAGTATGCCTGAACATAAAACATGTGTCTAACTCAGTTACAGCCCTAACAAAGTGCTTATAGCAACTGATATCTCCAGAATCCACACTTTCAGCTCCTTGAACAAGAAAAACAGACTTAATGGAGAGGCATTATTATACATGAGGGGCGCTCATTATGTCATGCCTTTTTTCCCCTAGGCAGTAATGGCTGGTATACAGTTTATGGACACTGACCATCACACTTTCCCACTTTTAAGTCTGACAGAAAATGTTTAACATTAATACATTTCACATTTCATAGTTGCAAGTGTCTTGCACATGGCTAACTGGGCCTTGGACTATCTTCCTTGGAGGTGAATAATGACAAGGGACAAGCCTCCCTCTTCAACCCTTTCCTCAGTAGCACTTGTGATATTACCCTACTATCCAAATCATGCTTGTCAAGCTGGTTAAATTGGATGACCTGCTTAATTCTTGGTATGCGGTTTAGCTGGTCTGCAAGTGTGAACACCCTGTCCAAGCTAGTCAACCTGCTAGTCCGAGTTGATTGACCAACAAGACCAGTATGAGCAACTGATTTACCAGCATAGGGTATATTATCACCTTAATGACCTAGACCACCCTAAACCAGTTACCAGCAAAAGTTGGTATTGAGCTGGATTATTCAGCAGACTAATCAGGACAATATAAAATATCAAACTTCTGTTTGAAACCATACACTCATTACAAAAAATAGTTGTAAAATAGTTGGACCCAAAAGGAAAGTTTACACTTTTACACAAGTGACACAGACAAAAGTAGTGTCTCTCTGGCATCAAATATAATGAAAAATGCCAGATGTCTCAGCAGTTTTAGAGGTTCCTAATGTAATAATCCATCCCATGAAACTTGAATATTCTCATTCAGAATATTGAAATTTGTGCTAACTTGATGTCTCAACACATGGACTCATTGGTTGTCTCCACCAAGAAAAAGCGTGACTCATCACTGAAGATGAAGATGACCTGTTGCAATTCTGAGGGATTCCATGACAGTCTGATGTGATGCCACTGGAGTTGTGCATTACAATCAGTTGAATCAGTTGCAACATTTTTTTGACAATGAGGGAATGCTCTAATAAACAAAAAAATTAAATATTAATTCAAATCAAATCATGAAATCCACCAGAAATCATTCACCAGCCACCATTGCCTCAGGGCTTGGCATTTATGATGAGACATTTTATGAAGGTTGGCTCCATGCTTGTGAATGAACAACGGAGAAGGAAAAGGAGGCCACTTCATATTGAGCTGTACCTATTGCTGCCTTTGAATTGATTCTGATTTTTTAGCTAAATCCAACCTAAATGCTAAGCTTGACCTCATCTGCGCCGTGTGAGAAAGACCCCTCCTCTGCCACCACTTCACATTAACTGCCCACCTCCCAGCTACTGGACTAATTTCCCAAATTGCCCTGGACTAGTTGCCCACCTGAGATCACCAACAAAGTAGAAATTTACACAGACCCAAATTAGAAGCTACTGTTATTATTATGTCCACCAATGAACTAACATTAGTTCAGTAAATCCGAGTATTAGAACAGACGTGTGGAAGTCCATTGTCCCCTAAATAACTATGTATAAATAGTTTGACCAGAGGAGGAGGGGTCGCCCATATGTGAGCCCGGTTCCTCCAAAGGTTTCCTCCTCCAGTTCTGAGGGAGTATTTCCTTGCCACTGTGGCCCTTTGGCTTGGCCCTTTATGTCTTATCTTTGTTCATGTGTTGTTCACCTTTTTATTTATTTATTTATTTTGGCTGCTCTGTGACAACATCAGTTGTGAAAAGTTCCATCCATTTTCTGAACCGCTTATTCCTGAATAGGGTCACGGGTGAGCCGGTGCCCAGCCGGCAACTCTGAGCGCAAGGGCGGGAAACAACCCTAGACAAGGCTCTAATCTATCGTAGGGTGAACACATGCACACTCACATCCACACGCTAAGGGCCACTTTAGAGTCTCCAATTCACCTATCATGCATGTCTTTGGACTGTGGAGTACCCCCACGCAAACACGGGGAGAACATGCAAACTCCACACAGAAACTTCCCAGGTCACCCCACCTGGGGATCGAACCCAGGTCCTGTTGTGAAAAGTTATACATATAAATTTTGATTTGATAATGTGAGCCTTGACCAAAATTGAAATAATGAGAATGATAATACTGACAAAACATAGGACATATTGCAAATATGGATGGTTGACTTTAAGGCATTAAAAATGGTTCACAGCTGATCTTGAGACATATCTGGTCAACTGAAAATTAATTAATTGTTCTCCCATAGTTCCTCCACACTCTCTGTATCTCCCCATCATCTATAGAGATTCATCAGAAAAAGTAATTCATTGCCAGATGTCTGAAATTATGTTAGATAACTGTGATAACATTTTAGTCCAATTGAAAATTAGATGTGTTCCCTTTTATTGTATTAAAGAAATGGTTCTTTGTCTTGGTCCTGGGAGATACCTGATTTGTACATTTTTTTATGTGAATTTTCACACACCTAATTCTTGACATGTTGAAGTGATAATTAACAGATGAATTACCTCAGCTGGTAAAGCAGGGAATACACAACACCAAACTCTAGTGTACTGTCTCTCAGAATCTAAACTGTTTCAAGTAGCATTATCACTATAACTACTCATGCACTCTCCTGTTATCCTAAACTCATATAATCTCTAGATTTTCTAGAGTTTGAGCTTTATTTATCCATGGACAATGAGCTTTGCTTGAGACCACTAAAAACAAACCATCAGCTTTATGTCTGGTTATCCAGTCATTGTGCAAGTGTAGCAGTATCGGTCCATACATAGTGTGACTCACCCTTCACGCATTGCTTCTCCTTTCTCCAGCTCCTGAATGACCCCTAGCAGCACTTTGATGGTCTCCTGGCTGGAGCTGATTAGAGTCTCCATGGCCTGTAGTCTGGCTTTCACATCTCCTTCTACCCCAGGCAGTGGAATAACCTGCCCATACCTTTGCCCTGCTGTGTCTTCCCGGCTGCTAAAGCCATGGCTTCCGTGGTAGTGAGCCTGAGTGGTTTCCTGGGATGAACAACTGGTTGCATGTGGCAGGGTCTGCGACTGCAGGCCATTTAATTGTGCAGTGTCTTTTTTACGCTTGCACCGCACAGAAGGACTCTCCAGACATTCCACTTGTGTCAAAGACGTCCACGCGATAGGGCCAGTAACCTTCAAAGTGCCACCACTGTCCTGCAGAGGTTGTGTTGAGGAAGTGGAGGATGAACTCTTGGCACAGTTGCGCTCTTGCCCTGCCACCACTTCACTCTCACTGTGCTTGGGCCCTTCTTTCTTTGAATCTAACTGATCAGAGTTTGTGGTTTCATCCCTGCCTTGATTTGTTGGATCAGAGCAAAGACTGCTATCTGGACAATCTGACCCAACACACAAGTCTTGCACATCACTGCAGGGTGGCATACTGTGCAAAAGTACCCGAGTCTTCTGCACCCTGCCCCCGCAAGGCCTTTCCTCTTCGGTACTCTTTACATCACTCAAAAATCCATTGTTCTGGCCCTGGTAGTTTTCTACCAGAGCCGTGTGTTTGATAGTATGCCCCTTCTTGCGTTCGAAGGGGAAAGTCTGATAGCGTTTTTTCAGATCTGGCGAGGTCTGCACTGCAGTGCTCTTGGTTACGTTGGGGATGGAGCGACGCGCCGGCATTGTCATGTACCTCCTGTGCACGACCTTGCAGGAAACTGAGCGCCCCCTAGAACCTCGGGCTAAACGAGCTGCTTCATTCTGGGCCTCGCAGATGTCCTTGAAGCGGACCTGCAAAGCTTTGTTCCGCTTGCGCACTGTGTCCCCTTGCCCACTGCCTTCTGTTCCCAGGGTCGGACCGCCACACTCTGAGTCCGACTCCGAGTTTGACAGGGCACAGCGGCCTGCCTCCTTACTGACCATCACTCCTAGGAGACAAAAACAGAGAGTATGGTGAAAATAATGGCTATGACTGCAGCTCTGGCACAGATGGCCTAGTTTTGTCTGTACCCTTGCTCCCAACATCCCTGCAGCCAAAAGCTTAGTTATTTTTCATCGTTTTGTTTAGTCATAGAACATGCATTTGACACAGAGCAACCTGCAATCAGACTCAGTATACTCTGGATTCATCTTTTTAATGATGCTTTGTTTGCAGAATAGCTATGAACAAGGGCTACTGTGGTGTTACATCACAAATGCAACTCAATGCTTGATAGCAAACAAAAAAACAAATGTAAAAAGAGAACAAAAGCAACAAGCATTAAAGGCACATATGTATCTTTACTGAGTTTTGAAAATCCACCCAAATAATACAGTACTCCCTGACTGCACACTTTCTTTTTAGTACAGTCTCTTCTTGATGCTTACTCAGCTACTTCAAAGACAGTGGTGCCAATTTAAACTTTAGTGTGAATAATTCATTGATTGTGCACTGTCCTGGCCATTTAGATTAGTCTGAAAAAGGTCAAACTTTCTACTGCAGGATGAAGTCATATTTATAAATGATTTTATGAATCACATTTTTACAATCACATTTGTGTCTGCTTCTTCTTTTTCATTGCCAGTATGTTTCTTTTACAAATATCGTCACTTTAATGAGATGTCTCAATATACGTTGTCTTGCAGATTAAACAGGTGTCCCAAATATACATATATTTATCCAAGGAAATAAAGTCCATTGCCTCATGAAAACTGGTAGACATAGACCACACTCAATGACAGCCATGTATAGAAACTAAGATGTGAAAACACAGGTAACAGTAATGAGGTAAGTTATGGCTCAGTTTACACCTGCCATTTGCAATGAGTGACAGCTTTACAAATTATTGCTGCCATTTGGAAAAACCCAAAGCCATGGCTCAAAACTGTTTATGTTGATGTAACAAGGTGACCCGGACCTTTGAGAAAACAGTCAAGTATTATGGCAGTGTTTTTCAATCTCAGTCCTGGGAATAACATATTTGCTCTGTGTTTTCCCTGCTCTGACACACTCAAACCAGCTTGCGAAGGGCTTGTTTATTAGCCGATGGCTAGAATAAACTTTTACAGTTTCCATCAGAAGAATGTATGCTTGAGCACAATAAAAGGCAGTGCCTCTCTGGTTTATACACTGTGTACATAAGCACACAATGCATAGAGTACTGTTATTACAGAAATCACAAAAGACATTGACATCAGATCTATTAACTCTGAGTTGCAACTGTGCAGATCCACTGAAGATCAGACACAAATCCATTGCCTCCCACAGGTAAATGACACAGGAACACCTGGCCATCCACATGATGTAAAAGAAAAGGGACACCTCAGACAAGTCAAGGTCCATCCCAGATGCCTGTGCTCTCATTGTATTAGCTAACTCTGACAGGTCTGCAGCTATGAATCAGAAGCATTCCTGCCACTGTAACCTTCTGTTGGTTTGATCCAGGCACCTATAGTCTCTGTTGCCCTCATACACTGACGAGCCTTGTCCACCCAACACCATATCACTGGCTTTAATTTCTGATTCCTTGGACCACTGTTGGTAGTTATCAACCATTGCTGACCAGAGATCACTCAACAGGCCTTGCCAGTTGTGTGGCCTGAACAATGTTGTCTGTCAAAGCGTGACCATTTCCCCTACAACCATCTAACCATCACCAAGCATTTAACTAAAGACCTTGACATGCATCATCTTAATTTCTGGCTCATGGGTGGACATATTTCTGAATTAGCAGCAGAGGAATTAAAACACATATACAGCATTACAAATGTAGTAAAAAAAAATATTGGTATTTGACATATGTTAAACATGTATCTGACCGTTTTTAAGCATTCTAAAATTGTTGGGAGAAAGTAGATAATACAAATGTAGCACCCAATGATTGTGGATACCCACTGTCACCCTGACCAGGAAGAAGCAAAAAGATGGATGAAAGGATGAACATCTCATTTCAAAAATGTCTTTAAAGACCCCATTAATTGAATGGCTTTTTAGGAAACAATATGTGGTTCTTTTAAAGCATTGCTCCAAAGAACCAACTTTGGCACCTTTATTTTTAAGAGTACAAATGGATTTAAATGAATGATGTTGGTGTTAATTGGTGCCTACACTGTGGACTGTGTTTTTATCCTGAAGAACCACTGAACCTACACAGACACGGATATTGCTATTGAACCATAGTTGAATTATCAATACTTTCTGACATCTTAAGCTTGGTTCAGCACTGAATATCAGCCAGTGCAATGTCTGGATGGCTCAATTACTGAGCACAAGATTGGTCTTCTTTCCAGCTGTCAGGCGGCCGCAGTGTCTTTAGGTATGGGATTTTCAGTATGTAAGCCCATCTGAGTGATACACTTATCCTCACCATGTCATTCAGCTGTCCTTTCTCTCTTGATACAATCAATTCTATTCCACCTCTCAAAATAATGAAGCAGACTGCTCTGTCAATCTGTTACACCAGCAAAAATATGAAAGAAGACATTCATGTACTGACCGAAATATATTCTGCAAAATGTGACATGGCCACCTCCATGCATTTACTGATGAAATCTCATCATATGAACATCCACCATACATCCACTGACAATATTCATTTGTCAGAAATGTGATGGAATTGAACGCAGATAATAACGTATGTGCAAGATATGCCCAAGGCTCCTAATAGCATCTGCAGCTTCACCTACTTCTCATTTGCTAAAACCATCTGCCTGTTATAAACAGATGGCAATGCCTGATTGATTCATTGATTTGATAATTTAATTAATGTCATGTGGCTCACCTGTGATGTGCTGATGAATTGTGCTGTGAAATTTCACTTGTATAATTGGCAGGACAGTTCAGTGTACAATTAAAAAAAGCTTAATAAATTCTTATGAATCCAAACTGTACTCTGTTTACACTCACTCTGAAAAGAAAATACAGTAGATCTAGCACTAAAAATTAATTAATAGATACAAATTGAGCATTCATCATGTATCTTTTTATTGCTCTTTATTATTCTTAGATTATATGAGTATAATAATATGCCTAAAGCACCCCAGTTTAAAGGACCCAATCTCAGTCAACTGCAAATATAGATACAGACACTCCATTTTGAATCCTAAACTTTACAGAAACACATTACTGTTTGTTTGTGGAATGCTTTATATATATATATAAGTAACAATATAACGTGGACTACTATACTTGCCTCATTTGAACACACATGGGCTCCAACTCTGAATGAGTTGATATGGATATGGATTTGGTCCTTTACATGTATTATTACTTTAATAACCAGTTCAGTAAAGCACTATAATACACATGGAATAATAATAATAATAATAATAATAATAATAATAATAATAATAATAATAATAATAATAATAATAATAATAATAGTAATAATAGTAATAATAATAAACATAATATTTAAATATTGACTAACCATCTCTTCTACTCTAGTAAATGATGTATAATGATGTAGAAATGTTGTAATAATCAGAGATATACTGTACATATGCAGTCTCAGCAGTTTCAGAAACATAGAGCATAATTAAATCCACCAGATCAGCAATGATTACACACTTTTGCCCTTTGCTACTCTCTAGTATGAAATATCAGAGGCCCCTAAGACTCCTGGAACAGTTTTCCTTGGTAAGAATTATAATGATAATAATTAACCCTAAATTGCTATCTCTAAAAGCATTCAGGATGTTCTTGAAAGTAGCATGATATAGTGATACAGTAGAAATGGATTCTCTCTCTCCGTGTGAGTGCTGTTATTCAGAGGTCTCTCTGCGACCCTGGTGATTTGGCCACAGTCATCACTGGGATTATGAATAATGCTTTGAATCTAAAATTGCAAAAGTAATCCTCTTAAATCTCCTCGTGTACTTTAGTAGACCATGTTGTCTGTTGGAACAGGCAGCAGGGTCTTCCTCATGAAATGGTTTGATGAAAAAAAAAATTAACATTCTTCACTCTCTAAGTTTACTTTAGTGTAATAGTCCTGTAATAGTCTTGTTAGATTTATTTTGGTTCCAGTAAAGATATGGATATCTCTACACAGTGATGGACAGTGCTCTAAGCTTCTCAAGTATTCATGTTTTATTCAGTTCAGTGTTTCTTGCATCTTTTGGTGATTTGTAATAGTTCTTTTTACCAATTTAAAACAGTGAAGATATGCTATAAGAACATATTAATGTCATTTTAATTCAGGTGCATCCATTGCTGATATAGGGTGTTAAATGTATACACACAGCTTGTATAGTCTCAATAGAAAAGCTTTGACAATAGATTGGGACATACTGGATCAGCCATGTTTGAGCCCAAGGTCACCATGCTCAATGCCAAGAAAGGGTAAAAAGCCCCCCAGCATTTGGCTGTTAACTGCAGTGCTCCATCAGATATCTTTGGAATGAGCTGTAGTGTCATTTGTGATCTAAACTCAATCATCTAAGATCAGGACCTGACCTCACTAATGCTCTTGTGGATACACTCAAATCCTCAAAGTGGGATTAAACTCCCTGGTATTCCAATTTCAGAGGAAACATCAGAGGTCTACAAACCTTTGTACATATGTGGCCAGATTTATTAAACATGGTAATGGAGTCATAGTGACAGTTCTCGCCACACTGCTCACTCTTAAACCCACAGTACTTTTTACAGAATTCAGTAACTACTAATAAAAATTGACATGTTCATGGGATAATGCATATTAATCAATAACACTCAAAACCTATTTAGGTGCCTTGACGGGTCAAAAATACTGAGAAATACCGCTAATTACTCAACTAAATGAAGCACCAAATGTAATCACACTTCTATCTTTGGTGCTGACTATAAAATAATATGAAAGAAAAAGCATCCAGATTCAACCAGTTTCAGTGCTCAACACAAACTGCAAAATAATCTATATCACTCCTCAGTCTATATCTGTTTCTTTATTTGATTTGTGGAATCTGACAATCTGCTTTCTAAAGCTAGAAGAGAAACCCCATGTGTCACGCTCTGGGGCCACTTCATTTAATAAGACTGGCATCTCTTTGTCAGAAACTGTCAGTTTCTTTTGTGTCCAGTTTGTTTCACACAAGTCTCTAGACAGTGTCCATCATGAGCATGTGGAGATAGTAACCAGTATTAAATGACTTTCTTAAATGCATGTAACAAATTATGGTTCCAAAGTATTCCATATTTTCAGTTATATCCAAAACCCAGTTTTGTTAATTTGTACTCATTTAAATCTTTGAACAAATCTATGGCTGGGGTCTTTAAGGAAAACTTTTATATTTCTGAGAACAACCTTAAACCTTTACATTTACAGCATTTTGCTGACAACTATTTAGAGAAACACAGTTCACCTGTTCACTTTTGGTTCCAAAAAGCACCAAATTAAGTGCAGAGAACGGATATTCAGAGAAAGGATATTCACTTGATATAAAATAACTAAAAGTGGTGTGGTTTTCTTTCTCTCTCTCTCTCTCTCTCTCTCTCTCTCTCTCTCTCTCTCTCTCCTCCTTTTGCAATGGACTTGTGACATGTTCCAGACTTATTCATTCACACAAATATTTATTTTTGAAAATTTGTTCCAACAACTGATCTGTGTAGATGCTTTATAGTTTATGAAAAGCCTTCTATAAAAAAAGACCCTTTTTTTTGTGAAAGGAGAAATTTTGCTGGTAGTTTCTCATTCAATTTGCCAGGGTAGTTTGTTCAATATGTCACTGAATAAAACGTCTATTTTGAGTAGTGCAAGATGGTACAGCTTGATTAGTGCACATTTCTTAACAAATTAAAAAGAACAAATTTGGTAATGGCACATTTCTAAAGCTCCCCTCTTGGTGGAAGATTATTTATAATTATCATACCTGGTTTGGCTAATCCATAAATTAAAATTAAACCAGGTGTTCTGGTAACATAATTTAACAAATCAATAGCTGGGACTTCAATCTACCCAGAATATCTTCTTTGTTTGTTTTTGTTTTTTGTTTTTTTCAAAATAAGACATTTTTCGTAGTGTGTCTGTGTTTATTTGCACCTATAGTTTTAAATCACATGTTACTAGTATAATGTCAGCATATTGAGGTTGCCTATGTGCTTTCCTCACAATGAATACTTTGGCTGTATTACTAATTAATACCATCAGAAGTTCAGTGCAGTCCCCCACATGGAAAACATAAAAAAAAATTCTCAGAAAAATACAGCAGCATACCTGTTTGTTAAGACAGCTTCAAGGACACTGCTGGCAGATTTATAGCTCCACAGTACCGTCTCACTCCATTAGTCATAATGTATCTAATCCCCCCCCTCTGATTTATCTTTCTCTGAATAATCCCAGGCTGCAGGTGGCCAGCGATAGCTGATCTCTCTCCCCTCCTTTTGCAATGGACTTGTGACATGCTATAGCCCTAAACCTTCAACGAGCCAAAGTGTAATGATTTTTCAAGCTAGCGTAGCATTGGGTTTCTTCCACATGGTTGCTCAGACTAAAAATCCCACACAAGGACACTGCATTTAAGTGAAAAGTCCAGTTGCTGAAAAGTTTGCTCAGTCTGAACTCTATAACCTTTTCTAATTAAACTGAATGTAGACCTTTCATAGGGGATAGTTCCATAACAAATACGTTTTGTAAAATATTAATTTTAGGTGCTTAAATAATCACAAAAGATTATAGACATATTATACTGTTATATTAGATACGTATTGTTTTCAAAACTATTAGGACACTTGCTCATTCACTGTTTCTTCCTAAAGCGGGTCTATTAAAAAAGACTTTATCATGCACTTGTTAGAGTTACAGACCATACAAGGCTCTTTACTAGATTTTGGAGAACTGCTGTGAGGATTTGATTGAATTCAGCAACATTAGTGAGGTCTAAATATTTATACCATTAGTGAGGGCAGGATGATATTGGATGATCACCACCCCACATCATCCTCAATTCCCCACCCCATCCCAAAGGTATGGACAGAGCACCATCCTTCCAGAGAACAATTCAATGTTCCACACCTCAATCCTGGGGGCATTATACCCCACTAGCCGCAGCCTGGCATATGGCATGGTGTCAAATGCTTCATGTGTATATACTCCAGAGAGTCATATTCTGTTGGCATTTCACAACAGGATCTAGATCAAGTTGTATGCGTGTATGTGTGCACATTTGCACATCTGTGTCATATATATAGAAGCTGAATGCATTCATCAGAAGGGGTGTCCACAAACTTTTTTGACATGGTGTTCCCAAGCAGCAGAATATTATGCTTTTTATTTTGATGTCTTGATAACAGGCTTTATTCTTATTCACAATACTTTCTGTGTCAAAAATATGCAAAACATATACATACAGCACATCTAATATTTGATGCTTAACAAACCTCTGGCTAATATATATTGGGTTAAGATCAGTGTGCTAAATGGCTCACCAAACACCTCTGGTCTTTCTGACCAAACAACTTAATCTTTTTCTCATCTGACCAGAAGGATTTTTATTTTTTCCATGTGGTCAGCAGCAAACTGTAGTTAAGCTTGAACATCTGGGTTTTAAACAGTGGCTTCTCAGGCCATGGTGATGCAACACTTGACTATAATCAGTGAGACTGGTGTTCCAGTTCATAGCAGATCTGTCCTGGTTCTTGGGCTGCTCCTGAGGTTGACAGTGTGTGTCAGTAAAATGTATTTATGTACAAGAGTCTGGAGTGATGAGCTTGGAATTCCTGGATTGTTTAAATTTACAATCATCCTTCTTGGATCTACACTGAACTCCTTGCACTTTCCCATTATACTGGTCAATCCAATGTACTGGTCAAACCAATGAGCGGCGTTTTCCTTTTTATCTGGACACAGAGAAGCAATTAGCTAGAAGCAAGAAGCAATCATGATCACTGGCAAGAACTTAACCATTTAAAGACAAGTCTATCATACTTGATACATATTTGAGGAGTTTTCTGTGATAATTTTTTTAAAATTAATATTATCTAAATGAAGAAATTAATAAATAAAACAGAAACTAATAAATAAATCAGATCCATGTTTTCTGCTCCCTGGTGGAATATTCGTGCCCAGCATGCTCTAGAATGGTACACCTCAGGATTGGGATTATACAATTTTGTGTTTTATGTTTTAGCTTTAAAAAACAAAACTTTAAAGAATTAGAATTTCTTGTTTTATAATTTGATGATTCAGGTTTTAAAGGGTTAATAGACATTTTAGAACCCTAATTTTAGAATACTCACTTGATGTTAAGATTCTTTACTAATGTAAAGATGGTTCTTCTAGGGCATATATCAAATAATCTTTTTAAGCTCCTTTATTTTTAACAGTATAGTATGTGATTTAAAAAAAAGACATTTTGTGAATAAGGAGAAAATTTTGTACCAGTGGGTCTTAGAGCCATGCTTCCAAACCAAGAACTATTTAGGAGCCTTATTATTAAGGCCAGACATAAGTGATAAAGTGTTAAGAACATACTGTACAACATGTACAGATGAGGCTTTCCTGTTGTAGCCTCCTCTAGTGGGCTAATGTCTTCACTGTCTAGTCAAGCAGTTGTTCATGTGCAGGTACTTACAGTTAGATGAATGAGTATTTTATCCACCACTTACACTCTGTATAGAAATCAGCCGACCTTGTTTCTTGCCTCCAGCTGCTAGCTTCACATGAAGGTGTACTTCATGACATTGAATTAGCTGCCTTATTGGTGAAAACCACAGTTTCAAAGTGAGGGGGAACACGGTGGGATCAAATGGCTGCTACTACAACTGCCCTGCACTGGCAAACATGAATGAAAAAGGCTGGGCTAATCCCACTAACAAGCTGAAGTACAGAAGCAGGCGAGAGGAGTGGAATCCTCCTTTAGAATCAGGATGTGCAGAAAGCAGTGCTGAGCAGGAAGAGGATGAGAGTGTGAGAGATGGGGAGAGCACAAGATGTTGTGTGATTTTCATTTGCTGTTGTGCTTGCTCCCTCTTTAAAGGCTAAACTGAATTGCTCTCTTTTTATGGAACAGAAGAGGTTTCAAAATGTACCACTCACTCCACCAGGCTATGATACAAATATTAGACAAAAAAACAGCATAAAATCTCATTTCTAATTCAGTGGGGTTTGTTTGTTTGTTTAGTTTTGTTTAGTTTTTTGGTTTGTTTGTTTGTTTTTTGGTTTGTTTGTTTGTTTGTTTGTTTTTTGTCTGTAGCCTATAGCAGTTTCCATTAATTTACCTGGAAGTTATTTTGGAACACTTTGCTCCAGATGGATTTCTGATGCACAATATAAGGCCAATTAGAATTGAAGTAATTTACATACATGAGTCTGAGAAGTACCTGCTGTTTATGATGTAAGCAACATCTAAAGGTTAAAAATATCAATATCAATAGATTACAGCTCTTATAAGCAGGCCTTTTTTAACAAACGTATATGTGGTAGAAGCAAAGTGAAAAATCATGGAGAATTGTTGAATGCAATAGCCTGAAGTACCTAGGTATAGCCCACAGATCTAATGGAGGTGGAATCTTCTTCTGGATTTGAGATGTACACACGTAAAGATGACAGACCCTTAAAAAGGTGTGCAAACTTCCCTACAGTGCTTTGTCATTCATATTAACTCTGTAAACATATTACAAAATCTCGAATATGTCACAGGACAGTGTGTGGATGTGTGAACATGTGACCTCATTTACAAAAGCACAAAGTTTGCATTATTGAGTTAAAAAACAGCTTGTTTTGTATCTAAAGGTCTGTTCCAACACATTTATCAATTAAAATGCTTCCACAAAATGTCATATATTACATTTACCAGTTCTGCTCCATTTCTAGAGCTAGGGTTCACTATGAAACACTATGATATTGATTTTGAAGCAACTTTTTGCTTTAGAATAGTGTTTCTCAACTCTGTTCTAGAGGCAGTCCTACCCTGTATGTTTCAGAACTTCCCCTGCTCCCAGCAAAACTGATTCAACTAATCAGCTTATTTGCAAGCCCTTCAGAGTTGCATGGGGTGGGGTACAAACATACAGGGCAGGGGTACCTCCAGAACCATGGTTTAGAAACCATTTTAGAGAGCACAGTGGGCAGGCAGAGGTTCATTTCTGATCAACAGAGAAAAAAGACAGGGGCAATGAAAATGAATCTCATTTGATCTTAGATCCACCTTTCTCAACATTTATTGTGTTTCTTCAAGTTGTAGATCTACAGAGATCGACAGGTACAGTGTCTGTCACCAGATCAGGAGGCCTTCAAATCAGGGAGAAAGAAGAAAAAACGCCATCTTCTATGACAGGTTTTGTAACCACTAGGCCACAAGAGGTGAAAAGAAAGAAAGCATCAGACAAACGAGTGACAGAACACAGCCTGACTCTGCCTGATATCATGCCAAAGGCAAACATGTGAAAGGTGTGTCAAGTCAAAGAAAAAGCTGTTCAGACATGGCCTTTTCACAGGCTGCTGGAGAAAAAGAGGGGAGATGACAGACTATGAGGGTGTGTGAGAGAGAGAGAATAAGAGAGGGTGAGGGAGAAAGAGAGAGATGAAACAGCTATGGAGAAGGAGAAATAGAGGTGAGTTTAATCTCCTGGTGGAGAAGGAGATGAAAAAGTAATATGGTGTTTCCCTCGCTGACGAGTGCGTGAGAGCGAGTGAGTTATTTTCTAAGGAAAGAGTGTGATCGGCTGTCTCATAGCAAGGCCCTATCATTCTCTCACACAGAGAGGATATTATCACATGGGCCAACTGTGACAACAAAATCTCTCTCTCTCTCTCTCTCTCTCTCTCTCTCAATCCCTCTCTCACACAGAGACACATGCACTTATTTGTATAGTCAAGGCTGCCCTTGACTACAGCTGACCCTGCTGACCTGTCTGTGGTTTTTGATGCTTTGGAATGGCATTAGTTTCAACTTCTCTCTAGTTTGAGGGTCTGTAATTTTTTATGGATGCTGCTCACACGCAGCATGTGAGAACGCTGCCTACTGGACAAGAGGAAGGTGAAGCGTGACCAAAATAAGACAATACACAGCGTGGCAGGATGTTCCAGGTAATAAACGCTGATCAGTGCTTTGTCTTTTGCCATTTCATGCATACAAAGATCCAGAACATTGATGGATCAAGCAATCAACCCAATACCTGGGTACCTTCTACCTTCAAGCAGGTCCTCAAATGCTACAGATCAAACAGAGAACTGACCTTCAAGCACTTCAGAATAAAGCTCAGCACAGCTGAGGGAAGATGCTGCTTCTTCACCATTTATTCCTATTACCTAATGGAGACCTCTGGTCCTGAACCCTGATCTCCACTGTCCTCAGAGGTTAAAAAAGTGATAGGAAATAGGGAGTTCCTGGAGGAGCAGAAGCTCAGGCATGATTCACCACTCTTCAAAAAGACCAACTCACCAAACAACCTCCAGCCAACTCCATCCCAAAGCGAGCAGTTAAGCGCTGTGTGGAAACCAGCTTGGTCCTCAGCTCCCCTCCGCGCAGCGCGTGATGTGGGAGCGAAAGGAAGAAGGGGGAAGAGAGCAGACTCACCCTGCGAGGGGCACCAGCAGCAGCAGCGCGAGCGTGGCGTGGCGCTGGGACATCGCCGTTTGCTTCAGCGGATCACTCTGGGGAGGCGCGGGGAGCCCAGCCATACGCTCCCGACCGGCTGCGCAGCAGATGAAGGAGGTGGTTGCGCTGGAGGTGGCAGGCGCGCGCGCGCACGCTCGCGCAACCCCGGAGAGAGCGCGTGTGTCGGGATGCGCAAAGATGCTCCACATCCACCGCGTCTAGAAGTGTTTGGAAAGCAGGGGGATCCCGCAGGGGCCGAGGAGAGAGGAGTGCTTAGATTCCAGAAGGGTCCATGAAGGTATCCCACAGAGAGAGAGAGAGAGAGAGAGAGAGAGAGAGAGAGAGAGAGAGAGAGATGTGATGAGGATCGCTTACCTCCCGCTGCTGCAGTCCCGGCGCGCCGGCGAGCGCGTGCACGCGCAGTGAGAGGAGGTACGAAAGAGGAAGGAGAGGAGGTGGACAGGGGAGGTAGAGTTGGAAAGGGCGAGTGGAAGAGGATGGGGGGGGGGGGGGTGAGAGGGAAGGGAGGACACAAGCTGTTTGGGAAAGTCCAATGCGCGCGCGCACACACACACACACACACACACAGCAAGATGTGCTGATCTGATCTGAGCATTCAGAGAGTAGTGTTATATAATCAGAGAAAAGGAAAGAGAAAAGACGTGCGTGTGTGTGTGTGTGTCTGCCTGCAAGACCACCAAATGTCAGGACCACCAAAATGGTCTTAACCTGTAGAAATCTAGGCCCATTTTGCGGGATAGTTGACTTACTTTTATTCTCCAAACATTTGAAACATATCAGTCACGCATGCCATAAATTCTTATTTTCAGATCTTACACTTTAAAAAAAATGGACACTGAATGAATAAAAGGAATATTTGCATTGTAAAAGGGATCTTCAAGTTAATGGAGAATGTGCCGTACACCAAAATTGATCAAAAATGTTCTATATATAACCTTCTATATATAACCCTCTCAATCAATGTAAAGAACCCTTACAAGATGCAAATAACTCCTTGATCATGCAGAGGGTTCTTTGTGTGTCCGTTGTTCTAGATAGAACCTTTTTCTTTACTGAAGAACCCTTGAAGAACCCACATTTTAAGTGTTGGCTACGGTATTTAAACATTTGCATTAATTATGCCATGTATTGATCAACATTTATTTGTGTCTATATTTGTTTGTGGGACTAAAACCACTTTACAGCTCAGAAATCCTGTTGGAAATATATATAATAGTCCAGTGTGACCTGAAAATGCAGCAATTTTGCTCATTTATTTTTTAGATTGACAATGATATTTGTATTCATATTTTATATTACATTTTGTTGTATATTAAAAGTTCTTCACAATATTTGACAGTAGTACAAACAGGTTCCTTTGTCATTTAAACTGGGATTTTAAATTGGTTAGAAACAAGTAAATTGTTTTTGTCTTCTAAGCTGGATCACTGATAACTCATCTCAGTGATGAAACACTGTCTCAAGTTTGTTTAGAGATACACCAGTTGGTCAAAACATTAATACCACCTTGTTTTTTTATACATACCATATAGGTTCACTTTTACACATAAGTCTGTTTCTCTGCAAAGTTTGTTAGCTTACTTTCACCCTGTTCTATTTGGTGGTGAAATGACACCGACATGGTAGAGGCATGTTAGTGTGTGTTGTACTGGTATGAATGGATCAGACACAGCAGTGCTTCTGGAGTGTTTAAACACAGTGTCCTCTCACTGTCTACTATATTAAAGACTTTGCATATTGGGCACAGTCACCAGACTTTCACTCACCTGTGATGTTGTGTCACCTGATGTCACACCTGTAGGCACTGTACCTTTAAGATCAGCCTCACCTGAATATTAGAGGCTGACTCCGCCCTTCCACACACCTGTGGGCAAGTCTCCAATCAATCAGACTATATATACTGGGACTCATTTAGCTGCAATATATTGACACTTCTGTGTCCTATCGGGCGATCTGTATTGGTTTGTGTTCCTTGGTTTTTGATCTTTCTGCCTGTTTCTGACTTCGATTTGTGTATAGTGTTTTTGTCCAATAAACCTGCCTGCATCTGCATCCTCCGCCCCTTGGCTGGTCTTTGCAGAATATCTCATCACCCATGGATGCAGCAGGATCCCTTAACTTGAGTGAAGCAGTGGCTGAACAAGCACGAGTAGTGGGGCTCGTTCAACGGCAGCTTGATCAGTTGGGATCAGCGTTTACTGCTCTAACTGAGCGTCTGGATGCTATGTTTAGCAACCAGCCTGCTAATCCCGTCCCGCAGATGGTTAGTCCACCCTCACCGGTATCCCAGCCAGCGGCCTTAGTTCCCCTCAAGGTTTCTCTACCCGAGAAATACAATGGGGACCCAGAGGTATGTGCGGGATTTTTATTACAATATGACATCTACTTTTCTCAACAACCCCCGCCTGAACCTTCTGATCACGCTAAGGTTATGTTTGTAACTTCCCTGCTCACCGGTAGAGCTCTTAAGTGGGCTATGGCACTCTGGTCTAGAGATCAAAGGGTTAGTAGTAATTATATTCAGTTGATTACTACTTTCCAGACAGTTTTTGGTAACCCCGAGGGAGGCAGGGAAGTAGGGGAACAACTCCTTGACCTCAGGCAAGACCGCGATACAGTAGCAAAAATACCTTCTGCACGTTAGCTGCGCAAAGTGCATGGAATGAGGCTTCCCTCATCACGGCATTTAGGAGAGGACTGTCAGGGGAGATTCAAATGGAGCTGGCTTGCTGGGATGATTCCCTTCCTTTAGACAACCTTATCAAAATGGCGACTGACATTTTGCTGCAAAGCCGACGTCATGCGCTGCGCATCAAGCATGCTTACGCAGCACCACAGGCAGTTCTGAGGGAGGAGGCGGAGCCCATGCAGCTCAGGCATGCAAGACTGAGCCAAGTGGAGTGGAGGTGCTGCCTAGAGGGAGGCTTGTGTCTGTACTGTGGAGAGAAGGGTCACCTGAGAAGGGGTTGTCCTCACCGACCGCTTTAACGGCCAGGCGACATCGCCCAGCGCATGAGTTCCGATTCGTGCGCTGACGTGGTGAATATGCCTGACCCTCTTATCTCGGCAAGACTGTTAACTGTACCTGTAACAGTGCATTACCTTAATCAGGGTTTTTCTTTTCTTTTCTTTCTTTTATAACTTTGATATGGATCAAAGAAAGAGAGGAATGGAAGATGGCTTTCTCCACTAATTCAGGCCACTACGAGTACCTGGTCATGAGTTATGGCCTGGTAAATGCTCCTTCTGTCTTCCAGTCTTTCATCAACGAGGTGTTGAGAGACACGTTAGGTAAATATGTGGTGGTTTATTTGGATGACATTCTTATCTATTCTGCCTCTCTTTCTGAACATACTCAGCAGGTGTGACAAGTGTTACAAAGACTCCTGCAGAATAAGCTGTATGTCAAGGCTGAAAAATACCAGTTGTCATTCACCGAACTGTCATTTCGTTCTTGGGATATTTAATCAGCCGTGAGGGGGTGTACCTGGATGAAAAGAAGGTGGTGGCTGTGACTGGGTGGAAGAGACCAGAAAGCAGGAAGGACTTCCTGGGCTTCATCAACTTCTACAGGCAGTTCATCCAGAACTTCAGTTCAAAGGCAGCGCCTCTCACTTCTCTGCTCAGAGGCGGACACAAGAAAGTGGGGTGGACTGAAGTGGCTGAAAAAGCATTCGTGGACCTGAAAACCGCGTTCACATCAGCTTCCAGGTTGAAGCATCCAGTCCCTTCTCAGCTGTTTATAGTGGAAATGGATGCATCAGAATCCGGCATGGGTGCTGTTTTGTCTCAACGCCAAGGTAACCCCCGCTAAACCCTTCCCTTGTGCATTTTTCAAAGAAACAGAGAGCATTTATGATGTAGGTAAGCGTGAGTTACTGGCGATTAAACTGGCGCTGGAGGAGTGGCGTCACTGGCTGGAGGGAGCACATCACCCATTCACCATACTAACAGATCACCGAAACTTAGAATATTTACGCACGGCCAAATGACTGAACTCCAGACAAGCAAGTTGGGCTTGTCTTTTTTTCACGTTTCTGTTTCACGATCACTTATCGTCCAGGTTCCAAGAGTGGCAAGGCTGATGCCCAATCCAGATTGTTCAAAAAGGTACCAAACCAATCTGAACCACAGATCATCCTCAGCCTGTCACGTATCCTCACACCCATTCAGTGGGATATGGAAGAGGACATAAAACAAGCCTTGACAGAAAACCCTCCAGATAATTGTCTGGGTGACCGTGTTTTTGTTCCCCAATCTTGTATGGACAGGCTGATAAGATGGGCTCATGCCTCCTTGGCTACAGGACATCCTGGTACAGCTCGCACTTGTCACCCGTGGAGTGAATGCTATTGGTGGCCTCAGATGGAGCCGGATATTCCTGCATATATCTAGTCCTGTTCTCTATGTGCCAGGACGAAGTCTCCCAGAACCCTGCCAGCAGGTAAACTAGAGCCTTTACCCATTCCTCAAAGACCCTGGTCCCACCTTTCCATAGACTTCCTCACCGACCTACCCCCATCACAGACTTTCACAACTCTTCTAGTAGTGATTGACAGGTTTTCCAAAGCCTGTAAACTGGTACCATTCTCCTCTATACCCACTGCTTTTCAAACTGCCGAAGCCCTGTTCACCCACGTTTTCAGAAACTTTGGAATACCTGAAGACATTGTATCGGATCGAGGCCCTCAGTTCACATCCCAGGTATGGAAAGCATTCATGGATAAGATGGGGGTCACGGTCAGCCTCACGTCAGGCCATCATCCAGAAACGGACAAGTGGAAAGGCTAAATCAGGAGATAGGCCATCTGCTACGAAAATACTGCCATGATCAACAGGGAGAATGGTCTCACGTCCTGCCATGGGCGGAGTATGCCCAGAACTCTTTATGTAGTTCTTCCACTGGCCTAACTCCATTTCAGTGTTTTTTAGGTTACCAACCACCACTGTTTCCCTGGAATGCAGCGAGGACAGCAGCGCCCGCTGTAGATGAATGGTTCACACACAGCGAAAGAGCTTGGGAACAGACGCATGCACGGCTTGGCTTGGCAGTCAGGAGACAGAAGGACCAGGCTGACCGGCATAGGGGTGATACCCCATTCTTCAGCCCAGGTGACAGAGATCTTAAATTGCACCTGCCCTGTAGGAAACTGAGTCCGCGGTTTGTCGGCCCCTTTTAAGATCATACAGAGGATAAATCAGGTGACCTATAAATTATTGTTACCCTGCCACTATCGTGTCTCACCCAGCTTTCATGTATCTCTTCTCAGGCCGGTTATACCTGGTCCACTGGAGGATGCCTCCCCTCATTCATCACCTCCTCCTGTCCTGGACATTGATGGTGGTCCCGCTTACAGGGTCAGTACCATGTTGGACTCTCGTCAGAGGCAGGGGCGCATCCAGTACCTGGTGGACTGGGAGGGGTACGGTCCCGAGGACCGGTGCTGGGTGCCCGCATCGGATATCCTGGACCCTTCTCTCATCACGGACTTTCACTTCCGTAGGCCGAACCGTCCTACACCCAGGCCTCGGGAGTAGCGATTAGGGGAGGGGGTTCTGTCACACCTGTACATGCTGTACCTTTAAGATCAGCCTCACCTGAATATTAGAGGCTGACTCTGCCCTTCCACACACCTGTGGGCAAGTCTCCAATCAATCAGACTATATATACTGGGACTCATGCACAGTTTAACTGCGAGATATTGCCACTTCTGTGTCCTATCGAGCGAACTGTATTGGTTTGTGTTCCCTGGTTTTTGATCTTTCCGCCTGTTTCTGATTTGTGTATAGTGTTTTTGTCCAATAAACCTGCCTGCATCTGCATCCTCCGCCCCTTGGCTGGTCTTTACACCTGAGCTAACTTTTGGATGCTCTTACCTACTTTCTGCATTTGGTTGACTACTTAGCCACAATGTTGTAGGCTGTAAGTTGACACTTTATGTGTTGTTGCAGGACTCAGTACTGGTTATGTGCACAAACGTATATGCTGATAATGTCAGTGTTCATAGTTGATTTAGGTGCATGTGTTCCCAGGTGTTTGATTTAATTAGGAATGGTCAAAACATAGCAAACCTTTGAAGTCAAATTAGTTCAATGCTTCAAAGCTTTTGAAACTCAGTTCTACTACTCCACCTGTTGTGAAAAAAATGTACACCACCACTGCCTGATTTACTTGTGTGTGTTGAAAAAAAGCCTTGTTCAAACCAAAACCCAGCACCATCCTGTGATGTTGACAAGTTTTTGTTTTCTTTTCTTGAATGCATCAATGTATCATTCATCTGAAAATGAAGAAAAAGTTAATGTTCCTGATTTCATTCAAAAAGGAAAAATTCATTTTGGCTTATAGCCCACATTTGGCAGGCATTCTACCAGGCTCTGGAACATGGAGAAACAGAATAACATTCTTCCTATATATATTCCCTCAGTTGTGTTTTGTGTGGTAGAGACCTCCTAACATGTCAATCAATCATCTCCCGTATTCTGCCTACTGGGGTTCAGATCTTGTGACTGTGAAGGTCAAAGCTTATGATTAATATCATCTTCGTTCTCATCAAACCCTTCAGCGCCCCCTTGTGGCCTGTGGATAAGACCACCGTCTTCCTGGAAGTATCCTCCATGAAAACAGACATGTTTGATCATATGATAGAGCTAATCAGTCATAATAATTTTAGCAGGCTGGCAGTGGGGGACACAGAATGAGTACAGGACTGTGCTCCTATAAGTGAAACCTACACGTTCTATATGTTCAAACATTTGAACCCTCCACTACTGCAGTAAGAGCCTCACCTTGGTAGACTTTGTTAGATGTTGGTGTGCTGTGAGCATTTGTTTGCATTCAGTCACAGAAAGTCAGGTACTGATGTTGAATGATTAGTTCTGGATTGCATGTGCCACTCCACCTCAACTCAAAGGAATTGAATGAAGCTCCATCACTCCAAGAGAATTCAGTTCCTCTGCTCTACAGCCCAATGCTGGGGGGCTTTTCAGCCTTCTATGCAATGTTCAGCATTAGGTATAATGACCTTGGGCTTGAGGCTGCCCCAAAGAATCTCATTCTGTTACCAGTACTTTCTATAGATATTATAGGAACGTAGCTGATTGAGTTTCTATTTTAACAACAAATGAATAGTCTATGTACAACAAGGGACAAAATGGTGCATGTGTGTGTGTGTGTGTGTGTGTGTGTGTCTGTGTGTGTGTGTGTTGTGAAATTCAATTGCTTGTCTTCTCTATCATCTGATTGATTTTAGCTTATTATAAGATGACTTATAAAAGGAATGAGCACAAGGAGTGACAATAGGAAAGATAAAGTTAGAGGTAACAGTAATTGGATTGTAAATTAATGTGTGTCAACCCTGTGACTAGTAATTAACAGTGTTCCCTGGGGGCAGGATCACCACAGTTCACTCTGCTGCTTCTGACGCAGCATCATTACACACAGACAGACAGACAGACACACACACACACACACACACACAGTCTTTTCTCTTTGCCATTATATAACCGTACTCACTTAAATTCTGCATTTTAGTATTATGTCTTGTTGTAGAAACAATTTCCATATTTATATATCACATGCTAGAAATCAGAATCACACACGAAGTCCAGTCTAAACAGAATCACTGCTTTACTTATTTTCTGAAATGTTGGTTATGCTATCATCAAATGTCTCTGACTGAAAAGAAAAATCTTAATGCTACTTCTGGGAGTGATTCACTGATGCTGCTCATCTGTCAAACGTCTCTCAGAGCCCTATTAGTTTCTGCAGGAGGCAGAAGAGAAGGTTCTGCTGTTCATCAGTGTCTCTTGTGTTGTAAACATTGTTTCAGCTGATATTAAAACACTACTCTCTGATGGGAAGCAGAGACGTCACTGATTAAAATGTCCAGGTTATCTTGGACACCCTGTGCAAAATACCATACACCATATCATCTGGCTCATCCAGGACCATCAGGTTCACCTTCCTATAAAAGGAAACACACTATTCATGAATTCATGGGTAAGTGGAGACTAACATTCCAGACACTGCAAGCACATTTTACAGATGCAACCCAGACACACAGAATGCAAATCATTTCAACCAAGAATGTTACAAACCAACCAATGTAATTTCATTACCTAAACCCACAAACTCAACCCTTATCCTAACCTTAACCATAACCTAAATGTAACTATAACCAAAATTTATCCTAACCCTTATCCTAACCTTAACCATAACATAAATTTAACCTAACCCTTACCCATAGTCTAAACATAACCTTAACCATCTAACCATATAAACTTAAACTGTTACCTTAACCCCAACCATAACTATAGTAGAATGTGCAGTTCTTACCATTTTGTCTTCAAATACATGGCTTGTGTATTTGGCTTAACAGTGCCTTCAGTGGCCAGGAACTCCATGTAAGTTGTAATATGTATGAAATATGCTAAATATGTTTGCGCAAATATTACATGTTTTTTGTATAGTATATTTGTGAAATCGCATTGGTGTAGTCCCTCTAGAATATTGGTCTCTGTTATTTTTGTGGGACAGTGATTCCAATGGACTGAAGAACACTAGTGTTTCATTGAACCATACTAGAAGACAACATATTGTCATAGCCATTAAGCTAACTATGTATTACAATTACATTTGCAGCATTTAGCAAGTGCCTTTATCCAGAGCAACTTACAAAAGTGCTTTGCTGCATTACATGTTGAAGCTGTTTTCTCAAAGTAATGTATTCTGTTTATTTCAAACAGTATATGTATCTGAAACATTTACTATAATATGTAGTTAAACCGCAGTTGCTACAGTAGTACAGTATTACAGTATCTGTCATTTGTGTCATTTTCAGTAAACCTTTCCAGGACATTTAGTTGAAGAGTTGACATTTTTCATTTTCTCTTAATTGTGGTTTGAGCTTAAATGTTTTATCAATTTCTGTCCATTAACTGGCCACCATACACTTGTAGCAATGTGTTGTTGGTAACTGTTGCTTTCTTCATTGTTGCATTCAACAGTGCCATCAGGGTGGAGTTCAGGAAAAGTCTGACAATGTACAAGTGTTGTTTCATCTTTTACTGTTTAATCTTCATCTTTTCTCTTTCTTTTGCTATCAGCAAAGTAGTCTTTGAAAGAGAAATTTGAGTGTTGGTGTGCAAAATGTCAGTAAAATTGTGAAGAAACATTTCAGCACTTCATATTTGTACCAATCTATTTAACTGCAGGAAATGTTAAGTAAGGTTGAGCATTGCAAAGTATGAAAATTCACTGAAAGCCTGTCACAATTTTATTTAATCAATTTATTTTATTTAAATTGCAATCCACTATCACAGTAGTATGTTAATGTCTTGATGTGGATTTTATTACATCATTCACAGTGATACTATTCATCTTACATTCTTAAGACTAAAGGGAATTAAACAGTAAACAGTAATCTTCTCCATTAGATTTAAGCTCATACTTACTGGTATGGTCTCTGCAGTGCACTCAGTGGGTTTGGTGATATGCTTCTTTGATACACTTGGCATATGGAACAGTTGGTTGATGTACATTTTACATTTATTGCATTTAGGAGACACTCTGATCCAGTGCTTCATTGTCAAAAGCCCCAAGCTTACTTGGATAGATACTGTTGAATACAACCATCTGTATGGATTCCTATTTATTAATCCCGTTTCTCAATATACGTTCTTTTGTGTTCTACTATCCTCATGTTTATACCTAATGTCATCTTCATCTGCTGAAGTTGCATTCACATACTCAAGAATGCTGAAAGTTCCAGAAATTTACAGTGTTCAGTTGCACCCCGAAAACCATGGATGAATCGGGAAAACACTGGTCAGACCCACAGTTGTACATGTAAGTGTTCATATTTTAAATGATCCACACCTGGATCTTTTAAAATTGAGGAGAGAAATCTTAGTTGTCAAATGATAGATCATTTGTTAGAAAAAAAAACTCTTTATTCTCTTATGTGCTGAGGCTCATATACCCTCCTGTGGTAGCTTTAGCTCAGGAGGTACACAGCACATTTCAATAGTCCACATCCTTGTGTTCTGGTGAGTTTGTTCTTGTGAGGTAACATCTAGACATCTAGAATTTTCTTCCCAAGAATGCAAGTGCATTCTTAGCATTTTTGGTATTGAGAAACATCAATTGAAACACATCTTCACATTCAATTTTCTTTATTTTAATTATTTGCTACTATTATTGAAGACACTGATAGATCAATACAAATAGATGCTTAGATTTAAAACCTTTTGTTTTGATGATACCTTTACACACTTTTGGCATTCTCTCACTGGAATGGCTTTCCAGCAGTCTTAAAAAAGTTTCTATAGGTGCCAATCTCTTCTGCTTTTCTTTCACTCTGTGGTCCAAGTCATCCCAAAATCCAAAACCATCTCAACTGGGTTTAAGTTAAATCTGACACAACACTCCATGAATTTTATTTTTGGTCAAAAAGCTTTTACAAGCTCAAGCACTTTTAAGCACAAGCCAGATGGGATGACATGCTGGTTATGTGTGCCTTGAATTTTGAATAAATCACCAACAATGTCACCAGCAAAGCACTCCCACACCATCACACCTCCTCTTCCATGCTTTTTAGTGTGAACCACACATGCACAAACCATCCGCTAACCTTTTCTGTGTCTCACACATACATGGCGGGTAGAACCAAAAATCTAAAATTTCAGTAATGGTACAGTAAAGGTCTGATTCAAGCAATCTCGTCTGAAGAGCTTATGTTGAGATGAGTCTGCTTCATGAACTCTGAGAAGCAGTACTGTGGGCTCTAATCTGAAGAGTTGTTAATTTGTGGTTTCTGCAGCAGAGTTAATTCTTGATATTGTTTTCTTGGGGTGGTTCTCATGAGACCCAGTTTCAGTTTTATTATAGTATTTTAAGGTTTCCATGACTGAATTGAGTATACATTCTGACTGGTTCTTGCCATAATATGGATTAGCACTGTAGTCCATATCCAAGTAGCTGGTCGGCAAAGGTGTCTGTTATCTGTTGTTTTGCAGATAAGGACCCCATGCTTTCCTCCAAGCATGTTGGCAGCAATAATGCCATGGCGGCAATTAGAAAAAAGGCAGTGGCTGAATTTACATGTATTGGAGGACGCATGTGCTTGTCTTCAACCTCCTTTTTTAGGAGCATTGTATGTAATGGGGGAGACTCTTAATGGGGTTGGGTAATAGTCACTTCCAAATTGGGGGTAAAATTGTAACTAAATAAATAAAAACTCCTGAAGTTGAATAGGACTATTTACTGTATTATGAATTGTAAACCAACCCTATATCTACACACATACAACTGATTAAAACTGATTAACACATTAAAAACCAAGAATTTCCATAATTTAAATCTCAACAGGCACACCCATTAACTGACAGTAATTCCAGGTGACTACAAGTTGACTGAATGATTGCAAACTCTCATTAAAGCAATGTATCAACTTTGCGCAACCTAAAGTATAATAATATATTCTGGTTTGTTTAACACTTTCTTGTTTACTATATAATTCCATATGTGTTCATTCACATTTCTGATGTTTTCAATATTGATGGAAAACCTATATTGGTTGGTGTGGCACAACAAATAACATCACCAGTATGCCACTACACCATGTGGGAGATTAGGGTTCGATTCACAGTCTGGACAGCTAGGCTGTACTACACCAATAAAAGTGCTTGGGCAAGACTCCTAACACAAATCTGGACTACCTCTGTAATTTCAAAAACTTGTAAGTTGCTCTGGATAAGGGTATCAGCTAAATGTTTCAATATTAATCTACACTGTAGAAAATAAAAGCAATAAAAAAAAACCTTGAATGAGAAGATGTGTCCAAACATGACTGGTACTCTATGTGCTACAGGTTTCCAACTGTTATCGTGTCCACTTTTGATTTATTCTCATCCAGCCTTCAGGTTGTAGCAGTCTTCTTACAGAGATTTGGTGTAAACATCTCCATATAGTTCTTTCCATTGAAAATCTGGACACTTTTCTCAGCTTTGTCCCAAAATCTAGATCCTGAAATCTAGTTCCAGTCAGACCTGAGCACGATTCTAGAAAATAACTGACTGAACAACATTGATTTCCAGACAAAAAGAATGTTTTTAATGGTTCAACCTTTTATATATGTATGACATTATATAATCTATTTGTGTCAGCCCTTCTACAAGTAGACACCTTTTCACTAGATTCTCTGCCACTTTTACTTTGGTTTCATGTCAGTTGCAAGCTCTTGAAACCATCCCCAAAAACATGCATTCACTTCTAAGATACAGAGATAACATCTAATGCATTTTCAATAAAAGAATCCAGTCTGATTTCTCAGATAATATGTCTATATTAACATCCACTCTGGTTTGCTTCCATTTACATATATTACATTGGAAGGATTATTATTCAGTAAATGCATGGGAAAGGATTCTAACTGACAGATATTCTTATGTTATAGAAATGAGAAATGAAAGTCTGGAACCACTGTGAAGTTTAATTAAAGTACTATGCATAATGATGTCTTTTGTTGTGTGGGTTTCCATATTTTTTGTTGGATATAGCCACATAAATTTTACGTTTTTCTTTTGTGAAAATGTTTTCATTCTTTGATTATATGATGTGATTCTGTACGTTCATTTGCATATTTATACATATATTTCTCTGCATCCCTTCTCAAACATCTATTGTGTGGTTCTGTGTTGCACTACTTTTACCATCTTTTGGGAACAGTTTCTAGTTTAGCATATTTACAGTGAATTATTTTAAAGTTATAAAAGTTTTAAAGTTATATAAATTATATTATATTTAAAATTTTAAATTCTGCATTCATTCTTTGCATTCTTGTCATATGACACCATGTTTTGATCTTATTCTGCTTATGGGTTATTAATCTCAAAAAAAGATGAAGACTGGTGATTTATTGAATCAAACTGCCTCAGTCAAACTTATGTGTAATCGTCTATTCCAGGAGTGGGCAGTGAAGGCCAGAGTCCAACACGTGCTGATTTCCCTGCTCTAACAAGTACATTAAATCTGACTATTAACTGGTCAAAATAATTGAGTGTGTTTGAGCAGGAAAAGTAAAAACAGCAAGAATCCAGCCCTCCAAGGCCGGAGTTTCCCACCCCTGCTCTATGCTGTCATTAGTATTCAACAACAATCTACTTACAGACATATCTAACGATAACTAATACTCTTACTATGTCAGACATTATAAATCAGCTGACACTAGAGTCATTCCTTGACTTTTATTCTTTATTAGCACAACTACTGTATCAGTTTGGGGAAATACAATGATGTATTGAAATGTTCAGATATTATATAGAATTGACACATGGTGTTCTTACATGCATTGCATGAGAACACTAGTTTGTAATGGTGTTAAGAGAGAGGAGCAAATGTGTGTCACTATAGTTAATTCAGTGTCCTTTTTCTGAATATATTATGCAATCTAGCAAAAAATGACATGCATTCATACAGTCATCAAGAATTGTGTTTTAAATGGTATTCAACAATTCTTTATGTTTCCTGAAATCATTATGTAAAAGATGCCAAGGAAAGCACAACCTGAACAAATCACTGTACATGTTTTCCCCTGTAATCAGGCTAGTCCATGTTTGTACAGATACTGTACAGTATTCACTGTAGAAAGATGGTATTAACTGCTACATACTGGGGAAAAAAAAGCACAGCAGTGGAAGCCATTATAACTGTAAAACATTACTGGCAGGAAATCCCCTGTAGCTGCGGCTCCTATTATTTGAACATGCTTAGCCTATAGTTGACAGGAGCTGAAGCTGGGGGCTGGGGGAGGGTGGGATTGACTTCTTTGCAGTTCCATTACAGTGCAATTTAACCAATACTCACTGAGCCACTAACTATGAGAGTGTGAAGATGAAGTAGAAAAGAAACTTATTCTCTGCTCTCTAATGCTCTCAGACTGGAAGGTCTACTTATGTCAATGTTTTCTTCTGTGTCGACTGTTTATTGTTCATTAGAGAGGTTTACCATCCTGGCATTAGTTTGTTCATAATTACAAGGTGCTTGACTACACTGCATTGGCAGCAATATAGAAAGTAAGAATAATTAAACTGTATAAGAAAGAGTTTAAGGTGGTTTCTTAGAGCCCATAATGCAGATCACATTTTTATACCAATGTTAGCTCCAAGTACAGATCTTTGAGGCTGTTTGTATGGAAGTTTAGAGCAAAATTATGGTGGGACAGAGGACTGAATGTCAGGATCAGACGGGCAGAAGGGATGATGAAGGGTGCGGAAGCAAATGCTAGGGTTGATAGTTTAATTAGAAAACAAAGCACAAGCCAAACTAAATACACTAACCAAATACAAACTACAGAGCTGACTAAAACATAACAAACTAACAAAGTAAAACAGTTACAAACAGAAACAAAGAAACACTGACTACAAAACACAGGTAACATAACAGTGGACTGACCAAGACAGACACCAACCTTAGAAGCACATAGGGCAAAGTGACAGGAGACAGGGCTGACAAGAGACAAACATTACAGTAGGCCCCCCTCCTGACGTGTAACTCTGGGGCATGTAAAACTAGACTCCCTAGAGTTGAAGAAGGAGAAGGACCAGAAAATCAAACAGACAAGACAGACAGGACCAGATACTGACAGGGAACATTCAGAACTTGGACTAAGGTGACAAAACTTGTAACAAGACAGAAGATAGACAGGAGAGGTGACTAGAAGACATTAGACAAACTAGACTGGACTGGGGAACAGACTGGAGAAACAGACAGGAACAGGGATGACAAAACCAGACATGGGAACAGGGACAGGAACAGATACAGGAATTAAAATGGGAACAGATTTGGGTACTAACACCGAGCTAAATTGAGACAAGGGTATGGACATGGGTACAGCATTAGACGGTGACATGAAAGGTATGGGCCCAGATCTGGCAAAAGTCCCAATTGTCCTTGGAGCTAGACTGGGCACAGTTCTAAAGGCAGACTCCGCCTTCTGAGAAGGAGCTGGATTGGATCTGGAGATGGAGTTGTGGTTTCCAGCTCCCGGACTAGATCTGGAGATGGAGTTGTGGTTTCCAGCTCCCGGACTAGATCTGGAGATGGAGCTGTGGTTTCCAGCTCCCGGACTGGATCTGGAGATGTGGTTTCCAGCTCCCGGACTGGATCTGGAGATGTGGTTTCCAGCTCCCGAACTGGATCAGGGCGGCTTGGGTCCGCCCTCCAGACAGGTTTGCGAGGGCTTGGCTCCGCCCTCCAGACAGGTTTGCGAGGGCTTGGCTCCGCCCTCCAGACAGGTTTGCGAGGGCTTGGCTCCGCCCTCCAGACAGGTTTGCAAGCAGCTGGTTCCGCCTTCTGTATAGCGCCAAACGGGGAGACAATGGCGTCGCACACCTTCCTCAACTTTTGAGAGGCACCACCTTGTCTCTAAGCAACTCTTGTTGCCAAAGCCATCGCTCCAGGTGCTGCCTTGACGGGAACAGCCTGCAGCACGCAACCCATATGCCCTCAGCAGCACAGGCTCAGCGGTGCTCCCCGCTGCAGCCCACGGGGCTCGGGGAGCTGGCTCCACTGAAGCTGCTGGGGTATAGGGGCTGGGCTGGACAGACCTTCGCACATAGCTCAGGAACTGCCAGACATCTGCCATGTCCTTCAGCCTAGATCCCCCATTAGCCCTGTCCCAGCTTGCTTCCTCTCTTGCCATATCAGGCTCGAAAGCAGAGCCAACTCTCAAACCCCCCCAAATTTTCCCCACCACTGGGGGGGGGGTTAGTCATCAGGTGAGGGGGTGACCTGAGCACGCCGCTTCTGGCGCCTCCTCAAACCGCAGATGGGCAGAAGGGATGATGAAGGGTGCAGAAGCAAATGCTAGGGTTGATAGTTTAATTAGAAAACAAAGCACAAGACAAACTACATCCACTAACCAAATACAAACTACAGAGCTGACTAAAACAGAACAAACTAACAAACACAAACAGTTACAAACAGTTACAAACAGTTACAAACAGTTACAAACAGTTACAAACAGTTACAAACAGTTACAAAGAAACACTGACTACAAACACAGGTAACATAACAGTGGACTGACCAAGACAGACTGAAACAAAGAGTCTTAAATACAAAACACTGGACACACCTGAAACTACTGATTACAAAGGGGCAGGGTTACAAATGAGAGCAAGGGAGGAGACAGAACCAAAACAAACACAAACCATGTGCTAAGGAGCACATGGAGGAAACTGACAGGGGAGACAGGGCTGATAAGAGACAGACATGACACTGAACTAGCAAAAATGATTGAAATTAAGGAATAAACCTTTATTTATAAAGGAATAAACCCATATTTAATACTTCATTGTGTTACATTAGCCTTATTAACTAAATGCTTCCAGATACAAAAAATACAATAAAATATTATTGTTATTATTATTATTATTATTATTATTATTATTATTATTATTATTATTAATGTTACTTTATATGCTTTATATGCTACCCCTTGTCGCAGTAATAAACAGACATGGCATTAACTTCCACTGTTACGCAGATGATTCTCAACTTTATATATCAGCCAAACCAGTATTTATGATGATAAACCTACATTAAAAAAATGTATAAAAGATGTAAATCTTGGATGTTGCATAACTTCATACTTCTAAATAGTAACAAAATGGAGGTCCTACTTTAGGGTGTCTAAAATTGCAAGAAATAAATTATCAGACATAATGTTAAATCTGGCTGAGTGGTACCTGGCTTAGTAGCAAAAAGCAGCTTGACGTCATAATTGATTCAAATTTATTGTTTGACCAACACATATGTAGGTAATATTACTAGGACAGCTTTTCTTCATCATCGTAATATTTCCAAGTTAAGGTTAGATTATTACAATTTTGTCAGGTTGTTCAAGCAGGAACCTAAATAAACTTCAGTTCAAAATGCTGCAGCCAGGGTCATAACCGGTGATATGTTTAATATAAACAGATTGTATGTAATATGTATGCTGTATTCAAGAAATTGTAGAAATACACCTCCTCACTGAAAAGGTACAAGCTCTTTTACATATGCTGGTCACTCCTATAGGCCCTCTGCCATTCTATTGTTGCTGGTGCAGTCTTTTGCCGTAATGTGCAATGGCATAAACCCTGGTGATGCCAGCAAGATCAATAAAGTGATTAAGGAGCCAGACTAAACTCATTGGAGGCTGTCACAGTGACTTTCACCCACTGTGTGCCATTTTGCTGAACAGCCAAGCACTTTCATTTTCAGAATTAAATAACTGGGTTGTTCCAAGAGGCCTAACTGAGGTCATTCCAAGGCCATTAGGCTATGTAATGATTCAGCCTGTCACTATACTGGGATATTGACCTCAGATTTAATGGTTCTCATCTGCATAACACAAGTAGTTTAGTGGTTAATAATAGTCTGCAACTACTTGAGTGCTTTTCTTAGTACTTCGGTCACATATAATGTTAAACTGTTCATAATGGAATCTTGAAAATTCCATATCATACAAATGTATCTATAATATGCACATTTTCCTAATTTTATTGACTACCTTAAATTATACTGCATGTAATTATTCAAATGTATTCAACTGCACATTGGTAAACACGCAGTGTTCTTTCATTGTGGATCAGATATTGATGATATGCATGTGTTTTTGCACAGTTCTTCTGTTGTTGCTGTATGTGCAACCCTCTAAACCATCTTTAATCCACTAAGTGCCCTAGAATGTAAAACTGTATTTTCCTTGCCACACTGAATAGAGTTCAGTATATGATAGTGACATAGTCAACCTCAAACTGTACCGACTCTTCATTCAGATGCAAATCTCGCATAAGCATTGTTTCATGCTTGTTTCATAACAGTCTTCTCATTAATATTTATGCCCTCATTATATAAGCTTAGTGTTAACATCCTAGTCCAAGTTGGTGTTGCAGTAACACATAGTACTCTCTTTCCTGAGAATATGGTGGTTTTTTGTTTTTGTATTTTCTCCTGCAACCCATCCCCAGGATTTGAATCAGTAAAACAATGCAGATCACCACCAGACGTCCGAAAATAAGAACATATATGAACCAGGCCCATGACCACATTTTTGCCTGATGGCAATAATAAGGAAAGAGAAGTTGAATATGTTAAGGCAGGTATCCACGCTAGGCTAAAAAATCCTAGCCTAGTAGCAATTCAACTAGCTGACTATTAGTGTCACGTACCCAGACCACATTTCCCAGAGGGCCATGGGTGACCCTTCTCAGAGGGTCACATGATCCGGTCACAATCACCGGAGTACTGACACCTGGGGTTCCCCTTATATACACTGGTTTCCCCCAGGTGTCTTTGCCTAGTATTAGCCATTGTAGCTGTATTCTGTGTTCTTTGTATTTCATTGATTCTCATGTTTATTGACCCCGTTTCTGGTTTGACCTCGCTTTTGGATTACCCCTGGATTGTGTTTGTAGACTTCTCTCTGTCTATTTATTAAAGACTATTGACTGATTTACCCTGCGTGTGCCTCACATCTGTCCAGTCCTGACAAATAGATTGACTGAGGTTTAACATAGTTAGCCTAGAGCTCTTTTTTATAGTCAATCTGAACTTTGTCCGATGTCTGAAACCAATCAATTGTGATCATAATCTCCAGTACTGATAACTGTCAACTGTGTCAACAGGATTTATATGTACTTTGCAACACCCATTTGACTTCATTTCTGCATGCCAGATGTTGCCTTTTGGATTGCCCTGTTTGTTTTTCCTGTTCAGGTTTTCCTTGTATTGGTTTTCTACTCTGGCTTGTCTTATGGTATTTCTTTTTGGTTTTGTCCTCATCTGGTACATCTGCCATCTGGTTTTGCACTTGCACACCTGGCTTGATAAAAAAAGTATTTTGGAAGTGCCAATCACCCAATCCTGAACTAGGAGGGTGAAGACAAGCACATGCTTCCTTCCATACGTATAAAGTCAGCCACCACCTCTTTTCAAACTACTGTCTTTGTGTCATTGCAATTCTGGGTCCCCAGCCCTGAAACAACTGTTAACAGATGTCTGTGCCAACCAGAATTTCCCTGGGTATTATGTGTTTAGAGCGCACCAACATTGCCAATTTTGCTCTCTCAGACCTGCAATCCTCAAATTATAGTGCCTGCACATTATTATTATTATTATTATTATTATTATTATTATTAATAATAATAATAATAATAATAATAATAATAATAATAAATCAAATAAAATCAAATAAAATCAAAATTTGTTTGTATAGCACTCCACAAAAAATAAAAAGGTTAACAACATATGAAAAAAAACATTATAAATAGACCCACAAGTGAGCAAGACAAAGGGTGACAATTGCAAGGAAAAACCTCAGAGCTGGAAGAAGAAACCTTGGGAAGAGCCTGGTTCTGAGTTTTCCTTTTGTTTTTCCTTCCTCTGGTCTATGTACTTATACATGGTTAGGTTATGTTACTGCACAAAGTATCCATCCTCAAGGCATTATTTTCTTTTAATTTTACCCCAATTTTCTCCCGTAAATTTAGACATGCCATTTCTGTAATCCTGATTGGTCCCCCTATCATATGTGATGCTTCCAACACTAGGGGAGAGATGACAAGCACATTCTTCCTCCGATATATGTGATGCCTGCCTACCGCATATTTTTGAACTGCTGCCTTTTGCATCTTCGCCAGAAAACCAGATCCCTGGCTCTGAGGCAATGGCTGAGCCTGCACCAACCAGCATCCCATTGAGTATGTGATGTGGGAAGAAAGTGCCATCTACCCATCCAGTGAGCAAGAACAGGTCAATTTTGATCCCCCTTCGGACCTTGGCTGCCTCGATAATAAACACCACACTTATAAACTACTATATATCGACTTATATCTCTATACTATCTTGCCGTTATTTCATGCTTCTGTCCTGTCATGTTTCCCTGTCTTTCCTTTCCTGCCCTCATTCTCTTTTGTTTTGGTCTCCCACGTGTTTTTAGCATGTGTCTCTGTTTTATTTTGGCTTTGTCTCCTCCCTTGCTCCACCCTGGTTACCACTTGTGATCTTCCCCAGATGTTTCTTATCCTTGTCAGTTTGTAATTAAGGTCCTTTGTCTCTGTCAGTGTTTTTGTGTGTAATAATTTTAGTGTGCCATGCCCTTGTCTTGCTCTTGTAAATATTGGTTTGTTTCTTTAATAAATTACAGTGCGTGTACATCTGCCTGCTTGCCTGCTCTACCGCACACTGACAGAAAAATGACCTAATATTAACATAGCAGGTGGGAGATGGGAGATGACCTGGTCTTCGACAAGGACTCCCCAACCATGACCAAGGAAACTTCTGAAACCCATGTCCAGATGAATCAGTGGAAGCAGCGCACTCATATCCAGGGTTCATATCCTAAAGGCTTGTTGTACTTTGTCATGTATGCGTTCTTTGAGGCCACCCATGCTCTTGAATCTCCTGTTTCCCCAGTCCAGTCCCCTGTCTCATCCTGTGTTTCCCAAGTTCAGTCTCCTCTCCCTAGTCCTGGTCTTGTTTCTTGTTTTTTCCTTCTACTTCACTAGCTCTGGAGGGTGTTGAGAGTCAGGGAGCGGCCTACTGTTAAGCTTCTGTCCTGTCACACTTCCCTGTCTTTCCTTTCCTGTCCTTGTTCTGTTTTGTTTTGGCATCCTTTTTAGTATGTTTCCTACATTTCCTGCATGCACACACACACACACACACACACACACACACACACAAATTTATCTCACTAATAACAGCAACTCCATGGCTTGTTAGGTACAGATTGTGGCATCACCAATGGCCGGACTTTAATTGTTTTCTGTACTTGTTATGGCAATACTGACCCCAGTCCCTCCCAAAAGAAGCCCTGACATTTCAGTGTTTCATCCACTGAGAACAAATCCACCACCTATCCATGACCACAGACAGATTTGCAAGTGTATCTCCTAATTAATTTTCATTTGTCTTTGTGTCTTTTTGTCTGTCTGTCTGTTTCTCTACATATCCATCTATCTGTCTGTCTGTCTATCTGTTTGTGTACATATCTATGTCTGTCTGTGTGCTGGTCTATCTGTGTGCTGATCTGTGTTTATCTATGTTTAGTACTCTGTCACTTTGCATGCAATGACAGTGTGAAGTCATTGGCCAATTTAAATATTTTACAGGTTTAAACAACAAAAGGAAAGGCCAAAAGACCCTAAACAAAGGTTTGGGTGCCGTGCATGGTCAATTCTTAATAACACTCCCTTTGGCAAGTAAACAGCTTATTTTGTAGCTAGCAGGGGCAGACTGCCAAACAAAATTCAGCCCAAGAACTTGCTGTGGGGGTGTTCTCATCATCACCTGCAGATTGCTTAAATAATCTGTTATCTTAGCTCACTTTGTGGCATCAGCTAGCAAAGCCTTTTTCTTCTTTTCTGGCACACCTTCTCTGCACTGCCAGCTACAGGGTTCTCTTTCTGTCCATGGTTTGGCATTGAGTGCTAGATATAGACTATATATTGACAATGTTATATAAAAATATAACCAGCCCACTAAGTAAATTAATGAACTTCTAAATGTTTAGTCTGGACCTTGCCAGCTATGATTCTTTAGAATTTTTGAAGGAAGCAACTTAATAGATAATCCATAATACAACTGTTATGTTATTACTGGTATTCATCACCTTTTTATAACTTTCTTCTCATTAATGGCTAATGCAACTCTTTGCTAAACCATTGCTTTCTAATATCACCTACTACAAGAACATGGACGGAGTTGAGAAGATATGATCATTCAATCAAGACTCTTTACCAGGATTGTGTAGGAGAGTGCTGTGTTCCTGTCAGTACAGACAGCAAACAGCAGGGAAGTATCAAAGCTAATACTGTTTGTGATGCACTGCTGGGTTGTTTGCTCTTGTTGAGAGAGTAAGAGTAGAGAAGTGACACATGAGAAATGACAGCATGTGTCTGTTTACTCTCAGTTGAACATGTTTGCTCAGGGTTTTTTCTTTGTCCATGCAGATGTACTGAGACACAAAGCTTGTGGCTTATGGGATCAGACAATTAAGTGAAAGTATGATTAACTGCTTGCATGATGACCACCAGCAGCACTTTAGATTGAAAATATTTAAATATTTGACAGAAAATATTTAAACAATGACCTGTAGGAGACAACTTCCAGAAATGAAACAGCCAGTGGTGGATACTGTGAGCCAATAAATCTTCTCAAACTGTGAAGTCTTAGAACAATCAGTGAGACTTCACAGCATTTTACTTCAGTGTGAAGTGATTACCAGTTACCACAGTGAAAAGCAGTCTGTAAATGGTACCACTGAACCATATCTAGAGTAAGCTTTAACAAGCCCACTGAAATTTCTATAATGAAGTCAAGTGGGAGGAAGGTCCCAGATCACCTCATTACTCATATAGTGCTAGACTCTAAAGACATCAATACTGGCAACACATTAGACATGTGACTGATGATACTATGTGCATTTGCATTTGGCATCAGTCAGCATTCATTGTTCATGTGGAGGGAGTAATGCAGTTCAAGATGTTATTTGATAATTTACTCTTGTGCTGGGTTCCTTCAAATATAATTTATGGTATTTAAATTTGATGTGAAATGTCAAGAGTGTCATTAAATGGGATTTTGTTTAGCTCACTGATAGAAGATTGGCCTCAGAGCTGGCCTGTGGCATAAGCAGTATAGACAAATGCGAGAGGTTTCATCCATCCAAATGGAAGCTTTATAGTATTTTTAGTATAACTTATTTTTCCAAATATTACAAAAAAAAACCCTAAAACATCATAAGTCTAATAAAGTAAGACCTGAAATAATGTAAATATTATCTGATTATATCTAAATATTATCTGTGATGTACAGCATCCACTGGGCACATCCAATTTTGTGGGCACTTTCAAAGATTTTTTTCTGCAAAATTAAACAATTCTAATATGAACATAATCATTCAGAATGATTGGAAGGCAAAATGTTCTGTTGTGGAGGAACTTATTTTGGAGGAAGTGTTAGGATCATTCACAATTAGAGTGACATACACCATACATACAAAGCGATGGTCTAAGCCCTTTAAAACCATTTAAAATGTTGGAGACATACATGTAGGCCTTTGTAAGGCATATGGCCTCCAAGACATTTTCTTCCAGATTTATACATGTTTTACCATCATCAACTTTATGTATACATCTCAGAAAACACTTGTAGGTCCTGTACATTATTTTGGATCAGTTGCTGGGTTTGTGTTGGAGATTTTTTTTATCTTAGCTTCCTATCTTAGTCATATATCATAGAGTTACATATAGTAAATGCAACCAAAAGTCAGAGAGCACCCTGAATTCATTTGATGTTCAGTCATTAGCTTTATTTAATACGGAATGTAAAGAAATCAATGCAGCATGGCTTCACTGAGAGCACTGTACACGTCAGTATTTGGCTACAGGGAGCTCAAAATCCAGGTATACAAGTGAGGCAACATGCAAAGAATGTGGGAAACAAATTATAGACACTAGACCAACTTCATCAAACTACATAAGGTATAAAGGTTAGTTTAATTTAGCTGCTTAGCAGTCATTCCAGCTAGCGTAGCTGGGCTTGATTTACACTAGAACTACTATGTCCAAATGGGACATTTCATCTAATGAAGGCATTCAGCTAGTTTAAGTTGCAATTATTTGTGACACAGCTTGGTCTAGTCCCTGTAGAGAAGTATTACCAATAGATTAGTACTCTCTGGACCAGATAAACATAGTGATGGTGAGATAAAGATTCATGGTGCATTGAAACTTTCCAGCTTAATGTATTGTTCTCAAGGCTGCAAGTCCACATTTTAGATGGGCGGATCGATCCAAATATTGATGCTGGTATTGATATTTACCAATACTCCTGAAAAAAGATCGATACTCAAGCTTTTTTTCTCTCCGGTACACATTGACTGCTGCACACGCACTGCACATATGCATTCATCAAAATCATCACACAGAACATAGCAGTGCACCATAGGTGTATTTGTGTTAAAGTGAAGGAATTTATTCATCTATCATTTTGTATGTTTTATCTGTGTTTGTATGAATGCTCCTTACTGGGAGATACTGTGACAAAATATTTCCATAGTGTAGAATAATGCCTTTCTATTGCAAATTGACTAAGACCGGAAACTCAAAATTGCTGAACTGAACTGAACCAATTCCTGAAGCAACACATGAACAAGGCTTCAGTGATGTCACTTCAGGAAGACGAAAAAAAATCGATACTGTGTTTGGACTAAAAGTGTCCTGCTGTTTTGTTGCTCACTTCAAAGCATTCGACATGCAGCACAGCATCATTCAATATAGATGAATGTATTAGCCCTATGCCAACTACCAGTGTATATCCCCACAGCAATTCTCCAAACTCTAGTAGAAAGTTACTCCAACACACTCCTATATACAGTGGGGAAAATAGGTTATTGATACACTGCTCTTGAAGCATTGAAGATGGGTCATGGCTGGGTCTTCCAGCATGGCAATGACCTGAAACACACAGCCAGGGCAACTAAGGAGTGGCTCTGAAGGAGCATTTTAAGGTCCTGGAGTGGTCTAGCCAGTCTTCAGAACTGAACACAATAAAAAAATCTTTGGAGGGACCTGAAACTCAATATTGTGACATCCCTGGAACCTGAAAAATCTGTATTGAGGACTTGCAATTACAGACCTCTGTAATTGCAAACAAATGTTTGTTTTTTAAAATTGTATCAAATAAGTATTTCTAGCAATAAAATGCTAATTAATTATTTAAAAATCTCACAATGTGATTTTCTGGATTATTAACATGTTTATTTTAAGATTTTGTCCCTCACAGTTGAAGTGTACCTACAATAAAATTTACAGACTTCTCAGTTCTTTGTAGTGAGGAAATTTGCAAAATTGGCAGTATATCAAACTTTATTTTCCCCACTGTGTATATTGAATGTAAATTGAATTAGAATCTAAACTCTTGTGTCTTGAATTAACTTGAGTTGTGAATATCTGTGGTTCATTGTTTTCTATGTCTTCAGAAGATTGATTTGCAAATGTTTGTATTTCTCAGAAAGAGTGAGATGGACAGAAAATGGACAGAAACTTCTAACTTCTATTTTTTTAATTTATCATATATATAATCTCATCTGAAGTATCTGTGAGAATTTTTTAAACAGAAATGAAATACCCAAATATAAAAATACATAAATAAATAATGGCCAACTACCTAATTGTTTTTATTACAAGATTACAAGATTTTTCTTTTCAATGTACAGAGAATATATTGAAATTAGAGTTCATTGCATTTGGCATTATAATATAGATACAGCAAACAGACTGAGTTGGAAATATGCAGCAATATTTCTTTGAACCTCTGTCTTATTATTCAATTATTAATCTGCAGATTCATTATTCAGTAACTACTATGAAACTAATAAAGTATGGAAGTATAGAACTGCCCACAGTTCTTCACAGTTTAATGAGTTAAACACACAGGCACCACACTTTATGCGTCATTTAGCAACTTAATCATCAAGGGTGTGAAATCCCCTTTAAAGTAAGTTGAGTTTTTTTTCAGCTGACAGGAAATGAAAGGAGAGCACATGATTCTTTTATGAGCCTCGCAACTGTAGTTGGTTGGGATGTGGGTGGTGTGGAGTTTTTTTTTTCTCACACTGAGATGCAATGGGAGCTGCTGTTTGAAGCACATTCTGCATCATTAATTCATGTATTTATTTTTGTGAGTGACATCTACCCTCATTTTTGTATCTTCTTACAATGTTTCATAAACAGGAAGTTCCCAAACTTTTTTCATGGGACACTGTTATGAGTTTTGAATTACAAAGAGGGAAAATAGTAATGCAGTGTGGGTAGTACATGAACTCATACCCCCCTTTGTGCTCAAAAGTTTACATACCCCTGCAGAATTTTTGCTTTCCTGGCATTTTTTCAGAGCATATGAATGATAACACAAAAAAAATCCACTCATGTTTAGTGGTTGGGTGAAGCCATTTATTGTCAAACGACTGTGTTTTCTGTTTTTAATGACAACCAAAAAAATCCAAATGACCCAGATCAAAAGTTTACATACCTCAGTTAATACAGTGTATTGCCCCCTCTAATATCAATGACAGCTTGAAGTCTTTTGAAGTAGTTGTGGATGAGACGATCCATCTCCATGCTTTACAGTAGGAATGGTGTTCCTTTCATCATAGGCCTTGTTGACACCTCTCCAAATGTTTATGTTTATGGCCAAAAAGTTTGATTTTTGTCTCATCACTCCAAATGACCTTATTCCAGACGTTTTGTGGCTTGTCCCTGTGCTGTTTGGCATAATGTTGGTGAGATACTTTGTATTTGTGCAGCTGTGGCCAAAATGTTTGTTGGTCTACCTGGTCGTGGTTTGGTTTTTACAGATTCCCTGATTTTCCATTTTAATGGATTTAATGAATTTCCATTTTAATGAATTTAATCACAGTTTGAACACTGCTGACTGCAATGATCAAGCAAACAGGTCAAACGTGAGAATGTTACCTTCAGTAACCAATACAGAGTCTGTCAATGATACAGTCAGTCTGGCTCTGCACTTTATGCTACAGCATCTCGACAGTCCTGGAACCTGTGATAGAATTCTGTTTGTGGACTTCAGCTCAGCATTTAACATAGTAATGCCACAACTCCTGGGAATCAAACTGTCAGTGTCAGACTCCATGAGTCAGTGGATTGTGGGATTTCTGACTGACAGGAGATAGCAGGTGCATCTTGGAACGCATACATCAGACCTCTGGATCCGAAGTACTGGAGTACCACAACCAATGGTGATGAATCTGCCAACAGAATGGAAGTTGAGCAGATGGTCTCCTTGTGCAGCAGCATCCACCTGCTGGTAAACATACAAAAAACAGTAGAGATGATGGTGCACTTGAGATGCAACCCTCTTAACATCAACAGCTCTGTGGTTTCCACTGTGGATTTATTCAAGTTCTTGGGTACCACCATTTCCAGGGACTTGAAGTAGGAGAGGACCACAGTCTCCACACCCAAGAAAGACCAGCAAAGAATGTTCTTCCTAACACAACAGAAAAAAAATCAACCTGCCAAAGTCTCTGATGATGCAGTTTTACACTGTGATCATCGAGCCTATATTCACATCATTTATTACCATCTGGTTTGGTTCCACCTCACAAGAACGAGCCAAACTCCAGCACAAAATCAAACCAGCAGAGGATCATTGGATGTAACATGCCAATGCTTCAGGACCCAGCAGGGTGAAGAAGCTGACAAAATTACAGCTAACCCTTCTCATCCTGCACAATAATTCTTCTAGATACTTCCCTTTGACTCCAGAGGTCCATCAAGACAGTACAACATGACATATCAACAGCTTTTTCCCCAGAGCTGTAGCTCTCCTCAACCACAGAGGTCACCTCAGTCATTATACTACACCTTAAGTGAACAGTTTCCTGGAATGTTACTGCAGTAACAGTATATCCATATACAGATCACCAGTTCTTTATTGTTCTATTCTCTATTCTATTCTTGTATTAACTGTATTTTATTATACTATTTTTATAACAGTGTTTATAGTGTATGTGCTTATTACATGTCATACATGTGTGCTCTCACCAAGAAAAAAATCCTTGTATGTGTACATACTTGCAAATTAAAGAGTTTAATAAAGAGATTCTGATTCTGATTAAAATGGATTTTAATTAATGGACACCTTGTGCTGTCTAGCTGATCAATAGAGACTCAAACTACTCAAAGTGTGAATTCCACAGGGAATTAATTAAATATGGGAAGAGACAAGAGGCTGAATATAGGTTAACAATACATGCTCATTACACAAATATAAACAAACAAAACAAACTAATTATAAGCATGTGTAGCAAAAATACAGAATGTATGGCAAGCTACAAAAAGGGATATATTTATTGTCAGATACATGTGATTGATCCAATTACTAATGAACCAAGATAAACCATTTGTATTTAATTTCTTGTTATCAAGAGACCTACCAGGCCAGCACAATTAAACCCAATGATCACTAAATGGCTGCTCAGTCACCATGGAATAAGAGGGCAAATGCTGTTTTTCCCATGAAGGCTAGTTCCCCAGTGTCTTTCCCAGCAAAGCTGTCTGGCTGTCTGGTTGGTCCTTTGAAACGCATGCTAGGCTGACTCAGTTCTGAACTTCACTCACACTGGAGTGCCATCTGGCATGTAGGGATCAAATCAGCAATTCTGGGATTGAGGAACCAACACAATACTAGTGTTTTGCTCACAGAAGTGTGAATATGGCTATCAGTGAAAGAAGCTAAGAGGCACAAAATCAAGGGAGAAAAATAACTGGATAGATCTAAGGCCATCCGTGGTGTAAGCCATGGCTGTGGCAGCCTTGCAAATGGAAGGTTGACAGTATAATTCCCTGGCAGTAGATGACTGAAGTAATATTGACTATAGAAAATGTAAATAATGAAGAAAAAAAAATGTGAGTGATGGAAGGCTTCACTTCATTTGAAATACTTGGCAGTCTTAAGTACACAGAAAGAGAAAATGTATTTTGGTTATGATTAAATAAATACAAAGGGGTACAGGTGGAGATGGTGACTCCTCATTAGGTGGGAGAAGTTTGGTCCCACCCTCTGGTGATCAGAGGCAGCGTAGCAGGTTGCCCAGTCCAAGGTCAAGCACTAACAATATTGATGTTGAATGATTAGTTCTGGATAACAAACATCATTCCAACTTATCCCGAAGATATTGGATCTCATCAGAGAACACAGTTCCACTACTCCAAAGCCTAATACTGAGCAACAAGCTGACACGTAACATGTTCAACCTAGGTTGATATGTGACTGCTCCAAACAATTGTATTGGAGGCTGGTCAGTGATTTTCAGTTTATAGTGGATCAGCAATAAAAGTAGGTCAGTTCACTGATAAGGCAAAGGAGTTTCTGGATACATTTAGACATATAGTGTAGATTAGAAGACCTTTACAATGGAGGCAGTTTACATATTTTCAATCATACTTTTTAATTCACATATGTCTTCTGGATTTTACCTTCTAAATTGTCCCAAAGACAACAGTTGGTAAAACATAACAAGTCTCTAAACAACATTACAGATCTCCTGTAGCTTGCAGTCGCCAGGAAAGCCTGTTGCTGCCTGTGTCATAATAGAAGAAATAGTCTCTGTGGGTGCTCTAGCTTTGAACATGATCTTGCAGTTGGAGTTTATTTTTTTCTCACTCTGGGAGTCTACATAAATATCATATGGCCTATGAAATCCCTAACAATGACTTCACTTCAAATGCATAACCTATATTACTTCATGTGTAATACAGAAACAGGTGATATAGTCCCTGAGTTGCTCTGGGGGCAATAAAATTTGCTTGAGTCAGGTACCATGAGTGATTCTTTTTTTCTATAGAAAGATGAATCATGGATATCTACTATGTCTCCTTAGAATGAGAAGAGCCTCTTTACCATTAAGAAATTGGAGAAAGACTATTATCTGAAGGGCAGAATTTGTCACTATCCAAAAAAAAAATTCTTGTGGTGTGGTGTGAAGGTGTGATGGTGTGAAGAGGCACGTGAGATGAGTTGTGATAGGCTCTGGACTGGAAAACTGTGCTACTGCCTATTTTGCAGCCTTGTGGCCTGGGGGAAGAAGCTGCCTCAGAACTGGCTGGTTCTGGTCCTCATGCTTCTGTGCCTTATACCACTGGGCAGGTTTGAGAACAAGCAGTGGCTTGGGTGAGTAAAATTCTAAATAATCCTCCTGGTCTTCCTCAGACAGCGGCTGATGTATACATCCAGAAGGTTTGGGAGCTGAGCCTGGTGATGAGCTGGCCTGTGCACACCACCTTCTGCAGATTTTTCCTGTTTTTTTTCCTCCATATTCCTAAATGTAAAAGCAGTGGTACATTCGTCCAGAGCTGTGCGAAATTCACAGTTGAGCTATGGCTTCTGATTGGGGTAAACAAACTGAGCAAATGTCAGGCATGGATCTGGATGTCAGTAGATCCCTAATGAAGCCTGCTGGGTTCTCTGTGCACCACATGGACAGAACTAAAGAGCTCTCTGGGAAGAGTAGAGAGCATAGAGGATGTTGTGCCCACAAAGACTTTGTTTCTTTGTGGGCACAACATCCTCTATGCTCTCTAATGAAACCAGTGACTGAATCAGCATATGCATCAATGCTGTTACATGAATTATGGAAAATCTCCCACTCCACATTATCAAAACAGTCCATTATCCAAAAGAGTCAGATTGGTCCGACCAGTGGTAAACCTCCTTGATGGTGGACAGCTTCTTTTCAGTTTCTGCCTACAGATGAGCAGGAGCAGGATGAAGGAGTGATTTGATTTGCTGAATGGAGGTCGGGGGAGGGAATTGTGTGCCTCCTGGAAGGTGGTGTAACAGTGGTCCAGCATTCATGTTTTCAGTGTACTACACATGATGTGCTGCAGTCCCCAATGATAATGAACGCAGGCTCTGGGCGAGCAGATTTCATTGCCTGAGTGACAGGTCTGTGTTAACTTGTGGGTTTATGTACACAGTGGCAGCCAACACCCCTGAAACCTTCCTAGGAACCCAGGTCTGCATGAGATGTCCGGGACTCAATAAAATGTATATTCCTCCAATCACACCAAGCATTGTTGATCAGAAAACATAGACCTCCTCCTTTACTCTTCCCAGAGAGCTCTTTAGTTATGCCCATGTGGTGCAGAGAGAACCCAGCAGGCTTCATTACAGATCTACTGACATCCAGTCCCATGCCTGACATTTGCTCAGTTTGTTGTCCAGTGACTGTACAATAACAGTACATAAGCCATGCTCTGTGCCATCTTGGAGTGATTCCTTCATTTTTCACTTGAGATGCAAATATTAACAGAATTTAAATATTTGTATGAATTTTACTATGTTTTGATTAAAAAAAAAAAACAACATTGAAAAACACATTACATCTCAGGAATTTTGTTGGGAATTGATCATCCAGAGTGTTTTTGAGCTGATGCAAGAATTTTGATAAATTATTTGTAATAATTACATTGAAATAGATATTTATAAGTTCTTGATTTACTTTGTTATTTATGTCTGTGGGTCAAATGAGTATAATAACTACTGTATTATCAGTATTATCAAAGATTTACTTGCACCTACATTTATTTAAAAAAATCACTTCACATCCCAGAAATCCTGTAGGAAATTGATTTTTGATGGGCTGAAAATGTAATCATTTTGATTGATTTGAGTTATTTGTAATGATTAGAATGACTAGGACAAGTTCTTCAAAATACTTGTCAGTGGTCCAAATTAAATATTTTCATTTATTATTTATCTGTATTTTCCCTTCTCATGACTTTTCAGAATTTTTTTTGAATTTGAAGACAGCAAATAGCCTGTCCCTTCTCATTTTACTCTATAAACCAATATCTGGGTCAGTGACATCATTAGCCCCTCCCTTTCTCATTGATAAGTCAGAGTCCTGCTGCTGCATGCATGTGTACATGGATAGAACAGTTAACATGCACTGGAAGGCTCCTTTGGCATTTAAACTGAGATTCTGACTCAGTTGGAACCCAGTGAATTTTAGCTGTTTTCTGAGCTGGATTACCCACCAATAACACCATGTAACAATTAAAAAAATATATTTTTGTTCCTAGTTGTTAAATGTGTTTTCCTAATTCTTTGTGAATAGAAAAAAGTAAATGAATAGAAAAAAGTTATCATTCCCAGTAAACATTGCTTTTGTGGTCAGCACAATGATATTTTGAAATGTATCTATTTTTAAGAATATTTGTGATATATTCAGTGCTGAATATAGACTTTAAGAGGCTTCTGGAATTGTGAGAACTATCAAGATGTTTCTAGAACTGTCCAGAATTATCTAGAACTTTCTGGGACTGTATAGAGTGGAAGCCATACTACCCTAACCAAAAAGACATCAACAATCTGATCAGAGACCTTGGTCTCACCAAGTGCAATGCTGAGCTTCAAGGCTCAAGCAATGGAACTTGGCAGATGAAAGTGTCCAAGTCACAGATCAAAAGAAGCGTCACCAAGTTTTTTCCAGCTTCTTCAGTCATCAAGATGGACTGTGCTTGTGCAACAATGTGGCCAGCCTGTTCGAGGCTATTGGTATCACTTGTAACCTGCTTCACTTGTGGTGCTTCTTCATAGACAGTTCATTCAAGAGCCTCAAAGCCGTGCTGTTTCACAATGGGAGCAAGTATCCGTCTCTTCCTGTAGCTCACTTGTTGCACCTTAAAGAGGAATACGCCAGTGTCAAGATTATCCTAGGTGCCTTAAAGTATGATGAATATGGCTGATTTCAAAAAGGTGTCATTCCTGATGGGCCTCCAAAGTGGTTTTACAAAGTATCCTTGCTTTATTGGCCTTTGGGACAGCCGGGATACTGAAGCACACTATTTCAGGTGGGACTGGCCTCAGTGCAGTTCTCTGTGGGGAAGAACAACATGAAGTGGGAGCTACTGGTAGACCACCGCAAGGTGCTGATGCCACCACTACACATCAAGTTGGGGGCTCATAAAGCAATTTGTCACGACTCTAGATAAGGAGTCAAAAGTACTTCCAAGATCTTTTCCCTAAGCTGTCTGAAGCAAAGATCAAAGCTGGTGTCTTCGTCGGACCACAAATCAAGAAGACCATAGAGGGCAGCAAATTTCCCAAGAAGCTGAAAAGGAAGAATGCCGTAACCAAGGACAATATAATGAGAACATGATGGGCAACTATATTTGGGGACTGATCCGTGAAACTGATTTGCCACATAGTCGTAAATCTCGGAAAAGCACACACTTCTGAATGGTTTTTAGTAATCTGAGTAAATTTTGCAAAAGCATATAGTCTGACTGTATGAATGAGAAGATGCAAAATCAACTGTTTCTATACTGAAAATGTGTAACTTTCTTTGCCGCGGTCACAGAAGCGAAGTTTATGATGAATGTAGGCAATTCTGCATTTGTTTTAGACATAAGAAATTGGAATATAATACTAAAAGCCTGGGAACAAAACTTGTGTTACATTGTGTAATTCATCACACAGTCATGAGACCACCATGGTTAGATTAAGGTAACATCTAATTATATGTGTTACTCTGATCCTGAGTTCTTAAGCCTAGAAATTGGCATGTAACTGCCTGCAAAGTGCAGATCTCAACTTAGAATTTCAATGTCATTTCGCTTCTGAAAGCATGTGAAGTGTGAAGATTAATTCTTATAAATCTTTTTAATATTTATATTTATATTTAGCCTTATAAATAATCCCCTTCAGTAAAGTATTATTTTTTTTATTAATTATGGTGAAACTATAGGTGAATACTACACCTATATTACCTACAGAATCAGAATCAGAATCTCCTTATTTCGCCAAGTATGACAGGTAACGAGTACACAGACTATTTACAAACATTACACTAGGAAGGAGGTACAATAAACAATAAATAGAATAGAGAATATAAGTTAAAAGTAAAAGTACTGAAGAGCAGGGGAGCTGAGAGATGCATATCTGTATGCAGGTTTATATTAAATATTGATTGTAGAGTTGCTGATGTTAACAATTACAGAAAGAGAACAGTGCAATAGATTTGTACAATTGTGCAAAGAGCATAGTGCAAATGAGCGAAACATGTACTGTGCAGTACTATTGAAAAACCAGTCAGGTCACTTCAGTGAGGTTTGGAGACTCAGAGGTGTATACTGCTGTTATGGAGTGCTACAGCTCTGGGAAAGAAGCTGTTAGCATGCCGTGTAGTGCTGGTTTTGATGGACCGAAGTCTCTTACCAGAGGGGAGAGTCTGGAAGAGGTGATGTCCAGGATGTGATGGGTCAGTTGTAATTTTGCCAGTCTTCTTCCTCACCCTACTAGTGTAGACGGTGACGAGCTCCTACAGTTGTCCCTAAACACTAACAAGACAAATTACATCTGTGGTTTGATTAATCTGAAAAAGTACTTCATATTTGCACTCTGGTTAGAGCAGAGACATCACTATAGCTTTATGAACAGTGGGGTTAAGCTTTGACCTGGGGAGTCTAGAGCTAAGCCCCACAGGATAATATGAAAAATGATCTCAAAAGATCTGCATTATGAAACTGGCATCAAATGATAATTACAACTATTAACAGCAACAACATTCTTTGAAGAGAGAAGTCATTCAAAGTTTGTATTAGATAATGATATGACTTTATTACTATCCATTCACTAAGAAGTGGTATAGATCAAGCAAAAAGACAAGCAATGTCAGTAACAATGCCCTCTAGATTTCATTCTTTTTAAGTAATAACCACCATTATACCTGCTTCTTCACAGTCAGTCATCTTTTACCTCCATGTGTAGAAATCTTCTCATCCTATTTATTTACAGGTAGAATAATAAAGACGTTCTCCCTCGCTTAAAGAGTCAGATAGCAGTGTAGAGCAATGTATAGATCTTACAGTTCAATAAGTCTGTTCACTTGGTGGTCATCTTTGCATTGCTACCAGACAGTTATTTCCAGTCACACAAAACCAGGCTCCTGAATGGGGATTTACATTGTGAATATGGAGACAGATTACGCAGTCAAATAAAAGAGAAAACATTTGAAAAACTATTGACAATTTTATATATTTGTATATTTGTGGTCAGGGCATTTTAGACAAAAAAACCATATAGGCAGAAGAAATATGTAATTTTAAACCTGGTTAAAGAGCTTTCCAGGAAAAAAAGTTTTCTAAGATCATGTGTGAAAGATCTTTTCAGGGAGAAAGTAGAAAAACACAAATATAGCCTTTTTTCATGAATTCCAATGAGAATAATGTGCTTGAAAAACAATAACAAATTGTTCATGAAATGTTGCAAATTCCTAGGTTACCATAGAAACCATTAACGTGTTGAAGTGCGTGGGTTTGTCAGTGCTTGTGATTGGCTTTCTTCCACAGCATCAGGCAGTCGATTAGAACTGCATTTGTTCAATATGAAAGTCGAGGCTTTCCATAAAGTTGCCCATTTGAGCCTCAATTAAAGCACCATGTGTGTTCAAAGCTGCTCTGTGGAGTGAAGTGTGGGCTGCTGTCGTTTCTGTTTTCCTCTCTCCTCTCCTCCTGTAATCTGCATCTGAGAGTTAATTAGTGCCAGAGTCACAGAAGCACCTCCTCGTTATTAGAGCTCAGCAATTACAATCAGCACATTGTCACGCAGATCACAGAGGAGAACAGACACCACATTAACCTCTCTGCTAGCCTGCACTCAACCACTTGAACTTTGAGACGTTTTTTGTTGTTGTTGTTTTTGGGTTTTTTTGTGCACAAAGTGTACATTCACTCTGTTTGCTGTAAAAAGGTCCCAGAGTGCTCTCAAGCACAACTAGATAAAATAGCACTGTCAATTTTAGATTATGTGGGCTCTAAATGGTATTCAACCTTGAAAAATGTGTTCAAGCTTTGAGTGAAATCCACACTTTTTCATTATACCTATATCTTATACCTAATACATTAATGAATGCACTACTAATAATGTTGTACTTCTTTGACATATAGTTCATGCCCAAAACATTGTTGAAATCTGCCCATCCAGAGTTTCTTCTAAAATCAAGGGTAATAATAGGCAGTTTGTTTTTTCTTTGCTGCACTCACAGCCTCTACTCTTCTGCAAAAGCTTACATTAGTAAGGTCAGGTACTGATAATATATAATTAACTACAGATACCATTCAATCTAATCTCAGAAGCACTGACTGGAGCTCCCACACTCTAGAGGAGTCAGGTCTCTGCCCAGTGCTATGTCATTATATAATGTATAAAACATAAGACACAAAATATGTAGTTTCAGAGGTGGATGATGTGAATGATACTCATATCATAGCAAACTACAAAAAAAACTTGTCAATTGTTGTGACAAATGATCAACTCCAGCTCAGAAACAGCTAAAATTTTAAATTAAAATAAATTCCAGTTTAAACGCCAAAGGAGCCTTTAAGTGGATGTTTACTGCTCTGTCCACATATACACACTCAACCTGTATGCAGACTCTGAAGAAGCAGCAAGGGGGAGCAGAGCTAATGGCACCGCTGACCCACACATTGGGATAAAAATAAAGAAGAAAGGGGCTGCTTGCTCTGTTTTTAAAAGTCCCACAACAGGAAAATGCTGATACATAAATAACAAAAATAATAAAGGTCATTCAAGTTGCTTTAATTTTATTTGCATTACTGTCTAGTATTTTGAAGAAATCAATATTGTAAATATCCTCATCAAAGTAATAATTACAAATAATTGATCTGAATTATTGTATTTTCAGCTCAAAATCTCTGAATGATCAATTTCCAAAAGGATTTCATGAATATAAAGTGTTATTTAGTCCTTTTAAGCAATAAATAAATACACTTTTGATTAAGTTTTCAAGATGTGCAATATCAGTGTGTACAGCTGAAGTAGCTGAAGTCAAACATTAAAATGAGTATCTGGATATTGTTCTTTTTTTTAGTTTTAGATGGAATCAGTAGCCACATTTACATGTAAAGAATTTCCCCAATGAGACTGAATTCGTGTGTTTACATATACATTCTACAATTGGATGAAATCTGTCTTTACATGCAAACTGCAAGTTATCCCATCCAAAATGACAAACATGTACCACCACTATGAACATGCTGGACCAAGCTGATTGGCTAACATGCCCAGCTGGTTTACTAGCATCACCTAGTATGACCACAATCAGAGAAATAATTTATGCTTCTCATCTAACCAGCCAGCTGACCACCATAGGGTATGTTTTGTATAGATCTGGTCTTCAGGTGGATTTTCAGCAGGGTATCAACTACCAATAATTACCAAAATCCACCTTCCTTAAAGTTTTTCTGGCTCTTAGTTTTTCTGGCTCTTCCATCTTTTCTTAATTTGCTCTACAATTTGTGTAAAAACCGTCTGTCCTTCATTTGCTCAATTTGTTATTTTATAGCCATCCAACAATTTTTAGCTCTTTCAAAGTTCATAAAACAGTTTGCAGACACAAGTGCACTTGTACAGAACATACTTAAACTTTCCAGTTGGGAATGTAATCGGATTCAATTGGACTAATCTATTCTGACTGAAGTGAAAACATGGACCTATTTTATTCTGACTGATCAACTAGTCGATTTATTAACAGATTATTAGGCTGCATGTAAACATAACCAGTGTGAAATGATCTGTCCATGCTGCACCCACACACTGTTGTGAAGTCAAATCATTGTAGAAGAAGAAAATAAAAGAATGCCTTTGTGGGCAGAGCATAGATGGGCCAGTCTAGCATGGAATACAAGTAGCCTACAAGTAGCAAATGTGGGCATGAGATGTTCCACTTGGCTGAATCAGATCAGTCTACCTTGGAATGACTGCATCTTTAAATTAACATTCAACTTCAAGAACTTAAGAAGAGCAAGGGTCAGAATCACTGGAGGATTCTAGATTTTGGAAATTAACATTATCCAAAGCTCATACAAACTTGCTGCACTTTTTATTATTCTGCAAAACAAAAAATATTGCACTGAATTTACTTGATTGATATATGTGTGTCATCCCAAAACAAATGTCATGTGGAAAATATTAGGACACCCCATGAACACCATTGACTTCCACATATTTAAAAATACAGATGTTTGATCTTCATTTAAACAATAATGGGGAATGGAGATAATCTAAATAAAATAAAGCTGATGTTCGAAAAATAATTTATAAAATGTACAGTTAAACATTAACCTTTCTACTGTCCAGAAAATAATTTACAAGAACATTTATATCAGATTTTCTCATATATGTTATATGTGAAATGAACAGAAAATCTGAATTTTGTTTGTGCAAACAGATATGGATAGAGGAGCAGTAATGTCCAGTCATTCAACCAGTCTGTCAGTTATGTAAATGTGTAGATAGTGTCAGGGCAATGATTGGATGGAAGTAATAATGTCAAGCCATATTCAGTGAGCATTTTCTGTTTGTGTGATAATGTCCTAACACAGTGAAGAGTTGTAGAGTGTGGTTGCACTTGGTACAAACAACCTCCTGTACCATTCCTAGCTTCAGCAGAGCTGAAGGTGTCTGTTGCTGAAAGTGCTGTGTTCTCTGTAAGTTATGGAGGGGCAAGTTCTCTGTTGAGTTGACTTTTCCTCCACCACCTTAAAAATCTCCAATGACCATCCAAGAACAGAGCCAACCTTCATGATCAGTTTGTTGATCTTCTTGGCATCTCTACTTTTGATGCAGCCTCCCCAACAGACTGCTGTGAAAAATACATACAACAGAATCAGATGGTAACAGGCCTGATTATGGTCTTCTTCCTTCCAAAGTCTACCACCATTTCCTTGGTCTTGGTCACATTAAGAAGCAGATGGTTCTTAGCACACCACTTTGTACAGCGCTTTTTACAACTGAAATAGGAAGCTGTACAACACATAACAAAGAAAGGGCTGACCTGAGGTCTGAGATATAGCAGCACCAGTCTTTCCAGAACCTTCATGACATGGGATGAATGTGGTTTTGTGGCTCCCTTTCTAAGAGCTAAAGGATATATCATTTCCCTACTGACAGGTCATGTTCTTGCTTGGTCCACTCTGGTTTGGGAGAATCAACATGGTGTATGTGTCTCTGCAGACTTGTTCACAGCTGTCATGCTCCAGGCTTTTGATTGTCCTGTCTGTGGCCTTTAGCCTCTCCAGAAAGAGCCATTCTTCCTTTGTAGGGAGGAAGCATGGGGGGGCTTTGTCCCTGCATAAACTACCAGGGTCTAAACAATATTACAGTCAAAGACTGCTACTTCTCCACTCATGACCTCCACTTTCAAGGTGCTGCAGCAGGCTTCAGTTTTATCAGACTGGATTTGCACAGCACTTACAATTTTATTTGGGTTAGGGAAGGTGATAAATGGTAGACACCCTTCATCACTCCAGCAAGCCACTACAAGTACCTCGTCATGCCTTTTGGATTGATGTATGCACTGGCCATCTTGCAACACTACATCAATGAGGTATTGAGGGAGGCCCAAGACTGCTATACTTTTGTCTATCTGGATGATATCCTCATCTACAGTCATGCCATTAAGGAACATGTAGCTCATGTAAGGAGGATTCTCCAGCTACTCCTGAAGAACAATCTCTGTGTTAAGCTGGAGAAATCCCTCTTTCATATGCTATCGGTCTCCTTCCTTGGATGCATGGTGTCCAAGGGCCAGCTGAGCATGGATCCATTAAAGACAAAAGCAATTGTAAATTGGCCTCACCCCACCTCTTTTTAGCTGCTTCAGTGCTTTCTGGTGTTTGTATATTTTTCCAGCAATTTATCCTGAATTTTAGTACAGTCACTGCACTGCACTTTGGACTAATGCAGCCCAAAAAGCCTTTAAAGAGCTCAAACACCAATTTTACCACAGTGTTATAGTTTCCAGACCCTGGTGTTCTTTTTCTGGTAGAATTGGATACTTCTGATATAGGTGTTGGGACTGTGCTATCACAGCATCCTGGTGCTCGCAAAAAGCTGTACCCCTGTGCTTTCTTTAACTCACACTTTCAGGGCAAAACTATGATGTTTTTATGATGTTGATCCCCTGACAGGGAGTTCTTGGCAGTGAAACTAGCATTAGAGGAATGAGACAATGGATGAAGGGGGCTAAACACCAATTCCTGGTCTGGTTGGATCATAAGAACTTGGCTTATGTTCGCCAAGCATTGAAATCCCCCATCAGACCAGGTGGGTACTGTTTTTGCCAAGTTTGATTTTGTACTTTCAAATCAACTGGGTTCAAAGATTGCTAAGCCTGAAACCCCTCTACTAGTGTGGGATCCTCCATCTTCTGAACATCCCCCATAACCTGTAGTCCCTGAGACTGAGATTGTGGCTCCTCTATGCTGGGGATTGGAGACTGCAGATCAAAATGCCATCCAGAGTGAACCTGACCCAGGTGGGGGGCCTCCAGGGACACTTTATATGTCTACTGGTGTCAGGTCTCAAGTACTCCAGTAGGGACATGCATCACACTTTACAGTCCATCCAGGAATCACTCATACCCTGGAGTTTTTGCAAAGGCAATTCTGGTGGCCCAATATGCACCTCATTGTCAGAGCTTTAATAGCTGCCTGCCAGGTCTATGCTCAGAACAAGGAGCTCAGAACATGACCGACAGACTTATTCCACCCATTGTCCATTCCTTTACACCCTTGGTCCCATCTCTCCTTGGACTTTGTCCAAGGGTTACCTGTGTCCCAGGGCAACACTGTAATATTAGTTATAGTTGCCAGATTCTCCAAAGCCTGCAAAAGTATCTCATTGCCCAAAGTCTGCCTGTAACATTCTGGATCCTAAGCTCATTTGGCCATTCAGACATGACTGTGCTGTGCTGTGACTGAGTTTTCAGTTTCTAGCTCACATAAATATTTCCTTTGTTTCTAAGTGTTCTTGTCATTTCTAGACCCATCCAAATGGTATGTGGTTGCTTTTAGTTACATTTATTTTATTGTTTGTTTCTGTCCAACTCTGCACTTGGCAGCGGCAGCATGTCTGTCCATCTTTCTTTGTTTGCTTACAGGGGTTCAAACCCAATGTTCCATTTTTTTTATTTTTCCCATGGCAATCGCTGGCCCACTCCAATTTTTTGTTGTTGTTTTTTTTCAGTGCACTGGTCAAGCTTCCCCCAGTTTACTAGTTTTTGTTTTTCTTTGTTTTTCTAAAGTAAAAGCACTAATTCCACTACTCACTCAGGGCTGATATGTTAGTCACCAAACACTTCCAGCCCCAATAGAGTAGTGGCTAAAGTGCTGCTTCACCAACCAGGCAGCCAGGGCTTAAGTCCCACCTTGAGCAGCTCTACTTTGTCTGCTTTTGAGTCTACACTGGTTTTGACAAACATGTCTCCTCATCCTGGGTGTGTTTACACATCAATCCCTACCTGGGTTGTGGCACAATAATGTTTTTGTATGTGTGTTCAACAAATAATTCAAAATAGATAATTATATGAGTGTTTCATACTCTTCTCTGGGAGACAATCCTACCCAGAAGTCAGAAATGTGACCACATGTAAACCAGATGGCCACCAACCAATCCAAACTGGTATAATAATCCATTTTTGTCTGATAGACACAGCATATATATCTATAATATCTCATTATTCTCAAAAGTTATTGTTGAATCATGATGTCTGCAGTAGAGACTGGCAACGTATTAACAAATGTACAAGAGTTTTTAAATGAGAACTTTAAAACCTTAAAAAGGGTTTAATTTGAAGACCTGTCAGAAGCCTCAAATCTTTTTTAAATTTACTGTTTGTTGTGGTCTAATTGGTCTAACATATTAATTTCAAATATCTATTTTGATATTTTGAAGAAATGGGTTTAAATGATTCTTAATGACTATAATCCATGGCAGTAAATTGTAATGAGAATATTTAACACTGACTAAAGTTCTTGATATTGTGTGTGTGGGTATATACACATACATCTAATTAAGTTTACCTATTAATACTTTCCTGATTTGGAAGGCGCATACTCACATGTTAAGCTCCTGAGCTTCAGAAATCTGCTCCACACTCTATTTCTGCTGTTGTTCACATCCATGAACAACTCCGAAGGATGCAGAGCTGGAGTCAAAAGTGAAGAGAAGATGCTACAAACATCTCAGTCCTTCCACAATCATGGGAAATGTCAGATCTCTGGTTGAAAAGATGAACTAATTGGCTTCCAGAGGAAGTACCACAAGGTCAGGCTGCTGTGCTTTTCAGAAACTTGGCTTCATGCAGATATTGAGATACTGAGATCTGAGGGTCTGTGCCACTCAGCTGAGTGACATTGTTCAGTGTCTCTTTAACCTGAACCTGAAGCAAGAGCAAATTCCTACACTGTGAAAAACATCCCGTCTTGTTCCTGTTCCAAAAAAGACATCTATTACAATTACTTAAAACCAGTGTCTCTCATATCCCATGTTATGAAGGTCCTTGAAAGACTGGTGCTGCCTCATTTCAAACATCTGGTCAGTACTTTTCTTGACCATCTGCAGTTGAACCAGAACAACACCACAGTGAGTGTCACTTTCTTTCTCAAGCACATTTTAACACCATCCAACCTTTCATGCTTGGGGAGAAGATGAATAAAATGCATTTGGACCTTGATAACCTGGGACCTGGACTACCTGTTTCATAGGCCCCAGTGCAGGGGACCAGCCGGTCTGATCTTCTAGTCTGCAACACTCAAAGAACACCTTTGAGAGCACCTCAAAGAATTGTACTCTCCCCCTTCCTCTTCACCCTGTACACCAAGGACTTCCAGTAGAGGTCAGATCTGTGCTACCTTAAGAAATTTTCTGCTGACTCTGCAGTGGTCAGGTGCATCATGGATAGACCTAGTGAGCAGCTTTGTGGAGTGGTTTGTGAAGAACCATCTGCTCCTTAAAATGATCAAAACCAAGGAGATGGTGGTGGAAGATCACAATAAAGCATGTTACAATCATGGATCAGAACATTGAGCTGGTTGACTCACGCAAATATCTGGTTAGACTGGTTGTGTACAAGAAGGGCAGACTCTACTTTCTGAGGAAGCACAGGTCCTTCAATGTGTGCAGCAAAAGGTTGGCCATCTTCTAGCAGTCTGTTGGGATGTGTGCATCAAAGGAGGAGATGCTAAGAAGATCAACAAACTTATGGAGAAGGTTGAGGCAGTGGTCAAAAAGACGACTGAAAACAAACTGACTGCTTTCCTTGACAATACATCTCACCTCCTACATGACTTACTGGTCAGCAAAGCCCTTTCAGCAACACACTCATTCAGCTTTGCTGTAGCAAGGAGTGGTACAGGAGATTGTTTGTACCAACAGCTACACACTTTTCAATTCTTCTTCACTGTGTTGGGACATTATCTCACACTCTATCTGTCTATAACACTCAAAACAAACATATTAATTTAGTTTAATGGTCTTAATTCTGTACCCGATTAGGAAGAAATTCAACATGAAAAAGAAATGAGAACATAAAAAACTGTCAACATTGATTCATAAGACAGTACAAACACATGAGCAGAATTATGATGTGAATAATACAATATAATATAAAAATGAGTGGGTGTGCTGTTGAAAAACTAGCAGCCCACTTTCTGCAGCCTCCACGATGATGATGGCTTGTCTTAGAAGAGTCCAAATATAAAGTCAATGGCCTGTAAAGAATGCCAAATCACATGCCTCTTACCATTCCATAAATAGTGTAAAAGGTGTATTTGAGAAATAGGTCTCCTGGTGGACTAGAAGCCAGTGGACCATCTGTGATCTCCAACTGTAATAATTGGCAGGGAAGAGCTGACTGTGATCCCCATTTGGGCCCATGCAGACGAATGGGCTGTCTATCCAGTTAATAGAGCAGCTGTTTCAGATAAATCCCTTGTATCACTACATCATTATATTTCAAGTTTAACCCTTTCAACTTTGTCAGTGACATGGCAGTTTGGCCCACTGAGACAAGTACAAGTGCACAAATCACACCATACAGCTGTTTTAAATAAACTGTTTGAATGACAAACTTTTCATACAGTATTAAGTGTTCCTTTATAGAAGAAACCATATTTATACACAATCCTATTCATTTTCTGAGTTTAAATTATTGACAGTCAAATTAAATGTTTAATATGTCATTACATTTAAACACACCACATTTCTTATGTAAATTCCACAAATAATCAGTCATCATGTTTCAGAATGTTTTGGGGATGTGATCATCAGTCAGTATCAGATATAATTTGACCAGAGGTACCTTGCAGTTTACTTAAGAGTTTCCACATTTACATTCACAGACTTTACCAGCTTGCAAATGATAAGCTAGAACAAAGATACCTAGACATTAAGACACTGCCAGAAACAGGGATCAGTACTGAAACCTTCAAAAACACCTGGTGACCGTTGCATGTTATGTGTATTTGGCAAAATATGCAACAAGGTGGACGGACGGACATAGTGAATTGCAAGCAGGTCACAGAACATGTACCCAAAGGTAATGAGTGCTTTGTCAGGGTCATAATTCTATAAAGATTTTAATCTGAAATTTACAAGTTTACAGTATTACAAATAAATGCTATTAAAATCTTTGTCAACCCAGGTCTCGAGGTTTATGATCCTGCCATACATGATCCATGAAGAGATGTCAGACTTACATGCTGAGAATGAAGTAAAAACCTTACAAAACCTTTCCCTTCAGATGATTCCATGGTAGGCACTTCCAAAATTCACTCCCCAACTTTCTACAATCCCTTTCTTTGTATTTATAAAAGATTTATCACAGAGCATGCTGATCCCAGTTGCAATTTCCAAATTGTTTTCTTAAGTACTGTTTTAGCTGTTTTAGTACTGGTGAGTTACTTACATAAATACATTATTATACATTATTGCTCTAAAGCAGAGGGCTCTCAGTAGGACACTAAGAATCCATCAAGTCTTAGAGGTGGGGGGAGAAGTTTTATGAACTAATGCTGGAAGGCATTCTCTCAGTTAATGTTTGCTGAGGTGGGGAATTGTGATGATTTTGGAACTCACAATAAGATGGCATTTGCATGCAAGTGATCGCATTTCCGTCTGCTTGTCTCCAGGATACTAATAAAGGCCTGGGAACAAGGATGCAGGATTAGTGACGTGTCCCCACCAATATCTAGCAATTATTGAAATTTCCCCACTAATATTTTGATCCCATCAATAACTAAATAAATAAATAACAAAATAAATAAATAAATCTGTCTTATTAACCAAGAGGTGCAGAAAGGGTCAAATCATATTCTCTACTTGTTACTTATCTCTCTGCTAAACAAATGGCCAGTGTGATTTTCCAAATTGCATTCATTAAAAACTATACAAAAATTAAAATGATATTTTTGTAATGTGTTATTGACACAGTGTTAAATAACTGATGAGAGTTTGGAAAAGAGGAATCAGAAGACAAGACAACAATAAACAGTTTTCAGATCCAGACAGATCACAGGCATTCACAGAGTAAAAGTTCCCCAAGTTTTATTAAAGGGATGCAAAGAGTAATGTAGCCCAGGCCTAAGCCAAACAAGCAAACAAAGCCAAAGGGGCATACCAGTAAACAGTGTCATAAATCATAGATCAGAAGCAGAAAAGCACAACAAGGACAAGGCAGAATCCTGGTTGATAAAAAAACCTTAAATAAAAAAGATCATCTAGTAGATGCTAATACTAAACAAAAGACAGACAACTCAGCAGTGAGGCAAGTACAGACAGTACAATTTAAGAACACAAACATAAGTGAATTCCAGTGATTGTGATCTGAAGAAATGACAGACTGAGAGAAGGATCATGGGAAATGGACTCCTGTGAACAGGATGATAAAGCCCCCATCTCTCCCAAATTCTCTCACTGGCACACCAGAAACAGGTGGTGGAGTTGAAGAAAGAAACGTGGTTTTATTGTGCGGCCTGGTACCAATTGCCCAGTACCGGTTCGCAGCCCGGGGGTTGGGGACCACTGCTCTAGACCCTATCCCTTCCTCTCTATTTCAAACAATTGCTCCTGAACTTCTCCCTTTCATTACTTATATCATGAACAGCTCATTGTCATCAGGTCATGTTCCATCTACTTTCAAGGCTGCCAGAGCGAAGAAACCAAATCTAGATAGCAGAAACATTACCAATTATAGATGTTCTATCTCAATGGAGACTGCTCTTATTGCTGTCCATACTGCAAGATCTATCATCTGTCATAATTATCCTTGACCTCTCAGCTGCCTTTGACACAGTAGACCACAACATCCTCCTTTCAGCCATTGGTAGCCTTGGAACCACCAGTTCTGCACTGCAATGGTTTACATCATACCTGGAAGAGTGTTCTTACCAGGTAACATGGCAGGGTTCCAGATCTGCTCCATGCAGACACTCCACTGATGTTCCACAAGGCTCAGTCCTCAGTCCTCTTCTCTTTTCTCTCTACACTACTTCTCTTGGTAAAGTAATATCTTTATAATATCTTTAAACATGTCTCATCATGGATGGCAGCCCATCACTTTAAACTCAACCCCAGGAAGACTAAACTACTATTCATACCTGGAACCACTGATCCTCATCCTGATCTCACAATTTCCCTTGAAAACTTACTGGTCACTCCATCTGCAAAATCAAGGAGCCTTGCTGTAGTAGTGGATGACCAGTTATCATTCTTAGCTCATGTTGCAAACCTGCCTCTGTCATGCAGATTTCTCCTTTTCAACATCAGGAGAATTTGACCCTTTCTGTCTAGAGAGGTGTGACTTGTTTTCAATGTCCCCAAATTCAGTCACGTAACTCCTCTGCTGTGTTCCCTTCACTGACTTCCTGTTGCTACCTGCATCAGATTCAAAATCTTGATGCTGGCCTACAATGCCAAAAATGGACCAGCACTTCCATACATGATGTAAATGGCCAAAACCTGAGCTGTACCTAGAGGCCTTTGAACTTCAAGTACAGCTTGGCTTCACCCACCATCCCTCAAGATGCAAAGAAAACATGCATCCAGACTCTTTTCTGTTCTGGCACCAAAATGGTGGTATACACTTCCCCTGGGGATCCAAACAGCTGAGTCCCTCACTGTGTTCATATGCAGACTGAAGATCCATCTGTTTCAAGAATATTTAAATACATAAAGATTTCATCTGAATCTTGTTACTCCCCCAATTCGAGATTTGTTTTTGACAGAATCTAAGTGTGAGAAATCTCTAGATTCTAGCCTCTTCTACAAGGATATTTTCTGAGTGAGAAGCAAATCACTTTTGTTAGTTGCTCTAGATAAGGGCGTCTGTACCATAAATGTAAATGTAAATGTATTGCCTTTCTCTTTGCTAAAGACTTCCATGAGGTCTGCATAGATTGAGGGGATTTGGACATGTTGCAAGAGCCCTGGGCTTACTATTGTGGTGGATTCACCAAAGGCAATCATGTTTAAGAGAAATGTCAGTAAGTTCACTGGGCACTGGCGACATGTCACCAGGTCTGAATGGATGAAATTCCCCTTAGCACCAGGGTCAATCAGGGATAATACACAGAGGAATATGTCTTCGTAGTTTACTGTGACAGGTAGAAACAATGACTTTGAGATAAACACCTTTACTGGGACACTTACAAATAAAGCTTTCCAGGGTTGGGTGCTTGAGGGGTCATGGCCTTCAACTACAATCATGACAGATGTGATTACCACCACCACAGTAGAGGCAGAGACTGTCACTCCTCCTGTGACAGACAGTAAGTGTCCAGTAAGTGTCTTGTGCCAGACTGGGGCTTGAAGTGGCCCTGGAAGGATGAGCAGGATTCCTGACAATAGGTGACAAGACTGGCTTGTTACGTTTTTTGGATCGTTTGCAGAGTAATTGATCCAAGTAAATGAACATGGAAATGATTTGGTGAGTACTTCAGCATTTAAACCATGTCTGAATGCATTGATAATTTCTGGCGTGTTCCAACCATTACCAGCAGCGATGGTGCAAAATACCAGCATTTACCCTGGAGATTACCCTGTTTTAATGTATCAAATTTGCCAAAAGGCATGTGGGAGACTTCCCAAATGCTCTGGTCATTCGGCCACCATAGAAAATGAGACAAAACCAAGACATCTCATCACTCCAAGAACAGTATCCTTACAGTGAAACATGTTGGTGGCAGCAATATGCTGTGGGGATGTTTTTCAGCTGCAGTGTCTGGGAAACTGGTCCGAGTCAAGGTTAAGATGGATGGTGCTAAATACAAGGACATTCTACTGCAAAACCTGTTTTGGTCTGTAAATGTTTTGAGCCTGGGATGGATGACAGCACACTGTCACCTTCCAACAGCATATTGCTAGAGCTACACTCATGTGGTTTAAGGGGAAATGTGTAAATGTATTGGAATTGACTATTCAAAGCCCAGACATTAATTAAATTGAGAATCTGTGGTCAGACTTGAAGATTGCTGTTCACCAGTAGAAATCATCTAACTTGAAGGAGCTGGAGCAGTTTTGCCTTGAGGAATGGGCAAAAATCCCAGTGGCCAGATTTGGCAAGATCATAGACACTTATCCAAAGTGGCATGCAGCTGTAATTGCCGAAAAGTTCTACAAATTACCGATTTAAGATGGGTAAATAGTTATGCACACTGACGCTTTCTGTTATTTTGTCCTATTTGTTGTTTGCTTCACAAAAAAAATCAAAGTTGTAGGCATATTCTATAAATGAAATGGTGCAAACCTTCAAATAGTCAATTTTAATTGCAGGTTGTGAGGTAACAAAACAAATAAAATGCCAAAGAATTCACCCCAACATATATATGTCCCTGAAACCTCAGCTCAGAGGGGAAGCACATTCAGGCTAGTTCATTATACTAGCAGGAGAAGCACTGATCACCATGGAGACAGACAAGAGGGTCAATCAAAGTTCAACCTCTTCTGCGTTTTACATCCTGTAAGAGGGGAGATATGGGCTCTGGCTATCCTCAACTTCCTGGCAATCAAATTTACTGGAAATGCTGCACTACTAAGCTGGCAATAGCCATGTCTTTTGGGAGCAAATGCCTGGATCAAATGCACATTTATTCATTTTTCAGAGTGAAGCCTCATCTCAGTGTAAATGATACAGCTCAGAATGCACTAAACACATTTCTCTACTAGTGATACTACTACTGTATAACCTTTACATCATACTATTAAACATATTTGACTATCTGAGGCACCAATATTTATCAGTGCTAACAAGGAGATGGCATTTTAGTGCTTTCAGCCAAGTGTTTTGAATACAATTACATTAAACTTCCATTCCAGTGGAAATGGAAAAATGTCACAGATCCAGTTTAGATTCATCAATTAACTGTACTGAATGTCTAAACAAACAAGTTTATCTCAGTATCTAATTTTTATTAGATGAGATAAGATAAAAGATAAGACATAATTTGGACACATTCTGGACATAATCATATTTTTAAAAATTCCAACTAATTACTGAAACCCTGAAATACTGATGATGTGAAAGAAACACATTTGAGTAATTTATATATTTATAAGCCAAAGAACACAGTGGAGTGACCTACAATGAGCCCAGTCAATGTTCTGACCTTAATCCCATTGAGAATCTGTGGCAGTATTCAAAAACTGAAAATTTAGCCAATGTTTATAGATACTTACCTAAATATACCATACAATCCTATTCATATACACTGCAATATGCATGAATTATAAGATAAACAGTCTTATAGAAACTTATAAATTAAAAGATTGTCAGTGGTTTGCTTACATTTGATTAGTGGAGGATCTAATTATTGTAATAATAAGTGGTATGTCAGGCAGGGACGGAGGCCAGGCACGAGCAGGATATAGTCCACAGTGTCTTTATTAGAAACACCGCAGGGAACACAGGTGTCAGTATTCCGGTGATTGTGACCTGATCATGTGACCCACTGAGGAGCGGATCAGGTCACCAGTGGCATGCTGGGTCGTGTAGTCCATGAAAGTTCCCTCCCCCAAGGAGACAGGGAGAGCCCTGGAACGGGGCCGACCCCAGCGACGAACCCCACCCGACCTGGAGAAACCGACCGACTGGCCACCCCTACTGGCGGAAGGCTGGATGGAGCGAGGAGGCTCTGTGCTGCGGGAACGAGGAACCTGATGAGACCTGGGTTGAGAGGACCGGGGACGACCCCTGGGCCTTGGCGCCGGTCGACTCGGGTTGTGGGCATGAAACTCAGCCTTAAGGAGAGGGTCCAGCACCTCCGAAGCTGGAATCCAGCTCCGCTCCTCCGGGCCATAACCCTCCCAGTCTATCAGGTATTGCAGCTCCTCTCCTCGTCTCCGGGAATCCAGTACCTCACGCACAGTGTAAGCAGGGGCGCCGTCTATCTCCACGGGTCCAGGCGGATCATCACCTGGAACGACCTCCTCCAGGGGACCAGGAACCACAGGCTTGAGGAGAGAGACATGAAAAAAGTTAGATAAACGGAACTGTGGTGGCAAACGCAACTGATAGGTTACCTCATTGATTTTCTTGGAGATAACATATGGACCTAAATACTTTGGTTGCAATTTCTTGCTTTTCCCCTCAAACCTGAAGTCCCTGGTGGATAACCACACCTGGTCCTTGGGATCATAAGAAGGGTTCTCTCCTCTGCGCCGGTCTGCCTGCTCCTTGTACCTCTGCAGTACTTCTTGTATGTGCACATGAGTTTGTTCTCAGACCTCCTCGCTTCGCCGCATCCAGGCATCCACAGCTGGGACCTTGGTTTGCATGGCTGTCCATGGAACAAGTGGGGGTTGGTACCCCAGCACACACATAAATGGAGTAAGGCTGGTCGTGGTGTTCTTGAGGGAGTTTTGAACAATCTCTGCCCAGAGGAGGAACTTGGACCAATCCTTAGGATTGTTCCTACAATATAGTCTCAGGAACTTGCCCAATTCCTGATTCGTTCTCTCACATTGTCCTTCAGCCCAGAACCCCCATCAACAGCCTGCCAGCAGGCCTCACCGCTCACCTCGCCCGGCTTGAGGCTCGCAGCGCCAACCCTCAGCGCCCCCCCCCCCCCCCAAAATTTTCCCCACCATGTGAGGAGCAGTCATCTGGTGAGGGGGTGCCCCGAGCGCTCCACCTATGGCGCCTTTTCCGGCCACTGGTCTCCATGGCCTCCAGCGGCCTCCTGGTGTCCTCCAAGAATGGATCCCGGCGGATAGCCAGACGGGATCCGGTAAACCTGGACAACCCAGCTACGTCCATGGTGGGTCGGTCTTTCTGTAACGACTCCCGGACACAGAGGTAGGGGCGGATTTACACACTGGGTTGTATTTATTAACTGATAGGGTACGATAACCATTAAGATGAGTATACATGAAGACAAGGCACACAAGTAGTTACAAAGCCACACAGCTGTTGCCCAGTCCAGAGCCCGACCGGTTAGACAGGACACCATAAAATCTATCTTGGACGCGTCTGAGCTGGGAGGTGAGTTAGCTAAATATATTGAACACTGCAACAGAAACCCACTACATTTCTCAGGGTCTCCATTATATGGCTCAGGCTTGCAGACTGGCAGTGGGGCATAACTGGGGTCAATCTGTGGACGGGGATCCGGAGGAGGACTAGGGGGTACTACCTGTCTTGATAACTCCCTGAGGTTGGTGAGGATCTCAGTGAGTTGCCGCTGCTGTAGTTGTTGCTGGGTAGTGAGTTCCCCCACCGCCTGAGACACCCCACTAAGAATCTGGTGGTGTTCTCCCAGAAGTTGTCCTTGAGACGACACTGCGTCCACAACCGGGTCAAGTCCTGCTGCCTGCATGGCAGGCAAAGGATTCTGTCAGGCAGGGACGGAGGCCAGGCACGAGCAGGATATAGTCCACAGTGTCTTTATTAGAAACACCGTGCTAACAAACCAATCAGAGGAGAATTCAAGCAACGTAGTCTTTAACAAAAAAAGGGGTCAATACACAATAACTCAGAATATCAGACGGAATGCAGAGTATAGCTACAACAGGCTAATACTTAGCAAGGAAACCTGGGGAGAAACCAGTATATATGGGCAGGAACACAGGTGTCAGTATTCATGTGATTGTGACCTGATCATGTGACCCACTGAGGAGCGGATCAGGTCATCAATGGCATGCTGGGGCGTGTAGTCCATGACATGGTAATAAAGAATAGGGCTGTGTAGTGGCAAGAACTTGGTGGTTTGTATCTTTTTTTTTTTTTTTTCTTTTTTTTTTTGCAATTTTCTCTCACAAATTTATTGACACCAATTCCCCAATATTATTATATTACTCCCCCTATCACATGTGATGCTCCCGACACTAGGGGGGAGAAGACGAACACAGGCTTCCTCGGATACATATGACGCCAAGCTACTGCTTCTCTTCAAACTCCCGCTATTTGTATCTTCGCTAATTCAATTTTCTAAGCAAGGCCATATGTGAATTTTAGGAAAATCTAAACTATTAAAACTCAATTTGAGTATAAGTAATGTTTACTTTTATGCAATGAAAACCATGAGAGCTGAGCTGTGTAGAGGTTGGGGTTTAAAATGGGTCTTATAATAAACTATAGTCTGACACCAATCTTTGCATGTAAACTCTTCATTTATCAATCAATATTTCTTTTGAGAATCTGTACAGAAATTTTGAACTATATGGTGATATCTTCAATATATAGATATTTGTTTAAACCCCTAAAATGAATGTAAAGCACCGAATCACAGTACAACACAGATATAGTTCATCTGAGGACAAACAAGCACTGTAAAAGCCTTTCCATCTTAAAAAAACACTCAACAATGCTTTTTGAGTGTGAAGCATAACATACCACTTGTTATGCCAAGCCCCTCTGATTCTTATTTCTTGTTGCTCTCTAGTGTTCAAACATAGCACATTCCTTTATATTTATGATTAATACTATATATTGAGTGGTGTGTTGTCCTGAATGAAGGAACTCCCCTTCAGCAGTGCCATATACAACCTGTGGCTTAGCATTTTAGTCATTTTGTATTCAGTGTTTGGTTAAATTGTGTTCAGTTCCCTTGCTAATAACTTCATTTCTACCTCTGTTTCTTCAGTAATCACATTCTCTTCAGTTCTAAAGTTTAAAATTATGTATACTTACCATCCTGAAAGGCTTCATTGGATTTTGCAGACTTGACACCTGAATTCTGGATTTTGGCTCCTGGATTCTGCTCTCTGTGCATCCTTTTCTTATCCTCTGTATGTTCTCCCTTAACTGTTAACTCTTGTGGTTTAGTTTCACATATGATATATGTCACAACTCTCAAGGATCCTTTTACTTTCCATTTCCTCTTTGTGTCTTATGGTACAAAATTTTTATGACCTTGCAAGGTTCACACATGCAAAAACCAGTGTTTTTCTTAGAAGCACCCTTGCCCTGCACATTTTAGCTTTGGTGTGGAGCAGGGAAAGTTCTAAAATATGCAGGATAGAGGTGCGTCCAGGACCAAGGTTGAGAAACACTGCACAAGACCACTTTTGAGGTCTTGATATTTGTGTATTCTACCTCCCATTGTCAAATGCAGGGTGCTGCAGTCATCCTTTTTGTATTCCTACTGAAAGTATGGTCTAGCTTTAGCCTTTGAGTCTCTCACTGAGTCAGTTTTTACAGGCACATTGTCACAGCACAGTCCATATTCCATTCGTGTGTGTGTGTGTGTGTTTGTGTGTGTGTATGAGAGAGAGAGAGAGAGAGAGAGAGAGAGAGAGAGAGAGAGAGAGAGAGAGAGAGTACGAGTGTGTCTCTGGCTGCTACTTTATTATTAGCCTATTATTTTTTTTTTTATTTTTTTTTTTTTCATGTTTCAGGGTTGCTCTGTATCATGCCATGGGATACGATCGGGTTTGCTTGGCTTCACGGCACTCTAAAGTAATGTTTCCACATACTTTAGAGTGAGAGTCTGTGCCGTTGGTGGTTTCGCAACCCATCATCAAAGTGACTCTGCATTGCAGCTGGAATGTTTCCTGAGTTTGTACTATCTCTTCATTGTTGCCTGAAGCCCTCTCATTCTGGCTGTCAAGGAGGCTGCCCTTCAAAGCTCTGGAGCTTTTTGGTATAAGTATTATTTCCTCAATTCACAGGCAATTCACTTGGCACTCATTATGCCAAGGAAAATTGAACTGAATTCAATCCTTTGCCTATTATCCAGTCCCTGTTTTATCTGCTGTCCCTGTCCTCTACCTTTACTTGTCTATCTACTGTTATCACATTAGGTCATACCTTTCTTTACCATCTGATCCATTCCTTGGGTTGGTCTCCAAACTGAAACCTGTTATCTTTCTCCTGCATCCGATGACATAGAAATCACTCATAGTCCACCATGTTCAAGGATGTATTTTTAAAGTTTTGCTCTCACTGGAATCCATGATGCAATATTTGCTTTAATGACTGAGTGAGTGGTAATGTCTCCATACCATTTGTTCAGGGTTTTGTTTTGTTTTGTTTTTGTTTTTTTACCAATTACAATTTATTTGACTGTATCAACTGAAAAACAAAAAACATCTAATTTGACAAACATTTTTGGCACTGATTTCTCCATTCTCATGTCTTATCCTCACACATCTTGTTCACACTCTCAGAAGAAGGAGCTGAGATACAAAGAAAAGAAAAGAGGCCATACAATTAAAGGTATGAATTACTTTTAATATGAAAATGCTTTCCCTGCCACCTTTTTGGTATTTCAGTTTTCCTGGTTCACCCTTTCATTTTGACCCTTTCCTCATCTTCATTTCTCAATGAGGATGCAGGCCTCCATGCCTCTGATCCCCCTTGGTCCTTGTTCTCTTTATCCCAACCAACCTGAATAGCTACTGTCCTTTCTCTTGGTCCTGCTTTAAGTCATTTGGTTGTGACTCTTGAATTCCTATAGTATTGTTTCATGAGTCTCGGTGCTCTTCAGAATTTAAACTTTTTGCCTGTCACCTGCCTGCCTATATTTCTTTATTGACAAAGATTCTCCAAATAAAAAAAAAACACTGTGCATTCCACTGAAGCTCTGAATAAATAAATATTTGTCAAACAGCATGCCAGAAAGAATGCATCCATGCCCTGCCGAAGTTTAATGTGTCTGAACAAGAATTACAGACATGGTACACTAACAATCAACAAGAGTTGCTCAGATGTCATACACTGATGTTTAGCAGCTGCTCTGAAGTGTTTGATGGGACCTACTGTCATGTCTGTCTCTTGTGAGCCCTGTCTCCTCTGTCAGTTTCCCCCATGTGCTCCTTAGCACATGGTTTGTGTTTGTTTTGGTTCTGTCTCCTCCCTTGCTCCGCCCATTCCCACCTGTGTCTCATGTGTAACCATGCCCCTTTGTAATTAGTAGTTTCAGGTGTGTCCAGTGTTTTGTATTTAAGACCCTTTGTTTCAGTCTGTCTTTGTCAGTCCTTTTGTTTCTGTTTGGTTACCTACCATGTTTGTATTAGTTAGTATTCCCTGGTTTCGTTTGTTTCCAAGCCTTGTTTTTCTTTATTTATTAAATCATCTTCCCCTGCATTTGCCTCCACAGCCTCATTCTTATGCTGTCTACTCGTCCCTGACACCTACTCCTTCCTTTTTAACTGCCTGTTTAACTAGTCACCATATGGCTGTTCATTTATATGTATGTATTCTGACTTTGCTGCTTTTAAATTTACTCAATTTATTGGAAGAGACTGATTTGTTGTTATGTGCATGTCTGTTGCATTTACTGTTGTTAGGGGAAGTGAGCTTGGCTGAACAGGTGACTAGACAACTAGGGAAGCAGAGGTAGATGCTGGGGTTAAGGATTTAATGAATAAACGACATTCAATACAGAACAAATGGAACACGCTGAACCAAAACAAGGCATATAGGCAATAAACATGATACGTTTACACATTTAAGGACTGACAAAGACAGACTGAGACAAAGGGTCTTATATAAAGTACATGATAACATAGGACACACCAGGAACATAATACTTACAGGGCAAGGTTACAAATTTGACACAGCTGGGAATGGGTGGAGCGAGCGAGGAGACAGAACCCCTGAAATTAGGAGCACATGGGGAGAAATAACAACTAGGTTAAAACAGAAAGACAGGGTTGAACAGGACTGATAAGTGACAGTTAGCCCCTTCCTGACTCGCAAATCTGGGGCATGTAAACATCAGTCCCCCGGGACTGGCACAGAAGCACAGAACCAAAAATTTGGACATGACTACACATAACAGGAGACGTGACTGGAGCTACATGACAACACTAGAGACCGGGAGACACGGGACATACAAGGCGGGACTGGGGACCAGACTGGAGACACAAGACGAAACAGGAGACTAGATGTGAGGCAGAGACTGCACACAGGAACAGGGACTGGAACAGACACGGGAACCAGAACTGGAACAGATAAGAGTACATGGACAAAACAGACTGTGATAGCTGTATGGACATGGGTATGTTCATAGACATGGGCTGAGACATGAACGGGGACACAGGTATGGGCCCAGAACTGGCTAATATCTAAAAAGTCCTCAATACAAAACAAATGGAACATGCTGAACCAAAACAAGGCATACAGGAAATACACATGATACATTTACACATTTAAGGACTGGCAAAGACTGCAACAAAGGGTCTTATACATATGATAACATAGGACACACCGGGAACATGACAATGACAGGCGGGGTTATAAATCAGACACAGCTGGGAATGGGCGGAGCAAGGGAGGAGACAGAACTAGAACAAACAACTTAGGAGTACATGGGGAGAAACAACTAGCACGAAATAGGAAGACAGAGGTAAACCAGACTGATACATGACAACTGTATTTATGGTTTGTTTTAATTACGTTTGTACATTTATGTTGCACACTTATGTAGTCTGTAGTAAGTTTTGTACTATATTGTTCCATGTTGCACTTTGGTCCTGGAGGAATGTAATTTCACTCTACTGTGTACTTGTAATCAGATGGAATTACAATAAATCCTCTTGACTAGCAAATATAAGGTGATAGAGAATTTTCAATTCTGACATTAAAAGGATGAGCTGTAAAATACTAATGAATACTCAGTTGTGTTTTTTTATTATTATTCTATTGATCTATAATAAAATTTTGTTAATATAATTCTTTTTTACTGTCAGTATACATTGGTCAACCATTGATCACCTCCTTGTTCCTACAATTACTGTCCATTTTATCAGCTGCTATTATCATACAGGATTTCTTGTAGTTTTATAATTGCACCCTGTTCTTCAATGATCAAGACAGGACCACCACAGAGCAGGTATTATGCGGGTGGTGGGTCGTTCTCCACACTGCAGTGACTCGGACGTGGTGGTGGTGTGTTGTGCTGGTATGAGTGGATAAGACACAGCAATGCTGCTGAAGTGTTTAAACATGGTCTCCACGCACTTTCCACTCTATTAGACACTCCTACCTAGTTGTTTTACCTTGTAAATGTAAAGGCAGGGACAGAAGCTCATCTCTTGCTGCACTTTTGCATCTCTTTAGCCCTTCATCAGTGCTCACAGAACACTTTTGGTTGAATATTTCTGGTTGGTGGACTATTCTCAGTCCAGCAGTAACACTGATGGTGTTAAAAGTCCTCACCATTGAAGAACAAGGTGAAAGTAGCATAAAGCATGCAGAGAAACAGATGGACTACAATCTGTAAAATTACAAAGTGGAGCTGATAAAATGGAATGTGAATGTAGAAACAATGAGGTGGTCTTAATTTTATGGCTGATCGGTGTAGATATGCAGTGCAATTCTGTAAGCTTCACATTTGGTTTGGTTCAATTAACAACCATTTAGTAATAGAGATGTGTGAATCTAAAACATTTTGAAAAAACCTTATATTTGTGTGTCTGCAACAAAAAAACCCTATATGATAGCATTATATTGCAGCATATTTTACATACTGTATGCCCGAAAGCAATCAAATCCTCAGAACAATGATCTAAATGTAGTAGAAAGCCTTCCCTAGACAGTAGAATCAATTACTCAAACAAAAGCAGGATAAACTCTTTTTTAATACACCTGATTTTGGAAGAAACAATGAATGTGTCCCAATACTTTTGTCTATATAGTGTGCTTTGTCTTGTTTCATACTGTGCCAGATTTCAAATCCCCGACAAAGCTTTATGTTCTGCTGACTGTAGGACTATCAACACCTTTCTATCAACACCTTTCTAGGTTCCTCCTCAGGAAGTCTTATACATTTTTAATAGCTCTATTTCCTTCATCTCGACCCATTCTGGTTCAGGCCAAGTGCACACCACTCAAGCAGATTCAGAGAGGGTGTTACACACTATAGTAACACTGTATGCTGAACAGAATAGTCATTTCAGTAGTAAGACATGTTTTCAAAGATGTTTTCCTTTTGATAAAACATGATCAGACATATACATTTTCCTAAACCCAAAGCTGTGTGAGAAAACGGCATTGGTTATACAAACACAAAAATGCTAACCTGATCAGTGGTGAGTTCTGTCTGAAATATCGGGAAAGCAATTGTATTCTTTAATTTACCCTGAGAAGAGCATAATACTTCAGGTGAATGGTACCCATGTTCTATGCAGGCACACACTTTGTAGATGTGTTCTTGCAGACTGTTTCTCTAACTTGGTGGGTGACAATAATCTATTTCCTGTCAGTTCTAGGCTACGCTGAACATTTGAAGGACTTTTGCACTGATAAAATGTAATGAGAAATGGAAAAACGATGGAAGGACTTGCTACAGAGTATGTGTGAGTGAGCAGGCCTACTACACTGCTTTAAATTGGAAACACTCAATACATTTTAATGAGAAACTCTGATACTGTTATGATTTCATTGTTCCTGTGACTTTTCAACTTTTGATTTAAGGGAAACAAAACATGTACCATAGAGAGAGAGAAACCCAAAGGAATGATTGACATCCATAAATCCAGTATTATATGAGCCAAATGTTTTCACCTTAATCAAAAATAATTTGATCAGAGAATATTACAAAGCGACCAGTGTGATTTTGTGCTGTACACCTTGGCCTTAACATAAATCTAACTCTTACTACCTAACCTCAACCATTTTAAATTTGTGACATCTTAAATCTACACTTAATCTAAACTTAACCTTAACTTAACCCGAAAGCCTTAGCCTAGCCCTATAACTAACCATAATGTAAAATGAACATACATAAACCTAACCGTTACCCTAAATCTAACCTTAACCATATTTCAATGTGAAATTCTTACTGTTTCTGCATGTTTACATCAATTACGTCTTGTTTGTATTTCTCAAAACAGCACCAGCAGTGGACATGAGCTTATTTGGAATCATAAAACAAACAAAATGAGTGTGTGCAAATGTTTATTTTAGTCAAAACATGAAGAAATTTAAGAAGTGGAATTTTAAATTGCACAAGATATTGCATGTCCTGCAATATCCAAATGGAGAAATAAAAAGTTTAAAAAAATTAAATGGATTTTGTAGGGCCCTATAGGTTTCACCAGAAGTCACAAAGGTCCAATGATCCAGCATATGATATTAATAAAGCACTGTGTATCCCATACTGGAGTAAAATAAATTATATTGGGCACACAGAAACTACCTCGGGTAGATATGCCATGGAAATGAGAACAGTGTGAATATTCCTTTTGTATCAAGTAGCAAAAATGCATTTCTGCAGTGTCACTATTGCCTGTGCACACATTGCACATTTTCCTCATCTCTAACAATACCCATTATAGCTTTCCATTCTGCTTTCAGACACATATTTATCCCCAGATTTATAATCCATTTATGTATATAAATAAGCCAGAAAACTTATTTATTGTTTATGAGCACAATGCTGTTGTGGTGGTTTATCTTAAGTAGTTACAAAAAGAATCAGTGTGATAGCAGCAGTTTGTAAGAGCAGACAGACTTGTATATCTTTAGTAGGAAAGTTATTCATTGTCTCATCCTAGCATCACATCACTCTTCATAAGAACAGCAGCGTTTATAAAGCCTTTCAGATTTTACTGTTTGTTTCTTTTAGGAGCTTTAGTCAAATCCTTTGTATAAACCATAATCTAGTCTGACAAATTTAGACACCTCCAAGATCACCCAGAATCAGTGACAGACAAAACATCAGGACAAATATTTAAATTAAGAAATATATACACATAATCAACACTAATACAGAAGTCTATTAGCTTCTATATTCCTATAGTATTCCAAAAGGTTTTAACCTGGATAAACGTTATGTAACTTGTTCCAAGTAGTTCCATGCCTACAAAGTAGAAGTAGGACCATAGAACCACCACAGGGCAAGAATTATTTGGGCAATGGGTCATTCTTGGGACTGCAGTGACACCGACATTGTAGTGGTGTGAGGCACTGCTGTGTATGATGCTTTCATACCAGCACAACACACACTAACACACCACCACCATATCAGTGTCAATGCAGTGCTGACAATGACCCACCACCCACCACCTGCTCTGTTCTTTCTGTGCCCTGTGACGTCCTGAACTTTGAAGAACAGGGTGTTACATGTGAAAATGTTTCCTGATTTATTTTGGCGTTCTCGCCTTGTTTTTGTTGTTTCTCCCCTTATAGGTGCAGGGACCTGCCACTCCTGATTAACCTTGTAGGCGTTCCCACACCTCAACCAATCAAGTCTTGCCACAACAGCCTGGTGACCCTAAAGAGGAGGAGCCTAGTCTTTTAAAGCCACTCCTGTGCGCCCCCTAGGAGAGACAGAGAACTTTCAATCTTGTTTGGAAGCTTTGTTTGGAAGCTTTGTTTGGAAGCTTTGTTTGGAAGCTTTGTTTGGCTGTTTGTATTTGTTCTTGTTTTGGCTTTGTTCTCCTTTGTGCCTTGTGTGTTGAACCCTTTTGTTGACTAGTGATTCTGGCCTTTTCCTTGTTACCTGTTAGTCTTTTTGAGGCCTGGTCACTTGTGTTGAGTATTTGTTTTCTTTAGGCACTTTTTTTGATTGTAAACCTGTAAAACATTTCAGACAGTCATCATGCTTTAATGTGATCTCTTGATTAATAACATGCCACTGCATAATACATGTACATTACTGGTCAGAACCCTAACCCATATTGGATAATCTAAAATGTTTGACCAATATGACCACATTCCTAGCAAGAAAGGAAAGGGAGGAAAGAAATGTCCCTAACAATAACTCATATCGGAGCACTCCAATGTGTGCTCTACTTGAGGCTATGAGACTTTGTTTAGGCATGTTGTCATTTTACAGAAAACAATGCAAAAGGTTTGTCTCACATTTGTCTTGCTGCAATAGTATCACAGTTATATTTTGGCACGCATAGGTTCTGCACTATTTAAGGTGGAATGGAAAATTCCAGTCAAACAATGTTAAGACTAAACCTATACAATTGCTTGGTGAACTTCACCATACAGAAGTGTTGTGTGTGTATATATAAAAAATGCACAATACAGCTTCAATGTTTGCATGGCAAAAAAATAAGATTTTTGAGGAGCTCAGAAGAAGAGTTGCTGATGCTATTAGTTTGTATGAAAAACAGGTTATCAAAGAGGAGTGATTTATACCAGCAAATTCTTAAGGAAAATATCTGAGTTGAATCTCTAGAGAATATGGGTCATAAGGGGAAAAACAGTTGATTGAAGTTCTGGGTCTATAGTAGCTGAGTGCAAAAAAACACGATAGTGATACAGCATGGCTGTCATTTTATCACCCCTAGCTGAAGAACTAAGAATGCAGCTTTAAGTATGTTGCAAGAAATTTTGTTTCTGACTGAGAATAAAAAAAAACTGAAATCATGGAAATTATCTGACACCTGAAAGTGCATCACACCTGAGCCTAACAAATTCTTAAGAAATTATGTGCAAATCCCACGAAAAGTCAGGTCCAGTCATCAAGTTTTACCTTCATCCCATTAACAATGATGTAAGAAAAGACCCACTCATCCATGTTCTTCTTTTTTCTGTCTTTGAAGTTTCATACATCCTATTCCTCTGGTTGAGAAATGAGAATCGTGTATCTACTCTGGCTGACTGGGCTGCTTTTCCTTCAAGTCCAAGCTGTCCATGAACAGCACAATGATCAATACAGTGATATAGCACTGACCAGTCTCTCCCATTCCTTACTATTAATGCACTGTCAATCTATCACAAGCTAAGTTATATAAGGAGCCTATAGGAAGCCGCATTCCCAGGAAACAGCCTTCAAGTCTCTGATTGAGGACCACCTGCCTGCTGTAGCTCTCCTTTACTATTATGGAGAATGTAGGAGCTACAGTGTATCACACAAACACACTCAACAAAACCACATACTTCTCCAGATGCTTTCAACCCTGGACCATAAGAGGCTCTTGGTTGCAAGAACAAGCATTACTGGACTAGTTATTTAATCCTGTTATGAGAGAAGCTTATCATGCCTTTTAAAATTATAGTCATTTTGCCCTGCTTTTTTGTTCTACTTTCCTTATTACTGGTTACTTAGCAACATTTGTTTGTTCCCGGTCATAGACTTGATCTGTATTGATATGGATATAACCGCTAGTGTGACTTTAAACATTTGAAAGGCACACAATAACTGAAACCTCATGATGTGCAGATGACATTCCCATAAAATACTTGGCTGTTTAAAGACCACAATCTCCATGGTGACGGTTACCTGAGTGATTGCCAAGTGTTTTCTATCTCTTCAAGATATATCCCTTATAATAGCAACAAAGGATTAGGAATTAAATAGCTCATATAAAGGGGATCTGAATGACTTAACTTAATCTCGATCTCATCCTTGTTTATTACCAACATGTGGCATTGCTTTAACACTATATGGACAAAAGATTTGGGACACATGTACATTCCATATTTCTTCTGAAATCAAGGGTTTGAAAAAGAATATATCCTGCTTTTGATAGAGTAACTGTCTCTACTGTCCAGGGAAGGCTTTCTACTAGATTTTAAGAATTGCTGTAAGGGTTTGATTGCATTCAGCAACAAGTGTCGATGAGGTCTGGATGTTGTATGATTACTACCCACCTCATCCCCAACTCCCCAACCCATCACAAAAGTACTGGATGGAGCATTTTCATTTCAGAGAACACAATTCCACTGCTCCACAGCTCAATGCTCAATGCAATTGAATATTCAATTGGCAAAACATCTCTACAGGCACTGGACTATCTATGTCAGCAACTTAATGTAGCTGAATGCAATAATTAATAAAAGATGAATGAATTGTTTATTTTTTTAATAAGTACAATTTTTTTTTTGTTATTTCTTATTTGTTACTGATGTGAATGATACAGTTTAACACCTCACAACTTATACATGTGAAGGCATTGCCAAACTAGAGATTACATAATAATTAACCTCTCTATTTATAAACAATACAAGAGGATTAATTCACAAAACATTCACAAATAAGTTGTAGACCAATAACCTTTAGGAATCTACTGCTAATTAACCATTTTTTTCTATACTGTTTAACTCATTAGTTGGTAAAACAGCATAAAAATTAATCAACATCACAGAATGTCTATTCACAGCTGGGTGGTCTCTCACTTGAGCAGTTCTTAATTTGATCTTTTATGCACTTATCTTATGCTCCTATAGCAGAACTATTCCTGTTGATTGATGATGCAGCTTCAGCCTAATCAAGGCCCTCATTAGAACATGCCACTTATTATTCAGCCTCAACTCCTACACAGCACAAAACACAAGCTTAGTTTTCCCTGTGCTTTCTGTCTGTAATATTCTGGAGATAGACTTTCCCAGAGACTGCAGATCCAGGAGCATGTCTTGAGTTTCCAAGAGAGATTGAAATGAGATTTACTTTCTAACCTGTCAAATAAAGAACTTTTCCACATGACGGTTGCTTTTGATGGTTGCTACTTTGGCTGAAAGTAAACTTTTTTGAGAGCTATGCTGGATTTGCTGTCATAATGCAGCATCAAGTATCATACAGCATTGAAATATCATAAATAGGCAGAGGTCTGGATATGATAAAATTTTAACTTTTCAGTTCAAGGGGATATCATAATACCATTGTAATGCTCTCACTGGAACAAAGGAAGAAACCATGTTGTAGTTGCAATTGTATGTTAAATATATGAAATATATAAAATTGTTTTAATTATATTTAAAACTGATATTTGTCATATACATACATTAATTAGATATGTATTTATAAAACTGTATTTTACTGTGTATCTATATACGTAGCTTCTTTTTACAATTTTTGTATATTTTGTACTTTGAAATGTTACATATCTGTGTTTAGTACTTTCTGATATACAGTATTTAAAATGAATGTATATAATAATAATCATCATCATAATCATAATAATATATTTTTGGTACATAGGCCATATTTTCTGAAATACATTTTAGTGTGTGAAATGTATTTTTGGAATTAAATGCATATTTCAAATTTATACAAATACTTGTGCATATGGGTTTCATATGAGTATCTAGCCCTATGAAATGTGGTTCCAACAAAGGTATGACAGTTTTGGGAAATGGTCAAATTTACGTGTTAGTTTAACAATGCATCGTACCACATTAGTTCAATGCCATGTTGTTGTATGGTAAAGGCACCCCTGTTTGGCTGTCCTGTATTGTGTACAAAAGCACAGAACACTGAGCTGACCCCAGTTTTCAATTCTATTTTTCATTAAATGAACCCTTCAAAATGTTATTTTTATTCATGTTTAAGGGGATATTCATTAATTTACATGACACTTAATACAGAAATATTTAGAAGCCAGTAAATAAGCTCTCATTGGCCAATTAAGGCTTCATATGAACACTGAAGCTTTGCAGTGTCCTAAATTACTTTCTTAATTACATAAATATATTGCAGACATATTTATGTAACAGAAATTATTTTGGTGTCTTTAATACCTACTGTTCGTTTTTGTGATCTTTAGCGTCTGAAGTGCTTTCTCTGTTTTATTTATTTTTAAATAGCCTCTGGTTATGTCACCTAGAAATAAGCATGGTCTTAGCTCTTAGCCCCATATCTCTCTCTCTCTCTCTCTCTCTCTCTCTCTCTCTCTCTCTCTCTCACCTCACTGAACACATCCTGTCTTTGTAGGGCACATTTGGTATTTGTCATTTTTGGTCAAGGTCATTTATGCTTGACCGTACCAACATTTTATGTAGGATTTACAGTGAGCTTCTTTATTAAAGTAACAGTACACAGAAAAACAAGACATCATTACTTATCAGGCAGGGTGCAAACTAGACCTATTGCCTGCGAAATAATTCCCTCCTAGTATTCATTACCTAAACTGTGTTTCTAAACCATTGTATATGTGTTTAAACCAAGTTAAGGTGTTAAGAAATCTCAAGTAATATTTATGTGGCATCTGACATTGTAATGCTATTAACTATAAAACTGGGTAGATTTACACAGAGATAATCATGAAGTTTGTCTGTTTTGCCTCTTTTAAAGGTGCCATAGAATATAATTGAATAATGAGTGTTTGCTACAAGGAAGTGACATACCATAAATCTCAAACAATGTTCAAAAAACCTATAAACATAATCAAAATAAATCCTTTCCATGACTGAAGCTTGTGGATCGTTGCCTGAAAAGCCAACAAACTCTTTAGAAGAACTTGGTGTTGTTGATATTTGTAACACATGAGAGCAGCACATGACCTCCATACTCTGGACAATGTGGTTGCATTGCATCTTTTCTATAAAAATTAAGCCAAGATTGTCTGCCAGGTTGTCAAATTTGCACTCAGAGCAGTGCATTACAGACCAGAGTGTAAGCGTAACCCCACCTTCTTATGATAACTGTACTGTTTATAAATAAAGTTGAATAACTTTTATATCAGGATATAAAATATCAGGATAGAGGAGAAAAAAAAGATTTAATTGAATATAGAGATGATATATTTGCCATTGAATGAGTGGGGGGCAAGATGCATGGGGATGCTTTTGCTTTGTCACTAGGATAAAAGTAAAATCTCTTCAGCTAGCTAACCACAGGCTGTATTGAAAAGAGAAAGAAAGAGCACAACAACTATACAGCGAGATGTGGGAATAATTAAAAGAACTTGAAAAGGTTCTTGGTACAGTATTAAACACTATGCTATGTTACATAGTTAATGTTAACCATCACAGTGCCATAAACTAGCCAATAAAAGGTATATATATATATATATATATATATATATATATATAATCAGTCAGCCAGAGTAGATACATGATTCTCATTTCTCAATCAGAGGAATGGGATGTATGAAACTTCAAAGACAAAAAAACAGAAGACATACACTACCGTTCAAAAGTTTGGGGTCACATTGAAATGTCCTTATTTTTGAAGGAAAAGCACTGTACTTTTCAATGAAGATAACTTTAAACTAGTCCTAACTTTAAACAAATACACTCTATACATTGCTAATGTGGTAAATGACTATTGTAGCTGCAAATGGTTTTTGGTGCAATATCTACATAGGTGTATAGAGGCCCATTTCCAGCAACTATCACTCCAGTGTTCTAATGGTACAATGTGTTTGCTCATTGGCTCAGAAGGCTAATTGATGATTAGAAAACCCTTGTGCAATCATGTTCACACACCTGAAAACAGTCCAGCTCATTACAGAAGCTACAAAACTGACCTTTCTTTGAGCAGATTGAGTTTCTGGAGCATCACATTTGTGGGGTCAATTAAACGCTCAAAATGGCCAGAAAAAGAGAACTTTCATCTGAAACTCGACAGTCTATTCTTGTTCTTAGAAATGAAGGCTATTCAGATCTGAACCCCATTGAGCTGTTGTGGGAGCAGCTTGACCGTATGGTATGCCAGAAGTGCCCATCCAACCAATCCAACTTGTGGGAGCTGCTGCTAGAAGCGTGGGGTGCAATTTCTCCAGCTTACCTCAACAAATTAACAGCTAGAATGCCAAAGGTGTGCAATGCTGTAATTGCTGCAAATGGAGGATTCTTTGACGAAAGCAAAGTTTGATGTAAAAACAATGTTATTTCAAATACAAATCATTATTTCTAACCTTGCCAATGTCTTGACTCTATTTTCTATTCATTTCACAATGTATGGTGGTGAATAAGTGTGACTTTTCATGGAAAACACAAAATTGTTTGGGTGACCCCAAACTTTTGAACGGTAGTGTACAACATGGATGAGTGTTTGAGTCTTTTCAGAACTTGATGATTGGACCTGACTTTGGTGGGGTTTGCACATAATTTCTTAAGAATTTGTTAGGCTCAGGTGTGGTTCACTTTCAGGTGTTTTCATTTTTTTTCATTTCATTTTCATTTCATTTTTTTATGAAACTGGATATAGTCATACAAATTATTTTATACATAAAAAAAAACTTTATTTAAATTTTATTTAGGCATGCAGTGTATAAGATACTAACTTGTGTAATAGGATTACTATGTTTGTACTTCTTGTTAGCTACATTCAGCTCAAAGTGTTTTATGTAAATAAAAATGTGTAAAACTAAAACTGAAATATAACATATAATTTTAAAACACTATAAAAGTTAAATAGGCAAAAACATTTATCTGATTTTTCACTGAAAAACAGGTTTAGATAGATTAAAGTCTTTCCAAATAACAAGGATGAAGGAGTCAAGCTGATCTATTCCTATGAAAAAGAGAAAAAACATTGCATAATTGGTTCTAGATATCACATCATCAAACACTGTCTCATTTCCATCACTGTCATCTGTCGGCAGGGGTAGCTGGAAATATGGTAAATGTTGTGTTTTGAGCAGCTGGGCATATAATTCCATTATTCAGATAGCCACGCATCAGGAATGTGTAATTCAAATGGTATTTGAAAGGAATGGGGGCTATCTGGATCCTCTAAGACCACCTAATAGCCACATGACCCAAAAGGAGGCTGTTTCAAGCTGCTATCTGTGCATGGAGAGAGAGAGAGAGAGAGAGAGAGTGAGTGTGTGTGTTTGTGTGTGTGTGTCTGTGTGTGCGTGCTTAAAATAGTGAGGCTCTAAATCAGCTACCTGGCCTAGTCTCTTCTGTGCAGAGGGAAATGAAGAGTATTGATCCAGAAGACGCTTCCTACTCTAACCAGTGCATTCACACACACGCACACACACACACACACAAACACACGTAGAAATTGTAGAATAACAATGTATAATAGTAGAAATTGTGAATAGCTTTGATATATAAAATTTAAAGTAAAATTAAGAATCGATTTTGATATTTCTAAAATTTCAACAAAATTCAGGTGTTCAAATATACACATTGTCATGTTGTAACAGTGACACATGTCTGTCTGGTTTTAACAAGGGGACACAATGTCTGCAATGCAAGAGAGAGATTTTTTTTTCATATAATCTGAGGAACAAAGTGGTGTTAGCATTATATGCTGATATGATGTGTTGCCCAGTATGAAATGTAATTTCTTATTACATAAATGATAAACACTTTTAGTTAATGATAAACAGTTTATCAGTCACAACCTGTATTATCTAGTTATTGGCTGCAGTTGACCCATGTTACATATATTTCTCTAAAGGAGATTTACCCAGAACTTTACTTTTTCAACTCTCTAATTGGAAAAGATTTATCTACTTGTTTCATTATGTGGGGTGAAGTAGAAGTGGTGCTGTAGAGATAGGGGTGGAGTAATCAGTGTGAGTAAAACAGATGACAAGTTGAGTAAATGTACATTGAGTACATGAGGGTGGAGTAATGGAGTGTTGAGTAGATATGTGTGGCAAAATGAGCTGTTGACGAGATAAGTGTGTATGAATGGGCCATTGAGAAGATAAAAGTAGAGTGATGGGTCAGTGAGGAGATGGGATGTTAAGAAGATTGAATGGAATAATTGGGGTGTTGAGAAGTTGGAGTGAATTAATGGGCTGTTTAGGAGATGGGCATAGAGAAATGTGGTGTTGAGGAGACGGGTGCAGAGTACTGGCCCGTTTAGACTATGATAATAGAGTAATGTGGTGTTGAGGAGATGGAGTGGGTGGAGTGTGCTCAGTGCTTCCTGCTTGCTAAGTGTTTGGTTTAGCTGTGGAATAGCTTTTTGCTAGTACTGTTAGCCAAGTTAGCTGGTGTAGCTGTCTGCTCTTGCTGAGCTTGTTTGGCGTTTGTTTGCTATTTGTGCAACCTGTGAAACTCCTTCTTCCACATTAACCATGTTAGATCCTTTTTTAGACTTTTCTGCAGCTCTCAGACAATGGAGTAGCTGTTTTCTCCTGCTGAGTTTGTTTGCTTTTTCTTGTAAGTTCTTTATTCTACACAGAAGTGGTGAGTACCTGTTTAACCATGTCTGCTGCTGGTTTGTTTGCCTAATCAGAGTGTGGCATGTTTAGTTGAAACCCCTTTTCCAGCACTAGTGATAGTGATGGTGTTCATGCCAAGTGTCAGATAGTTAGCTCCCTGTTGGAAAAGGTGGGGAACTTCAAAGTCCTCACAGCGGGGCGAATGAGTGACATCTTGGAGGCATAGTCAGAAAGCTAAGGCTGAGGCCAAAGTTGACCCACTCAAACAGCATTCTCCCTAAAAATTAAAGAGGTGATTAAACTGGCCCATAAAATGTCCAGTGCCATAATTTGCTCTGGCCCCATCCTGATGTGGCGTGGCACTGAAACCTACAGCAGACTTACAGAACTTACTGAACTGCTGGATGGCCAAGTGGTGTTCAGAAAACAATGTGCACATTATAGACAATTGGGGAGATTTCAAGGGCAAGCCTGTTCTTATAGGTAGGGATGGTGTCCACCCCATGCAGGAGAGTGCTGCCTTACTTTAGTGCAGCATAGTCTGTTAGTTAGTTGGCAGAGTAGCATTAACAGCTGCTGACATACCAGAGCCAGGACCAGGCCGCAGACAGACAGGCTAAACTGACCATCTGTGAGCTGCTTTCAGGCGTCACTGAGGTTCAACAGTATTGAGACAGTGTCTGTGCCCTGAATTGAAGCTAAACACAGAAAAACTAAAACAGCCTGTATTCACAATTTAATCAATATTGAGCCTTCAAATTATAAAGGTAACACCTGAAATCTAAAATTTGGTCTACTCAATATTAAATCACTTAATTCAAAGGCAGTCATTGTGAATGAAATTATAAATGTTTTGTGCCTCAATGAAACCTGGATTAGACCTGATGAATACCTGGCACTAAATGAAGCCACCCCTGAAGGTTATAATTATGTGCACAACCCGAGGCTATCAGGTAGAGGAGGCGGAGTCTGTGTAATCTATCAAAATATTTTAGAAATTAATAAAATACATTATAACACCTTCAATTCCTTTGAAATTCTGGGTATTAACATAACTAATCCAGCCACAAATACAAACGCATTTGCACTAATTAATGTTTATAGATCTCCAGGACCCTACTCAGAGGTTTTAATATATTTTTTTTCTTTGCTGCAGATGTAGCAGTGTGCAGTGGTAAAGTAATAATTATAGGAGATTTTAACATTCACTTTGAGAAAGTATACAATCCATTAAAAAGGTGTTTACCTCAATCCTAGATTCTTTAGGTATTATCCCCAATGTAATCGGGCTGACACTTAATGCTAAATCTGGCAGAAATTTTGACCACATCAGTCCAATACTATCCGCAATGCACTGGCTTCCGGTCAGATGCCGCATTGATTATAAAATTCTTTTACTTGAATATAAAGCCCTACATGGACTTGTTCCTGAGTAAAAATAGATTTAATCTACCTGTATGAGCCATCACAATCACTCAGATCACAGGGTGCTGGCTTCCTATTAGTTCCCAGAATTCAGAAGGTTTCAGCAGGAGGAAGAGCCTTTTCTCACAAAGCCCGCATCTCTGGAATAACCGTCTAGATAATGTTCAGCACTCAGGCACCATCTCATTCTTCAAGTCTAGGCTGAAAACTTACTTGTTCAGTGTAGCATTTGGTTGATAATGTCTTAGCTTAGTTACAGGCTGCAGATCCAGGGGTTCATGGACATTGGGATTTATGGTAAACTGGGATGTTGGTGCTACCATCTGAGTCCATGACACAATCACTCAAGTTTGTGACGGTGGATCGGTTAGATGCAAATGTTTCAGGATGCTCCCATGCTTATGTTACCTTCTGGTTCTCTCCTTAATTAGGCTATTATCGTCAGATCTGCCAGAGTCACTCGCCACATTCTGGTAATGTTTACATTCTCTATTCTCTTTATATTTAAACATCAAACTAATTAATCTATGTTCCTTTTCCGAGTTAATGATGACCCAGCCTGAGCTGATTAGGTGCTAACCTCAAGTTCCTCTGCCCCATCTGAGAAGGACATCAAGTTCCTCTGCTACAACTTTACATTGGCTTTCCACCTGGACTAGTTTGCCACCCTACCATGGACTAGTTGCTCACCCACCATCACCACAACTGTAGAAATGTACTCTTACTATTATGTCCACCAGCAAACTAACATTACTTCAATATACCTGAGTATTAGAACAGAGGGGTTGGGGTCCAGTTTCCCCTAACTGTGTGTATAAGTAGTTTGACCAGAGGAGGATGGGTCCTCCCCCTTTTGAGCCTGGTTCCTCCCAAGGTTTCTTCCTCCAGCTGTGAGGGAGTTTTTCCTTGCCACTGTCGCCCCTTGGCTTGCTCACTAGGGGATCTATCTATTATCCTTTTTTCATCTGTTGTCTTGATTTCTGTAAAGCTGCTCTGTGACAACATCAGTTGTGAAGAGCGCTATACAAATACATTTTAATTTTATTTGATTTGAGTGGAGTAATGGGGTGTTGAGGAGATGGGTTGGAGTAATAGGTTGTTGGGTTGGTTGGAGTAATGGCATGTAGAGGAGCTGGGGTGAAGTAATGGGGTGTTGAGGAGATGGAGTGTTGAGAGATCAAGCAGACTACCTATACAGTACATATAGTGCCTTGTGAAAGTATTCATCCCATTAGCATTTTTCGTGTTTTGCTACTTCACATCCTGGAATTAAAATGAATTATTTGAGGGTTTACATCATTGAATTTACAGAACATGCTTACACTTTTGAATATTTATATTTTAACTTTTCAGAAATTACAGCTGCAAGTGGCTTTGTTTGAGTCTCTGTGAGCATGCCACATCTTGCCCATCAACTTAGATGGTTTCCACTGGTGAACAGCAAACTTCAAGTCTGACCATAGATTGGATTAAAGGCTGGGCTTTGACTAGGCCATTCCAATGCGTTTACAATGCATTTGTGCTTGGGGTGATGAAATGTGTTGGTTTTGCCATAGATACAGTGTTTTCCTTGGTGGCTGAAAAGTTCAATTTTGGTCTCATCTGACCAGAGCACATTCCTCCATACATTTGGGGAGTCTCAAAATGAGCCTTCCTTTTTCTGTCTGTAAGTAAAGGCTTTTCTTCTGGCCACTCTTCCATAAAGCCCAGCTCTATGGAGTTTACGTATTATTGCGGTCATATGCACAGATACTCCAGTCTCTGCTTGGGAACTCTGCAGCTCCATCAGGGTTACCTTTGGTTTCTGTGCTGCCTCTCTGATTAATAACGCCCTGCCCAGCCTGAGAGATTTGGTAGGTGACCCTTTATTGGCAGGTTTGTTGTGCTATCATGTTCTTTCCATTTGATGAGAATGGTTTTGATGGTGCTGAAAGATATGATATTTTTTGGATATTTGGATATTTTTTGGATAGCCTGACATATACTTTGAATAAGTTTGTCCCTAACTTGTTGGATATCTCCTTGGTCTTCATGGTGTTGTTGGATTAGGGATGCCTCTTGGTTAATGCTGTTGCAACCTCTAGGGCATTTCAGAAAAGGTGTGTATATACTGACATATCATGTGACATGTTTTTCTGTACCCTCTGAAGGTAATTGGTTGCACCAGAACTATTTAGGGGCTTCATAACAAAGGGGGTGAATATATGCCAATTTTTATTTCCAAATGAGCTATATAATAGATATATAATGTGTGTGTGTGTGTGTGTGTGTGTGAATACTTTTGCAAGGTACTGTACATGTCAACACTCATAATAGAATCCTCTTTAATCTGTTATAAACATGTTCAAAACCTCAGTCACTGAGCAATTTCAAACAGGGAATTCATAACCATTTTGTGAAGTTTAGCTTTTAAAGGCATACAGTTTAGACCTCTGTTTATTTTCTTCCCCACTGTGAACAATTCTGAAAATTCTGTTTTATTAAATAAAAATATCTGTGATGCACCCTTTAAGTTTGCATTTTATCTGAGTCTTATCATTTGTGTGGTGTAAATACAGATATGTATGAAGTGTAAGTAAAATATTAATGTTTGTTTAATAGCATGTCATGCAAAGTGTAAAGTGTAACTGGTGACTACAGTTGACTACTACCTTGTTCCACACATCATCCACATATTGATGTCATACTTTAAGCATCAGTATATTAGACCTGTAGCTTTAAAGAATGCTCTATGAGCTGATTGTTACTGAAGCCCTGCAGTGTATATGACCAGGTAATCAGTATGAGAGAGAACAGGGTGTGCTGACTCAGGGGCTGATCAAAGCTCTGAAAATGGTTAAAGATCACTTCAGCTAAACTGTAGGTGGGAATAATGGCGGGGTTGATTTCATAATTAGAGCTAATCCCAGCCTACCTGCTTCCATTTGAAATCTACAACCATGCATAATTACTTATATAAGCACCTTTGATCAATGTTTGCAGATGTCTCACCTAAAACATTATTTTAATGTCCATAAGGTCAATGTCACAAAGATGCATAGGGAGATCAACAGCAAAAAATGGCCCTAGAACTACCATATTTTCTTCATCAGAAGTCCTAAAAGCAGATAAGATGAATCAAATCAAACAAATGAGGTTTAGCATTATTTGAAAGTGGAATTAGGTGTTTTTAATCATTGTATGTGGACACCAATTTTTCATTAAAAAACAAGGATCTATCAAAATCTGATCTTCACGTCTGTGGAAGTGTATAATGGCAAGAACAAACATGTCTGAGGAGCTCAGAAGAAGAGTTGTTGATCATCTCTAAAGAGTTTTAGAGGAGTTTCATGATTCAAGACCATTATTCCCTTCCCGAAAAGTGTTCACACAAAAACAAGGCATAAAAAAGTTTGCACGCCAAGGCTGTAGATTTGCTCTTACCATTTCACCTTTGCCTGTTTTGGGTTTTTTGTTTTCTCTTTGCTCTGTGATAAAACAATGAAGGACTAATATAGTACATGTGATATTCTATGTGCTTTTCTACTGTTGAAACTATTCTAAATAACAGTTCATAATATAATTCATGAATTATATCAGGTTAAATTAATGTTAAACTAATGACTCACAAAGAAGTAGTTTAGTCTTCAGTTTTAATAGTGACTTATCAACGTTACTTCAGCCATAGTGCAACTGACACCTGACAACAGTTATTGTGTGTCACTAAAATCCTAACGTTAGACATGTCTACTTTAGAGCCTCTGTAGGCTAATAATATCCTTGCACAAGGCTGCAGTTTTCTCTGACATAGAGTGTTTCAAGCAAAGTTAGATTTGCTACTCTGGGAGACAAATAAACTGACAGTTGGCAGTTTGTTGTGCAGTTAATTTCCAAACCATGTTATTGATAGCTTCAGACGATTTTAGCCTGCTATATGCTGTGTGCCAAAGTCTAGCATTGCCACTAACATTATTATGATAGACTCATTTTATTAGTGAACTTGACTTAAAGTGACATACTAAATATCATAATGGACCAGCCAGAAGGCTACTGGAAAAATGTTTTGGACAGATGAGACTGAAATATATCTTTTTGTTTAAATGAGAAGCGTTATGTTTGGGGAAATGAAAAAAAAACCCACTGCATTATAGTATAAATACAGTATATCCCTTTTCTGAAACGTGGTGGTATCATGTTTCCAGCTTGTATGGCTGCATCTGGGCCAAGACAGGTTGCCATCTTTGATGGGACAATGAATTCTGAATTATATCAACAAATGTCCACAGGAAAGACATCAGATATTGACAGTCACCTACTTTTGCCACTTCCAGATAGTATATCTATCTCTCTAAGGGATCAATAAAGTATGTATGTATGTCTGTCAGTCATATTGGATAATTTGCTCAATAAATAAATGACTAAATGTAATATTTTGATTTCATTTGTTTGATTTGGTTCTCCCTATCTACTTATCTACTGATTTAAGTTTTAGGTCAATTATTATTATTAGTAGTAGTAATGTAATGTAATCAACTGGCCTAAAAATTCTAACTGATGACTTAATGGAGCCTGTGTTCTTTATTAATTTGCACATCAAGGAAAAGGCATATAACACATTTTACACTGAAGTTTTAACAACTAGTGTTGTTGTGTCCATAGACATCAGTGTGTCCATTCTTCATCTTTATTACAGCTTTCATTCATTTTATTTTACCTTTTTCCGTCTTTCACAGAAATCTGCAGACATTTTTCCACATGGTTGGGTTTCTCACTAGTAATTTCAAACACATTCAGTGTTACTAAGGTTTGGACTTTGAAGAATGGATGGTGCAAAATACAGGGAGATACTGTAAGACAACCTACTCCAGTCTGATAAAACCACAGGAGTGGTTGCAAAAGCAAAATGGTGAATGTTCCACATATCAAAGTTCAGATCTTGATTCAATAAAGAAACCGTAGCAGAATTTGAAACTGTGAAATGTCTTCCAACTATCCTGAACAAGCAAAACTACCAGGAAGGATGAAAAAGTTATGTTAAAACATAAAAACATAGCATCATTTTGACGTTGGAAAAAATATGGTTCTAACAAATACTAATCTGCATTCTGTTGATAAATAATGCATTTTTGGCTTTGAAAAAGTGCATATTGTTTTGCAATTGAAAAAAACTATCTTGAAATATCTGTGTTAATGCACCCTATGAACACCATTAATTTTTAACATATTTAGAGATATGGACATTTGGTCTTCATTTTAACTATATTAAAGGATGGATGTACTACTACAAACAAACTTCCAAACAAATGGAAGTAAACAAATCTAAAACATTTGTAAAATGTAATTATTATAAATGAAATTTCTTGTGAGGATAAAGTAAGTATACCCTCATATTTATTACTGTTAAAAATTTAAATTAGAATCAGGTTCAGCACATCAGCTTCAAATGATTAGACCCATATTGGAGATGACTTTGGATGAGGCTATCTTATTTAAATCTCACACATTTGATTGCACTTAACTGTTGAAGTGAATAGTAAGTAAGAAAAACGTAGATCCAAATTAGTCCTGGAAGGGGAGATGCAGGAAGTGTCATGGTTTGGGGCTGCTTTGCTGCAGCAAGGCCTGGAAAGCTTTCCATCATAGAAACCACTATGACATCTGTATTGTATCAGAAGGGGCTTGAGGAAAATGTAACACCATCTGTACAAAGACTGATGCTGAAACATCAGGTGTGGGGAATATCTTTCTCCCAGTCAATGTCAGACACTGGTAGGCAGTTATAAGGAAACAACTAATTAACATTATATTAGCCAAAGTAGAAAATACCAGCAACTAGGCCATAGATTGTCCTAACTTCAAAAGAAAATTGCATTTCTAATTATTACATTTCACAACTTATTTTTTGTTTTATTTGTTTAGTTTTATCGCATCCATTTCTAAGTATAGTTAAATGAAGATCAAATGTCCATGTGTTTATATATGCTAAAATATGTTTTCATGTTTCACCTTACTATAATATAAAAAATAAAAATATAATATAAAAATACTCTCTTTACAATAATTTTTGGCAAAAATATTTCAGAGTCACTCATGGAATTACATTTGAGTAGCTGATATTTTAAGACTGCTTATTATAAAATAAAATAAAAAGACTCTACATACTGCCAAAGAATGGGCCTTATCAACTTCCAGACCTGGCTATCCCACCTGCATGCATTTTTCACTACTCAATCATGCATACCTGTAGCATTACTATCTCAGCCAATCTTTATTTTTCCTCTCTCCATTTTTATTTATTATTTATTTTATTTATTTTCCCTTCATTTTTTTTCCCCATTTTTCCATTGTGCCTTTGTTATCTGCTCTCCGGTGTCGACCAGAGGATGGGTTCCTCTCTTGAGCCTTGGTTCCTCTCAAGGTTTCTTCCTCCTAACTGAGGGAGTTTTTCCTTGCCACTGTTTGCCTACTGGCTGCTCATTTGAGGCTTGGACCCGGATCCTTGTAAAGCTGCTTTGTGACAACGTTCTGTTGTAAAAAGCGCTATATAAATAAAATTTGAATTTGAATTTGAATTATTCACTTGCAACCAACAAAGAAAAAGTTCTTCTTAAAACCCACTTTCAGAAAGATTCATACATTAACTATTTTCATATATGGGATTTGTAAATTTACAAGGAGAATATGATTCCATTATCATAAGAGCAGAGCTGTGAACAATATGGTTAAAAAGCTCATCATGAATCTAATGTAGAACATAGAACATGTTCTCAAGAACATATTTAAGAATTTTTTTTAGGAAGATGAGGTCCAAATGTGACAGTTATGTGACTTTTATTAATTTGTTTGTTCCATTTACTCATTCCTAAGATCTTCATCACTCTACAAAGATATTTGATTAGGGTAACAGTGAGTGTAGAGTCTATGTAGAATCACTGGGCACAAGGCTTACACATCCATTCACTCACACCTAGAGCCAGTTCAGGCTATTTATTCACTAACTATGGATTATTCAGAGGAAATAAGAGCCACATGGTTAAAACGCCCCATGTGAACAGACTCTACTTTGTACAGCCCTTTTTTATGGAAATTACAGCTGGCAGTCACTTTAGATAAGTCACTATGAGCTTGCCACATCTGGCCACTGGGATGTTTGCCCAAGGCAAACAAGGCAAAACTGCTTCAGCTCCTTCAAGCTAGATGGCTTCTTCTAGTTAACAGCAATCTTCAAGTCTGACCACAGATTCTCAATTGGATTAAGGTCTGGGCTTTGACAAGGTCATTCCAATACATTTACACATTTCCCCACTCGAGTGTTGCTTTAGAAGTATGCTTTGTGCTATCCCACACTCAAATCACTGACAGACTGAAGCAGATTTGCTGAATATTCGTGTATGTTTCATAACCCAACCCTGATTGTACTTCTCAACAACTTTGCTCCTGACTTGTATGGATATCTTGGAAAGGAGCCTCTAGCGGCTTTCAGAAAAGGTGTGCGTACTGACAAATCATGTGACACTTTGATTGTCTACAGATGGACTTCATTTCACTATGTATGTGACTTCTCAGTGTAATTGGTTGCACCAGAACTATTTAGGGGCTTTTATTTTCTTTAATCTCATTTCACTTCACCAACTTAACGTATTCTGTGAAGATGCATACATACAATTAAGAAGAGCAGTCACAAGAGAGATTGGATAAGTACATTCCAGAGTTAAAGACTAAAGACCCTGTCACCCAGGGAGGAGAGCCTAATGTGTGGTGCAATGAGCAGATAGATTACTGCCAACATCTGTGAGTGAGAAGGGAGATGTTAAAGTGGAGAGGTTCTGAAAGAAACTCTGAATATGAAAAAGAGAATTCTGTATTTGATGTGAAAAGAGAGAGGCAGCCAGTGTAACTGATGAAGGATGGGAGTGATGTGTGCAGATCACTTAGTGTGTGTTAGAACCCTGGCAGCAGATTTTGAATCTAATGAAATTTGTTCAGATACTGTACTTAGCAAGACCTATAACATAGAATTGTATTAATTGTTACAGGAGCTAATGTATCAACTGGAGCATTTGTTATCATCATCAGCACTAAAATAAGGGTGGACAGTGTTGAACAGGTGAAAGTGAGCAGATGCCATAAGAGATTTGTGTCAGTAGAATCAAGATAAACACCAAGAAAACTACATAGTTTGGAGATTTCTGAATTGAGACCCACAGGCAAAACTGCTGCTTTGTTATGTTTTATTGAACTGTAATAGTTTCACATGTAACCAATGACTTTAATAAGAACCATTGAACAAACATTTTAAAGGGTTTAAAGGATAAAAAACTTGTGAAACAGTGAAACAGACATTTCAATACTATTAATATTCATTCATCTTTAGAGTTTTAACTGAACAGTCTGAAGAATGATTACCACAAAGGAGTAAGTTGTACTTTGAAATTTCTTGCCATGGTTTTGTTCTGATGCACTGTAGAAGCCCTGCTCCATTTAGTTAGGTCATCTCTCCCACTCAGGTGGCAGATGAGTATAATAAAAAAGTAAAGGTCTAGCTAGAGATAAGTCCTGGCGGATGTTCTGTAGGAGTTGAAGTCAATAGAGAGTTGGATGTACTCTGCTCATCTGCTAGTGTGGGCAGTGCATACACTTCCTGAGTGAAAAAGTAACTAAGCTAAATTTGTCCATGTTACCACAATCAGACCATCAGATTTAGCAAATAAAACAAATTATTTCATTAATAGAAAAGGAAAATAATGTCTCTGAGATGGAGGATCTTTTTACATACAGTCATTTGTGCACGATAGAGCTAAAGCTTGTTATCCTAAAATTTTCCAGCCTACAATTCTAAAAGTTCCAAGAAGAAAATTTTCTAGAAATGTACACATTAAATACAGTGCCCACCATAATTATTGGCATCCCTGGTTAAGATGTGTTCTTTAGCTTCTAATAAATTGAGTTGTTTTCTAAATAATATAGGAAAACGATGGAAAGAAAAGAGTAAACTCCAACCTTTAACTCAAGTGCATTTATTCAGTAGGAAAAAAATCCCACCTTAAGAAATAATTGTTTAACATTAAATCATGTGTGCCACAATTATTAGCTCCCCTGATGTTAATACTTTGTACAACCCCCTTTTGCCAAGAAACAGCACCTAATCTTCTCCTATAAAGTTTCACAAAATGGGAGAATACAGAAAGAGGGATCTTCGACCATTCATCTTTGCACAATCTCTCTAAATCATCCAGCGACCTGGGTCCTCTCCTCTGCACTCTCCTCTTCAGCTCACCCCACAGGTTTTCAATGGGGTTGAGGTCTGGGGACTGAGATGGCCATGGGAGGAGCTTGATTCTATGTGTGGTGAACCATTTCTGTGTAGATTTGGCCATATGTCTAGGGTCATTATCTTGCTGAAAGACCCAGTGATGACCCATCTTCAGCTTTCAGTCAGAAGCCACTAGATTTTGTTTTAAAATGTCCTGGTATTTCAAAGCATTCATGATGCCATGCACCCTAACAAGGTTCCCAGGTCCTCTGGAAGAGAAACAGGCCCACAGCATCACTGGTCCTCCCCCATATTTCACAGTGGGCATGAGGTGCTTTTCTGCATAGTCAGCTCTTGTGTTACGCCAGACCCACTTAGAGCATTTGTTGCCAAAAAAATCAATCTTTGTTTCATCTGACCAAAGCACAAGGTCCCAGTTGAAGTTCCAGTAATGCTTAGCAAACTCCAAACGTTTGCATTTATGATTGTGAGTGAGAAAAGTTCTTTTTCTGTGCATGCCTCCCAAACTGTATTTTTAGGCTGATTTCTCACCTTCCTCATCAAGGATACCCCACAAGGTTGGATTTTACGTGGAGCCCCAGATCAATGTTGACTGACTATCATTTTGTATTTCTTCCATTTTCTTCCTATTGCACCAACAGTTGTCCCCTCACCCAGCATATTACTTATGGTTTTTGTAGCCCATTCCAGCCTTGTGCAGGTCTATGGCCTTGTCTCTGACATCCTTAGAAAGCTCTTTGGTCTTGCCCATGTTGTAGAGGTTAGAATTAGACTGACTAATTGAGTCTGTGGACAGGAGTCTTTTATACAGGTGACAATTTACCAGCTGTCATTAATGCAGGTAATGAGTTAGACATCTTAATGGTTGGTAGGGGATCAAATACTTATTTCTCTCTGCAAAATGCAAATAAATGTATATCATTTATACAATGTGATTTTCTGGATTTTATTTTAGATATTCTATCTCTCACTGTTGAACTTAACCTACCCTTAAAATTATAGATTGTTCATGTAATTCCTATAATGTAATAATTCTTATTATTTGTAGGTTAACAACCTAGCAGGAGATAAATATCCTCCAGTATTAATTAAAAATGTATCCAGAAATTTTTTTTTTTTCCCCAAGACAAGACAAGGCAAAGTCCTTCTCATGGGAGAAATCTATCTGATCTATCTAGATCTATGTGATCATATCAGGGACCCAAACAAATTAAAAACTGTAAAACTTGTAGAGTGCAATGTAATCTCAGCACCTAAACAGTGGTAGGAAGGCAATTGAATGCCATTCCCATTTGCAGTCCAACTTTGCTATTACCTTTTTTCAGTTGAGATTTTCTCCCTTGCAACCAATCACCGCTTTAACCCATATCTCCATATTTTCTTTCTGAGACAGAAACAGCATTGGTCTGACCTTGGCAAGGCACTCAACTGCCTGTAATATAAATCACCCTTATCTCCATGGCAATGAACCACCTCCACATAAGTAATGGCTTTCACTGTTGAGGTCAACTCCATTCATAACCACAGATTTCTCAATTGGTTTGTAATATGCTGAGTGTGTGATCATTTCTGCAAACAGCACTCTTCAAATTTATATATGGGTTCTACTGGAGTTTGTTTGATGGTAAGATGTTCACACAATCACAACAAATGACGAAACAATTGACATCCACAACTGCAGCACAAACTAATCTGCTGCTGATTAATCCATGTTTATATTTTGATAAAACTGAAACAATAACCATGAAGCCTTTTATTATATATATAACTTTAATTAGGATAAAAAAGTCCAATGTAATTTCTTTAAACATTCCAACCTAGTACCCAAGGATCAATTTACCATTATTTTAAAGATCTTTAATTAAACTCTATGTTAATTCATGCTGCTTCACATTAAATTTGACAGAACCAGATATGAAAAAATTTTCATTTTAAAGATAGTTTCCATTTGTTGATGTTTTTAGCTGTGATAATATAATATAAATATAAGTCCAGTTTGTCAGTCCTGTTCAGATTACAAATATTTATGCTTGATTAAATAATGTCCAAAATATACAGTCATATTTTAAATTGTGAATTAGGCAATTTGCACTGTGAAACCCTTTTTCTTCAGTAAATAAATGGGAAACAGCTTCTTTGGCAGCCACACGTGCCCATATCATAACACTACCACCACCATGTTTGACAGATGAGATATCAGATGAGCGGTTCCTTCCTTTGTCCATATCATTCTCCTGATTTTATTCTGGTAAAAGTTGATCTCTGTATAAGCTTTCCATAAGATATTGTCCAAAAATGGTTTACATCTCCATGTATTTGTTATTTTTCTCTCTTAACTGTTGACTATGACATTAATACATCTGTTTTTTGGAGATTATTCTTGATTACCAAGCTGTTGTGACAGGATATTTCTTCACTAGGGAAAAATACTTCTGTCACTTACCAGTTTTTTCTGCTTGCATTACTGCTGATGACGGCTCCTTGGATTTTATACTGAAAGCTAAGAGGTACACATCTGTGTAAGTGAAATAATGAATGAATAACACACACCTGACTGTGGAAAAACTGAGCCAATTGTCCAATTACTTAAATAGGGAGTATGACAATGATTACAGTTCCACCTATTCACCCACTTGGATGTGTATATACCTTGAATTAAATTTTAGATCAAATTCATTATTTTATCTTAACTAATCTATACTGCAGTTGTGCATATACAATAATATGTTTGTCAAAATATGTACCAGAGTAATGTTACATTTTTGCTTTCCATATTGAGCCTTAGCTATTTCTCTCATGAATTTGTTAAAGATGCCTTTAACTATGTACGCTATACCATAGAGGGATCGCTTTGAGTTGGGTTCCACAAAGAGCTATGTCTGCAAAACAAAAGTCAGTGTAAAGAATCTTTAAAATGGTAAAATAATAATAATAATAATAATAATAATAATAATAATAATAATAATAATAATATATTTTATAATAATTGATCGTAATTAATCAGATATAAATTATTGTATATGTTATATATATACAGTACTTTATATAAAATAAAATAAATAAATAAAAAGAAAACCATTTTACATCACATGAAAGTAACCTTAAAGGTTCTTCTCACTCTTTTTCTACCACATGTATATACATGATTCCTAATAAAATCAAATTCACTCATCTAAGGCATTTCTCCAAGAATGCTTTGTAGCACCTTTATTTTTAAGCACACACAAGGTGATTTACCTGCATATTCTGCATTTGTTTAGAGCTTTAGATGCCAATATCACATATAGAATTAATGCCAATCTCAGACATGACATGTAGCAAATGGAATAAAACATGACAACACACTTCTGCCATCTGTTTCTGGTGCCTTCTTCTTAACAGAAACAATAAGCATCTCCTCAGCTATCACCATTATCATCATTGTACAGTCAGTCAGAGCAGGATGTTGAGTAGTTAACTTAAAGGGTATTGTAGTGTGCACAGTGTGCAGTTCTCTCTCCGGTTATACTGTTATCTACATGTTGCACATATTATCTGCATATGCAACCTGATGATCTGATGAATATGTGTATGGGATATGTGTGTGTAGCCTCCTGTCTTAAATGTGGAGGTGATTTCTGCCAGAGTTGCTTATCTATTTGCATGGAATTAGCCAGATATCACCAGTCACAATCATTAAACAGCTGTAGGAGGCCACTGCTTTGTCCACTGTGGGTGGTTATGCCTTCTATGACACATACCTGGTATATGTGACAGTGGATTGAGGTATGTAAAATGCCCACATAACTCATAACAGAAATAGAATTCAAGAATGGAATCTGGCACCCACTTTCATGCCTTGCTCTAACTGTGCTCATGTTACCATGCCATGAGCATGCTGGTCAGCATTCAACCTCACAACTCACAACACCTCACAAGTTATACAAGTGTGAGCATTTCCAAGCCATCCCCTGAGGTAATGCTACATGATAATCAATTTACATACTGCTAACCTATGACTTTGGGTGTGTTGGTTTAATATAACGTGTCATGTGGCCAGGAGTGGCCAAACCTTTGCATAGGACAATAAAGTTTATTCATAAAGTTCTGTTGAAATTCTCTTGGCAGTGCAACTGAAGAAGCCAACATGTTAACAAAGGTCTGTATGTTAATGACCGTGCAAATGCTTGAGTGTGCAGGTGGGAAAAAAGGTCACAAAAAGCAAAAGTGTTTCTGTTTACTGAGATACAGTAGATTATTTTGTAGGTTAGTATGTGCTAAATGGAACTCTAAGGTAGTGGTCCATGATATTGGTTAAAACTTAAAATATAAATTGATTCTAGTGGGTGTCCAAATTTTAGAACTACAGCACAATAGAAGTCATAAAACAGTAACTTTATAAAGTATATGCTGAGTGGGGATTTAAAGTTCTCAGTAATTGTTCAAAAAAACAGTCATGTGGGCAGTAAAGATGAAAATAGAATGCCTTCTCTATTTATTGATCACTTCTTCACATCACCCTTTGGGAAGTGTGGTTCTACATTACATGCACAACTCTGTCCATTTGTACAACATGACTGTGTTTTATTGAAGCCCTAAAGCATTGCAGAATGAGAGAGGCAATATTGTTTCTTGTTTATTAGCTGAGATTTAATAAAACGTCTAGTGCAGCTAATTAAATGAGTTAATGTATTAAATATGTAAGTAGTCAGAATAATTTGTATTAAACCAACACCTACTGATACATTTTGTTTATTTGGTTGACTTTGTTTTAAAGTTATGGGAAGAATGTCTTGTTTTGTTTTGTTATTTGTTTTTTTTTATCTGTGATCCAATATTTTGCCATGGGATTTAATGATGTAATAGAGCATTGAGTCTTCACACTTGGCTGCAGTTGTCTGAGAACATCTCCTGTCTTTTACTGACAACTTTGATCTATTTTTGGTTTGGTTTAGCTTTTTTAGGAGAGACTTCATGTAATAGCTTGTGGAAGTGGTGGGGGGAGGGGGGGCAGGGCATTTGACTCTTTTGTATTGGGGTACTGGGGAAATGACCCACCAGTTTTTATTTCCATTTAAATCACTTACAGGCAAAACGTATTAAATTCCTCATTGTAGATTGGAAGGGGACACATTTCCAAAACTTCTCATCTGTTCGTGGTATGCGTGGTGATTGCTAGTTGTACAGTACCAGTCTACAGAAAATCCTTCTAGAAATATAGGAAATGAGGACAAGTGAGCTAAGGCTTGTTGTGTGCCATTCTGCTCCATATGTTTTTGTTCTGCAGTTCCCCGTGGAGTATACTTTCAGAAAGTGGTTGTTACCCATTTCTCAAACATCAAATGAGATACTCACTGCACTGTACCACTCCTTCTCATTGTATAAATCCTGTTGCATTACCCCAAGTATTTATAGCTCAATCATCTTCATGCAACATCACCTGCCTGAAGTTACCACCAACTTAAACAATGAAGGTGACTAATTGTTTGTCCACTGAGCTTATAAAAAATGTCTAGTAGTCCTATGCCTTGGGTTGCATCAAGTGGCAAATATTCTTTTACACAAAATCTGCCAATTTTTTTTTTTTTTTTAAATAAGAAATTAACATCAGTTTCCTGGTTGAAATTGAAATGGAATTGCTTAAACCATTTAAATGGAAATTATAGATTTTTCACATTTCTGGATAATTCAAGTCACTGGATAAACTGATTAAAATAGTTGAATGTAGATACTCATTTCTTTACAGTGGTGGTGATAGCAATCAGGGGTCACCATGTCTTCATACATATAATAGTCATTCCTCTTCTTCTTCTTCTTTCGGCTGCTCTCCTCTACTGTTACACCAACCATCTCCATGTCCACCTTCACTACATCCATAAACCTTACACTATATCCATGTCTAAACCATCTCAACCTGGCCTCTCTAGTTTTACCTCCAAACTGCTCCACCATCACTGTCCCTCTGATCTGTTCATTTCTAATCTTGTTCATCCTCGTCACTCCCAACAAACATCTCAGCATCTTCATCTCCGCCACATCCAGCTCAGCCTCCTGTCTTTTAGGTCTCACTACTGTCTTATAGACCTTCCCTTTCACTCTTGCTGCTATCCTTCTGTCACACATCAGCCCTGACACCTGTCTCCACCACCACTCCATCCTGCCTGCACCCTCTTCTTCACCTCTTTCATGTACTGTCCATTGCTCTGGATGGTTGACCCAAGATATTTGAAGTCATCCACCTTTACGACCTCTATGCACACAATGCACAGTGACACAATGTAGCTCATTCTGACCTTCTCTGTACTTCTCTACCAACACTCTCAATGCAAAAATTGCATCTGTGGTACTCTTTCTGGGCATGAAACCAAACTGCTGCTCACTGATCTGAACCTCTTGCCTTAGCCTTGCTTCAACAACTCTTTCCGATACCTTCATGGTGTGGCTCATCAACTTTATACCTCTGTAGTTACTGCAGCTTTGCACATCACCCTTGTTCTTAAAAATGGGGACCAGTACACTGCATCTCCACTCATCAGACATCCTCTCACTCTCCAGGATTTTGTTAAACAACCTGGTGAATAAGTCCACTGCCTTCCTAAACATCTCCATACCTCCACAGGTATGTCATGTGGACCAACTGCCTTTCCATTCCCTCACTTCCACCTTACTAATTATATTACTATTGTATTGCTATATTTTACTATCCAAAACTACCAAGTGATTCCATATTTTTAAACATTACATTTCAAAATGAAAAATGTTAAATGCATGAAAATGGCTTATTTGATGCCCCAATGGTATGATTAAACATTTCTGTACCATCACAATTTGCCCCATCATATTTGGTAGTGTACTACCACCCCTGTTTGTCAGCAAACATTTTCTACACCTTTCAGGCTACTCCACACAATTTAGTAGAAACTTTCATTAAACTTTCAGGCTGAAGCTGCTTTGACTTCCAAAGCAATTTATTTGGTGGAGTGGGGGAGGAGACTTTGGGTAGTTAGCCTTTTTTTGAGAATTTGCATCTGAAATAATTACAGCTCTGCCAATACAAGAGTAATATTTAAAATACTGGTGTCTGTATATATAGAATGCTAAATGCCTACAATGTATTTGTGTCGGTTTTCTTATTGCTATTACCAGGTCAATGTTCACTGATGTGCAAAAAGTCATGGGATGAAAGTATGTAAATTGACTGATGTATTACCTAAGGGGATGACTTGGAAAGGCACAGATCTAAGGTGTTATCTTGTGAGTGAGGCTAAACACTGGCCAGCACACTAATGGCAAGGCAATGTGAACTATAGAGATTGAGTGAGGAATTATAGTGGGTGTGAGATGCATGGGACATTCAAATATCTAAGCTGTGTAAACATTTAACATTCCTCGATCCACAGTGTTATGTAGTACCAAAATACACCATAGAAAGCATTAACACCCACACTGGACAGCACAGTGGGTGGTAATGATCATGACTGGCTGCATCTGCTTAGGATTTAAACAAACTACAAACATACAAGCCCGTCTGGCACAAATCACATTCATTATCAATACAGGTGCCCCTCAACAAATATTTCACAGATCACTGCAGCATTCTTTAGCTTCCATGGAACATAATTAGTTAATTACTCAATTAGTTCCCATGACTTGTGTGTTTTATATAAAACACTGCATGACAGTAGCCAGTGGTCCAACAAAATATATTCTAGACCTTCTGAACTGTAACTGTACCACATTAGATGATGCAGCAATGAAGCACAATGATTCTAAGGCATTTCAATTTAAACAGTATTAAATGGCCTCTCCATTTATCCATTTTGTGCCAAATAGCTTTCAGGATTAAAACCATGCAATCTGTTTCTTAAATGCTGTTACTTTCCAAAAGAATGGACTAAGTATATGCCCTGAAGTTTTTGCACATTAAATACAGCCCTCAGTCCTGTAATGGTTCTTGAGGCTTTGTCTTTTTTTTGTTATTTAATGGTTAACCAGGTTAACCAGTCTGTAATGTCCAAGATTGATTCTAAACTGATTTTTATCCATGACTGAAAGCATGCTTTAAAGTGATTTAGTCTTTACTAAAATCCTTAATACATCTCTGACCACAGGTGAGGTATCATTAAATTTAAAAATGGTAATTGGATACTGATGCTGTTCAGGTTATTGTACATGGCTTTACTACAGTTTTGGACAAAGACTATGTGATTCTTTGCAGTGCATGAGAGCAATAAGGGTTTCCAGCACTGTTCTTCACTGCTTCAATTCTTATTTGTTTGGATGTAAGGAATGTGTATGCTTGAATGGACTTTCCTTATTACTTCTGGTGACCCTAGGGGACTTCACCTGTTCCTTATTTATATGCTTCCTTAGGGCAATATTGTTTTCAAGCAGAATATCTTTTTTTACAATGACACATATCCTTATTATTATGCAATGCACCTTTTCTTCTTTCCTTATATGTAGCAGATTCAAAGGGCTGGAAATAACACTATTTCTATAAATAAACATCCTATCTTTTAATATTGAATGTAAATGTTGAGGTTATTATTGGTCTAGAGTTATCATCTGATTCCCAGATTACCTCTTGATGTGAGACTGATGAGATGCTAAAAAGCTGCTTCATACATCTAACCTTGAGTTTACATAACTGCTATACTCTTGGCTCATCTTCCAAATAAAATCATGCAGAGATTATATCATGCTCAGAATTGTAGTACTCTAACCAAGACTTTGGAAAGAGAATACATTTTTACTTGTGATTACAAGTAAGCTGGTATTTCAAGCTGGTATTTTTTTTGTCTTCTCTTTTTAGACATGATTTCACATGAATATCGTTAGTATTGTTCTGTCAAGAATTACGCTGAGGTACAGGCAAGTAGACGGATGTAGGGTTGGATGTTGGATGGAGGGTTAGAACATTAATTTACAAAAACCAACAGCAGCATAACAGGCAATTTAGCACATAAGATGACATTAAAACACACACAGGCAAAAACAAATAACACTGATTGAGACAAAGGAACTACACATACAAGACATGAAACACCAGGGGCTGAATTACAAATGGTTAGGATTACAAATGAGGCACAGATGGGAATGGGGCAGAGCTAGGATGGAGACAAAACCAGAACTAAAAAGATGTGTGCTACAAAGTATGTGGATGAAATGGAACAAAATAGAATGAAGACAAGAAGAGACAGACATGGGAGCCAAACATGAAAGATGCGTGACAGTAGGCCCCTCCGTGATGCATAAGCTAACCCTCCCCAGAGCTGGTAAAGGAGAGAAACCAGACAAACAAGAACAGGACAGACACAACTAGACATGAACACAAGACTGAAGACTTGACAGGAACTGGGGTGAAACAGATGATGTGACAAGACACTTGAAACAAGACTGGACACTGGACTGGAGACAGGACAGGGGACTGGATTGGAGTCACAAGAGACGAGACTGGAGACTGGACCTGGGGAACGGGAGACATGACAGGGGAGCGGAACTGGGGTAGGACCTACTGAAGGGCTCGCAGCATATCTTCAAATGCGACCCCAAAAAGCTATGTCCATATTAGGTCAGTATTTTCAGGAATGTGCATGGTTCTAATATTTATTTACAAAAACCAACAACAGGTGGGAGACAAAATTTACATTCAACAACATTTTTGTCAGTGCTTACAGACCATGTTATAGGTGCTTTAAAAATACCATTTTAAAACAAAGCAGCAATGTATTATGCAACAATTGGTAATTCTTGCTCCTGAAAAAAGTATTCATGCCACCCATAATTGACACATGCTGAACTGGTATCTGAAGTGAAAGAAGCATTTGTAATATTACAGGATTTTACACAATATAACTTGTGCAGTATTACACAGTTCTCAGAAGCATTGTCCTGCCTGCTTCACAGTCCTTTCATAGTGCAGTTAGCAGCATTTTGAGCTGAAGTGGAAATGATAGATCGGATAATCTCCCTACTACAGTTCAGTGGAGCAGTAAGTGTATTTTTGAACCACATATGCTTAAGGTCAGTTGCTGCCTGTTTCCAAAAAAATTTTTTTGAAAAGGCCTGTACTTTTGGATGGCAGATTTGTTGATTTTTGCTAACTCCTAAATATAACTGACCAAGGGAAGCCAGTATATAGTGAAATACAGCTGGCTCATGAAAGGGGTCGAGCCCTGCTGAAACTGATTGCATTTCCCAGGAGACGAGGAGCAGCTTTCCCACTTTTCAAAGCAGACCATATAGAAGGCAGACTGAGTACAGGATTTTCCTGGCAGCTTTGCTGTCAGTTGTCACTGGGGAACCTTTCTGTATGCTACAGTGCACCTGAAAAAAAAATCAGTCCCCACATCCACAGTGACATCTCCCTAAATCCCCCCCCACCCCACCCCCTACACTTATCTCCTCACATTACTGCTCCTTGTAGATATACACATAGTAGTGCTACCAAAATTATTATATTATATAGTAATATAATAATAATTGGATAAACAAGTCTATTTGATGAATATAATTGACATTTGTTATTTTATTGGGATATTATGCCACAGACCAACACAACCTAGCAAGTAATTGTTAAGTGAAAAGAAAATGTTTCTAAACATTTTTTACAAATAAAAATCTAAAAAGTGTGGTGCATTTGTTTCAGCCTCATTTAGTCAATATTTTGTAGAACCACCTTTCACTGTAATTACTCAGTTCTTTTGAAATATGTCTCTACCAGCTATACACATTTAGAGGCAGAAAATTTTGCCCATTTTTCTTTACAATATAGCTCAACCTCAGTCAGATTGGATGGAAAGTATCTGTGGGACGGTTTGTTTAGGGTGTTGTGTGATTTTAGTTTTTGGCCACACATTGGTTTTTGCATTAAGGCCAAAAAGTTTAACTTTGGTCTCATCTGACCTGAGCAACTGCAAATCGGACTTCTTATGGCTTGCTTTCAAAAATGTCTTTCTTCTTGTCACTCTTCCATGTGGAGTACACAACTAACAGTTGTCCTGTGGACAGATTCTCCCATCTGAGCTGTGGGTCTCTGGAGCTGCTCTAAGGTGACCATGGGCCTCTTGGCTGCTTCTTTAATTAGTACTCTCCTTACCTGGGCTGTCAGTTTTGTTGGACAGACATGGTAGGTTTGCAGTTGTGCCATTCAGATCATAGATTGAACAGTGCTCTGTGAGATGTTCATAGCATGAGATGTTTTTCTTATAACCTACCAACCCTCACCAATCCTGCTCCTGGAGAGCTATCTTTCTACAGGTTTCAACCCCAAATCTAACACACATTTGAAATCTGTAAAAAGGTAGGAGGGATGATGACCCTTGAGACCTAAACATGTGCAATACTGGAGGCATTGAAACAGACTTATCTAGCATTACATTAAATATATTGCTTTGAGAGATCGATGTTGGTCATGTGCACTGCATTTTAAACCTAAATGTTTTACTTTTCCCTATATGTTCAAATTCAGTAGAAAGTAGAAATTGTGCTCTAAAATGACTAACAATATAAAATTGAGATTCATGTGATCAAGTGATCAGATAGTTATCCAATTATTTCTTTGAATATTTACCTTAAAGTAAAGTAATGTTTGGAGTGTTTTTGAAGTTTGAAGAAGTTAATATTGCTTTTGTTTAAATAAACTAGAATTTTATAATATATTATTAAAAGTGTTAAAAATTGAATAAAACACATTGCTGTACAATCTACCATAATATATTGTATTACATTAATTTTGTGCAGTGTACATTATCACAAATGTGTTATCAGACATTCATATTTCAGCCGAATTTTAATTTCCTAGAATAAAAATTCCTAGATAACTTTAGGTTCTACATAAAGGGAATGTTTATTTGAAGTCCTTGCACTTTTGTTCTTTTGAGTTGTCATTTTGCTTTGCTTTATTTTAAACAAAAATGGATTTGACATTAACACAGTTAAATTATACTTCCATTACTGTTACTCTATACAGTGGGGAAAATAAGTATTTAGTCAGTCACCAATTGTGCAAGTTCTCCCACTTAAAAAGATGAGAGAGGCCATTAATTGACATCATAGGTAGACCTCAACTATGAGAGACAAAATGTGAAAAAAAAATTGAGAAAATCATTTTGTCTGACTTTTAAAGAATTTATTTGCAAATAATGGTGGAAAATAAGTATTTGGTCAATAACAAAAGTTCATCTCAATACTTTGTTGTATATCCTCTGTTGGCAATGACAGAGGTCAAACGTTTTCTGTAAGTCTTCACAAGGTTGGCACACACTGTTGCTGGTATGTTGGCCCGTTCCTCCATGCAGATCTCCTCTAGAGCAGTGATGTTTTGGGGCTGTCGGCGGGCAACACGGACTTTTAACTCCCTCTAAAGGTTTTCGATGGGGTTGAGATCGGGAGACTGGCTAGGCCACTCCAGGACTTTGAAATGTTTCTTACGAAGCCACTCCTTTGTTGCCCTGGCAGTGTGCTTGGGATCATTGTCATGCTGAAAGACCCAGCCACGTTTCATCTTCATTGCCCTTGCTGATGGAAGGAGGTTTGCACCCAAAATCTCACAATACATGGCCCCATTCATTCTTTCATGTACACGGACCAGTCGTCCTGGTCCCTTTGCAGAGAAACAGCCCCAAAGCATGATGTTGCCACCCCCATGCTTCACAGTTGGTATGGTGTTCTTTGGATGCAACTCCGCATTCACTGTCCTCCAAACACGACGAGTTGTGTTTTTACCAAATAGTTCTACTTTGGTTTCATCTGACCATATGACATTCTCCCAATACTCTTCTGGAACATCCAAATGCTCTCTAGCAAACTTCAGACGTGCCTGGATATGGACTGGCTTAAGCAGGGGGACACGTCTGGCACTGCAAGATCTGAGTCCCTGGCGTCGTAGTGTGTTGCTGATGGTAGCCTTTGTAACGTTGGTCCCAGCTTTCTGCAGGTCATTCACTAGATCCCCCCTTGTGGTTCTGGGATTTTTCCTCACCGTTCTTGTGATCATTTTGACCCCACGGGCTGAGATCTTGCGTGGAGCCCCAGATCGAGGGAGATTAGTAGTGGTCTTGTAGGTCTTCCATTTTCTAATTATTGCTCCCACAGTAGATTTCTTCACACCAAGCTGCTTGCCTATTGCAGATTCAGTCTTCCCAGCCTGTTGCAGGTCTACAATTCGGTTTCTGGTGTCCTCCGACAGCTCTTTCGTCTTCACCATAGTGGAGTTTGGAGTGTGACTGTTTGAGGTTGTGGGCAGGTGTCTTTTATACTGTTAATGACTTCAAACAGGTGCCATTAATACAGGTAATGAGTGGGGGAAAGAGGAGCCTCTTAAAAAAGAAGTTACAGGTCTGTGACAGCCAGAAATCTTGCTTGTTTGTAGGTGACCAAATACTTATTTTCCACCATTATTTGCAAATAAATTCTTTAAAAGTCAGACAAAATTATTTTCTCAATTTTTTTTTCACATTTTGTCTCTCATAGTTGAGGTCTACCTATGATGTCAATTACAGGCCTCTCTCATCTCTTTAAGTGGGAGAACTTGCACAATTGGTGACTGACTAAATACTTATTTTCCCCACTGTATTTATCATCATCTGTTAAGAAGTGTCACAGATACCAAGGAAGGCTGGATGTATGTGCAAAAACTTGAGACAATGAGACAAATTTGTACAAAGCCAGACACATACTGACACAAACTTAAGACTACATATACACTGAGACTGATGAGAAATACCTAAAGGACATAGCAAGAGTCATGACTAGGCTGGACAAAGGTGAAGACAAAGGAGGTGACAAAGACGAACACACACAGCCATGTTCAGAAGGTACATGGAAGACCACCGCAAAGATAGCATGAGAAAGACATACAAGAACACAGGGAGGTAAAAACTAGAGGTAGAGGACAGAAGGTGGAACCAGATGAGGCTAAACTGCATGGCTATGTATGAAACTACCACCATGTTTCACAGATGAGTAAGCTTTAGAATGGAATGATTAGTTTATTTTTTCAGGTTTGATGAAGACTTATTAATGTCTCAGTTGTACAAAAGGGTGGTCTCACTACTTATTTCTAGATTTTCGATTGGCTTGTCAGATATATAGATATATACAGCTGTACTATTAATGTCCCCTGTAATCTGTAGTTTATACCTGCACTCCTGCACTTTGCAATTTCAGTGGTAAATAATTTAAGCTTCTGTGCACAGCTCTTTCTTTGCTTAGCAAGCTTGCTCATTGCCAGCTTTTAATCCTCCCTTTAACTGATTAAATGTCTTTTTCAGTATTTCAAACTGTTGATTTTGCCCAGTGTGCTGAATATATATTTTTTTAAAAACACCCAAATGGTTTGCTTTTCTTTCACCGACATTTAATAACCATGCGTGTTTTTATGCCTGCTGAAGATAAAAAGTAAATACTAAAACCAACCACAGATATTCACAGTTCTGTTATGTGTCATTAGTGTATGTGATTATATTAACAAGCAGCCATTAGCTATGATCATCTAAAATGTGGTTCTGGACATAGAAATTGCTGAAATAAGAAACAAGAAAATGCATAAGCTCACAAATGCAGACATGTAACATCAACATTAGCCTAATTTTCATGTTTTTAATCTTCAACCCAAGCAAAAATATTAAGTTTTCTCTCGAGACATACAAGGCACTGTTGATAAGTGTGTGAAAATACAGTACATCCAGAGTTTATTCTCTAGTGACACAAGACCAGAGAAATTTGTCTTCCAAAGCATTTCCTTTATGCTGCTTGTCATCTCATTTTAGCTTGTTAGAAATTTCAATTTCCTGGTTGCCTGCATTTATAAAGAACCATGCCTCATACTGTGAAGATTTAGGATTTTAGGACTTAGGATATATGTCCTACAACAGTAATACTGCCACATTGAAACAGCCAAATGGAATATAGATGTTTTAAACTGAACCTCACTTGGCAGTGCCAAGACTAATATGGTTACATTATTATACAAAGCATTGAGGGAACTGAGAGCCACAGCCCAGCACAGTTTTGTGATAACCAAACTAAATCTGGAAATTAACAAACAACTTTAATCAGATGTGCGGGGATCTGAGGTTTTTGTTTGTTTATTTGTTTGTTTTTGGTATAACTGCTAGTTGTATTATCAAAACATAATATTCCCTTTTCAGTTATACACTGTATGAAATCAATGCTTTTGTGATGTCACAAAAACAAACACATTTACATGCTGTATGTCTGTCAATTCACATTGAATTTATATGTCATATGCTGTCAAAATAGGGCCAAATGTTTTGACAACTAAAAACCAGAATCCTTACATAAGAAATTACATTCTGTATGCAAGAATATGAAGAGTTTGTAAACCCTTTCATAACAGAAATAATATTTTGTTGGTTTTTATTTGTGCTTTTTCTTAGCTACACGTCTCTCAGTGTTGCTCTCTGTTCAATATGTTTCTTGCTCCTATTTTGGTGGGCTTTAGTAAATCATTGGCTGCTGGTTTTGTTAGGACCACCGCCATTTCACACCTTAACTGCAAAGAACAGCAATGATACAAATACAACACATATTTATATACAACTTATAATATGTTGTATATAAATATGTATATAATTTATATACAAATTAAATACAACTTATCATATTTATTTTCTGTGCTTTTGTAGACTTTCAAACTCTGGATTATGAAGTATATGTAAATATCCTGAAATGACAAGCTTGGCAGTGGATCTGATGAGGCATATGATCAGAAAAGCTCTGTTCATTTTTTTCAGAGTATCTTTCTTTCTGTGAAGTTTTGACAAAACCACATGGCTGCAAGGCATGGATACTCAATGGTTGAGATTTATCCCCAGTAGAAAATGACTGACTAGATCTCGCCCGCCCATCAAAACAGGGTCAAAACTCAAAAGCAAGACCAATTGCTACCTCCATATATACTGCTTGTTTGCACTCTGAGAAGTTAATTGGCTTCTAATATGTGATTTCTTGTTGTTTTTGAATTGAGAACATACTGTCAATCAGGCAAACAAAAAACAAAAAGAAATGTATGCTAACATTTCATAGGCTTTATTTTTCATTCATATTTTAATGTTAAAATTTTAAGTTGTAAGTTGCATTTAAAAAACAGCACTACTAAATCTATGCCACAGTGCATATATCAGTGCAGTCTATTCACAGTTTCCTGCTCTAAAAATGTGTTTGTGTGAGCTCCACTAGAACATTGACAGCGTATGTGATGACAGAATAGTTAGTTGGCAGTGGCATCACTGTGGCAAGTTAATCAACTCCTGCATCAGTAGGGGTGCTTGTTTTGTAAAACACACAGCTGGATTTTGACCAGTTTTCAGCTGTATATCATCTGTAGAACTGTGTGGGGAATCAACAGGCAAGAACAGCAATCACAACTTCAGATCATTAATCTACGGATATATTATAGTCATTGTTGTATGTTTAACAAGCTAGTAAAACTTTGATTCTTATATTCAATGCAATTTTAGAGACCTAAACAACACAAATTATGATAAAAAAAAAATAAAAAGGGAAATGGACTGTCAAGGCTTTCTTTGAGGTTCAGCAATATAAGAAAAAACAGTCCCATTCACTGAGCAAAAGATTAAACATTGGTTATATGAATACAGCTGATTAGTGTGAGTCCAGTAGCTCTATATGAAGCATCCAAGCATCCACTCAGTTAGATATCTATATTTGGTTGTAGAGGAAATTGTCTGACTAATGTTTTTGGGTTTTTTTGGCACGGTGCCTGTACCTTGTCTTGCCTTAAGACTGTCCAGCACATCATTTGCGCAGCTGAGAAGATCATTGTCCACCCTCCAGGACATTCACAGCACCCGCCTCACTCAGAAAGCCCTCTGCATGGCTGGTGATTCTACCCACCCACTCCTTCAACTTGTTGCCATCAGGGAGGAGACTATGACGTGTTTAAGCCAGAACCAGCAGACTGAGGGACAGCTCCATCCACCAGGATGTCAAGATACTCAAATCTCTTCCTACCATGCCCCCCTCCCCCTTTTGCTCCCTGCACATGTGAATTCAGTAGCCTGACTATTCTGGCGTTTCAGTAATATGATGACAACTGTGAGATATTTATACTGGTCATTAATATTCAGACAGCAAACATGCAGATTAATGAATGTCTGTTACACACACAGCAATAACCTCCATCTCTAAGGATTCATTGTCCTTTTGAGTCACAATGAATACATGCATAATAAATCAATAATATGATGAATAAGTTTGGATCAGACTCTTTGTGATGTTTTTTGATGGAGTGTGGACAGTTAAGTAAAACCACACTGAATTGTCAGTCACAGTAATTCTGTATGATCTTGTACAAAAAGCAACAGTGTTTCAGACAGAAGGAGCTATAACTGCATTTACGAAGTTAGAAAGATGCAAATGGTTATCAAGAGTCCTGTATTCATTTGTGTTCCACAGAAGTGGACTTCATAAGAATATCTGGACATAGATACCCAGACCTTTTAATGATATTCAGAGTTTAAATGATTTATCATATCATTTATAATTTAGTACTAATAAATCAACTCAAATGTGGTGAAAATTGACTTGGACCATAAACATGTTTTAAGCAAGGTGCAGTTTTGTGAGGACAAGTTCTGCTCCACCTGAGACAAAAGAGATGTGTTATCATATTTGTGTTTTATGAACCATTTAAATCTGTATAATGATGAAATAAGGCATGTATTCTGTGGTTTTGCCAATGATCTGGATATTTTACACTAAAAGTACTGAAAGTGAACGAGTGCTGTCAGGACTGGACAGATGTGAGACATGTGCAGGGGTAAATTTCACAGTATTCTTTAATAAAGAGACTGAGTGAAGTATACAAACAAAATCAAGGGGTAATCCAAAAACGAAGTCAAAACCAGAAGAAGGGTCAATTAACATGAGAAACAAGGGAATCCAAAGAATGCAGAGTATAGCTATAGCTAATACTAGGCAAAGACACCTGGGGGAAAACCATTATATATAAGGGGAACCCCAGGTGTCAGTACTCCGGTGATTGCCAGCAGATCACGTGACCCTCTGAGGAGGGGATTGGGTCACCCATGGCCCTCTGGGAGACAGGGGAGACCTTGAGGAGGGGATTTGGTCACCCATGGCCCTCTAGGAGACAGGGGAGACCCTGGAATGGAGCAGACCCTGGTGACGAACCCCACCAGACCCGGAAGAAACAACAGGCTAGTTGGAACCAACGGGCACCATGCGCCGGGAACAAGGAACCTGATGAGAACTGGGTTGAGAAGAACGGGGACGACCTCTAGGCCTTGGTGCCGGTCGATCAGGGTTGCGAACGTGAAACGTGAGCATGAAAGGAGGGGGTCCAGTACCTCAGTAGCTGCTGAGGTACTGCTCCCACACCTCCTCACTTCGCCGCATCCAGTCATCCACTGCTGGGACCTCTGTTTGAGCGGCAGTCCATGGAGTGAGTGGGGGTTGGTACCCCAACACACACCTAAATGGTGTAAGTCCGTTAGAGGAGTTCCTTAGAGAGTTTTGGGCAATTTCTGCCCAGATGAGATACTTGGACCAGTCTTTGGAGTTATTCCTACAGTACATTCTTAAGAACTTACCCAGTTCCTGATTAGTCCATTCATAATGTCCATTGGTCTGAGGATGATACCCTGAGGACAGACAGATGTTAACAGATAAATGTTCAAAAAATGCCTTCCAAACTTGAGAGGTAATTTGTGGTCCACGATCTGACAGGATCTCCTCTGGGACTCCAAAGTTCCTAAAAACATGTTCATACAAAGCCAAAGCTGTCTCAAAAGCCACTGGAATGGATGTGAATGTAACAAATCAAACAGAGCGAGAAAATCTATCTACCATTGTTAAAATGGTATATCCATCAGAATTTGGGAGATCTGTAACTTACTGCAATATGCCACCAAGGTCTACTAGGAACAGGTAAAGGCTGTAGCTGTCCCACAGGCAATGTCTTAGGCATCTTACTTTGAGCACATTGAGAACAGGATGCCACAAAGTGATGTACGTCCTGCTCCAATGTCTCCCACCAGTACCGGGATCGAAGTAGTTGTTGAGTCCAAGTCACCCCGGGATGGCCTGATGATAACGAGGAGTGAGCCCAGGAAATGAGTGTTGCTCTGAACTGAGGCAGCACATAAAGCTTACCAGGTGGACAATTCCTGGGTATCAGAACCCTGATTAATGCCAACTCCATTTGACTGTCAATCTCCCACCAAACTGGAGAAACAAGTACAGCAGGTAGGAGAATGCTGAGATGTTCTTGTTCACCTTGATCCTCCCCTCTGAGCTCATACTGACTTGACAAAGCATCAGCTTTCCCATTTTTACTGCCCGGGCAATAAGACAACGTAAAATTAAATTGAGAAAAGAACAATGACCACTGAGCCTGCTGAGCATTCAGTCTCTTGGCAGACTGGATGTACTCCAAATTCTTATGATCAGTCCAAACCAAAAAAGGATGTTGTGCTCCCTCAAGCCAGTGCCACCATTCGTCTAAGGCTAATTTTACTGCCAGAAGTTCGTGATCCCCTATACCATAGTTCCTTTCAGTGGGTGTCAGTTTATGGGAATAAAAGGCTACGGGTCGCAATTTTGAGGGTTCACCCTTTCTTTGGGATAGTACAGCCCCAATACCAATCTCAGATGCATCTACCACCTATACAAGTTAGAAAAGCCTAAAAGCACTATAAATCCTTCACGGTGGCTGGGTTAGGCCATTTTGTGACTGCCTCGATCTTGTTATATGAAATGGCCACCCCATTAGTAGACACTATATAGCCCAAAAATGATACTGTTTGAAGATGGAACTCACACTTCTCACCCTTAACATACAGCTGATTCTCCAGCAACTGCTGAAGGACCCTCCTAATATGCATAAAATGCTGTTCTAAAGTGGGGGAGTATATCAAAATGTTATCTATAAAAGCCACCATGAAACGACCCCACATATCCCAAAAAACATCATTCATAAAGGACTGGAACACTGAGGGATAATTGGCCAAACCATAAAAACAAGGCTTTGGATGTCACCCCCTTATAGGGTAGACTCACCGCATTCACATGCAGATTCTCCTCCGCGTGTGTTCCCGGTGTAGAGGCAGCTCGTGAGCGCAGTCGCTTTCTACACTGCAGCCTGACATGTCCAGCCTCTCCACAGTACATACACAGACCCCCTTAGAAGCGACGCCCATGCTCCTCCTGGGTGAGGACACAGCAGTCCACCTGCATGGGTTCCGCAACTTTGCTGAGTTCAGGTGAATTGCACGTGCACATGGGGGGGACTCTGCATCACCGGAGGGTGCGCCTGGGCGTGCTCCTTGGGGAGCGACCACAATAGCTGATCCAGCCTGATGGACATAGCGATCAGGCTGTCCAGGGAGAGCTCCTCATCACGGCACGCCAGCTCCGTGAGCACATCTGGCCATGACGGAATGCAGTTTTGAGGGCAGCTTCATTCCAGCCACTACCCACTGCCAGTGTGTGGAACTCGAGGGCGTAAGGGGCCACCGAGTGGTTGCCCTGCTTAAGCGCAGCAGTCTCTCACCCTTAGCGACCCCTTCTGCAGCATGGTCAAACACCTGTTTAAAGTGCTCTGTGAACTGATCTAAGGTGCTGGACTGAACCAATGACCATAACGCGGTTGCCTAGTCCAGGGCCCGACCAGTGAAACAGGACACAAAAAATGCTATTTTAGAAGCATCCGAACTGGGAGCTGAGTTTGCCAAATACACAGAACACTGTAACAGAAACCCACTACACTTTTCAGGGTCTCCATTATATGGCTTATATTAGACTGGCAGTGGGGCATGACTGGGTCCGGTCTGAGGACTGGGTTCAGGAGGACTGGGAGGCAGTACCTGTACATTACTTCCTGAGGTTGGTGAGGATCTCGGAGAGTTGCTACTGCTTTTGTTGTTGCTGTGTAGTGAGCTCCCCCACAGCCTGAGAAATCCCACTGAGGATCCCGTGGTGTTCACCCAGAAGCTGTCCTTGTGAAGACACTGTGTCCATGACTGAATTTAGTCCTCACGCTTAGATCCTGTTGAACACAAATGTCTTTATGGAGTTAAATACTCCTGAAACAGATGAGTCTTCAGTCTGCATTTGAAGACAGTGAGGGACTCAGCTGTTTGGACTCAAGGGAAGTTCGTTCCACCATTTTGGTGCCAGAACAGAAAAGAGTCTGGATGCATGTTTTCCTTGTGTTTTAAGGGATGGTGGGTCAAGCTGAGCTGTACTTGATGCTCAAAGGGCTCTTGGTACAGATCGAGTTTTGACCATTGCCATCATGTATAGAGGGGCTGGTCCATTTTTGGCTCTGTAGGTCAGCATCAAGGTTTTGAATCTGATGTGGACAGCAACGGGGAGCCAATGAAGGGAACGCAGCAGAGGAGTTGTGTGACTGAATTTAGGAACATTGAAGAAGAGCCGCACTGCTGCCTTCTGGATAAGTTGTAATGGTCTGATGGTCTGCATAGGAAGGCCAGCCAGTAGGGAGTTGCAGTAGTCTAGTCTTGAAATGACAAGAGACTGAACAAGCACCTGAGTGGCCTCTCTAGACAGAAAAGGTCAAATTCTCCAGATGTTGTAAAGGAGAAATCTGCAAGACTGAGTCAGGTTTGCAACATGAGCTGAGAACGATAACTGGTTGTCCACTACTACACCAAGGCTCCGAGCTTCAGTAGATGGAGTGACAAGTGAGTTCTCAAGGGAAATGGTAAGGTCAGGGTGAGGACCAGTGCTTCCAGGAATGAATAGCAGTTCGGTCTTGCTGGGGTTGAGTTTGAGGTGATGGGCTGCCATCCATGATGAGACATCAGAGAGGCAAGCTGAGATCCAGGATGAGACCTGGGTGTCGGAGGGTGGGAAAGAGAGGATGAGTTGAGCGTCATCAGCATAGCAGTGGTAAGTATTTGATGCCTAAATGTTGCAGGGAGAGCTTTATAGCATCAAACATGACAAAGGTCTTATGGAAAGAACGAACATTACCACAGAGCAGTTCATATCTCAAACAACACTTCTATATTCAACAAATTCAGCAACACTGTAAAGAGATAACAACCAGCAGCTATAAACGTGTGTGTGCTATAGCAGCTATAGGTGTGTGTGTGTGTGTGTGTGTGTGTGTGTGTGTGTGTGTGTGTGTGTGTGTGTGTGTGAGAGAGAGAGAGAGAGAGAGAGAGAGAGAGAGAGAGAGAGAGAGAGAGGAAGGAGTAAGATGGTAAGAGTTAGTTAAGAGATTTAATCCATATTTCAGCATCAGTGAAATGTAAATGTCTACTTTCTGAACTCTTGGCCTCACCATCACTTGGCTCTCTGAAAAGAGTGAGGTTCGGGCAAAACTCAGTAAAATGATCAAACATATCATTTATGATAAGTAGTCTGGCACTGTGTGAGACGGCTGCCTCCCAGTAGCTCTTTTAACCTTCTTTCTCTTCACTTTTCTTCATTCTTTGCTCTTCTTATGAAGACATAGTGTGTACTTTTACATTTCCAATGGAAATTTCTAACTTTAAGATGCAACCAGGAGCCAGTTTTCATGTGTATTTGAGAGAGAGGAGCTGCTGGCCCTAAGAATAAAGGTGAGCTGAGATACAACACCTCATTCCGGGGGAACTGGGGAGACCCTGGGATTAGAATTAGAATAACAATGGAATTTTATTGATCCCTTGGGAGGGTTCCTTCAGGGAAATTAAGGTTCCAGTAGCAGCATTAGTACAGTACAGTACACAAAGATAGTAGAAGTACAGTAGAAAGATAGATAAAAACACTTTAGTAAGGAGCACTATATAAATATATAGAATTGCACTTTTGAATCTGTTTATTGCACAGAGAGTCCAGTTGTGTTGTGGTGGTTGCAGGTTACTGTTAACCTGTTAATTGTTTGTTGGGGAATTACAAGGTGGAAACAAAGCTAGCGGACCACTGGCAGCTGCAAACTGTCCATTCCCTGCATTATCATGGGGAATGTGAATTCCCTACTGAACAAGACACGCTGTCCACATTGACCAACCAGCAGATTTACAGTGAGAGGAGCTTGTTTATGTTTATGGACATGGCTAAACCAGTTCATACTGGATGCTAATGTGGATCTGCAAGGTTTCACTGCTGTGAGAGCTGACAGAGACATTAAAGGCAAAGGTGGGGGGCTTATCATCTATGTGAACAATTGCTAGGACATACCTCTGGGACATATCTCTGTAAAGATGGTTTTATGTTGTTTGCACTTGGAGCTGCTAGCAGTTAGCCTCCAGCCTTACTACATCCCCAGCAAGTTCAGTCACATGATTGCTGTCTGTGTTTATATTATTCCAAGGGCAGACAAAGACGCTGCATATGAGCAGATACACTCTGTTCCAGCAAAACTGCAGACACAGCACCCCAAGGCTTTTATGGTAATTGTTGGGGAATCATGATACTTTTGCTGCTTTGGCTGCTTTTTACCAAGTTGTGAACTGTCTGACAAGAAACAACAGGACAATTGATCTGCTGTATGCTAATATGAAGGCATACATCGTCACACCCGTTCCCCGACTGGAGAAGTTGGGCCACAACCTGGTCCATCTATAGCCCAAGTACAGCCCTGTGGTTCGACAGCAGCCTGCAACCACCAGATCCATCAGGAGGGGTTACCCAGAACTGGAAGATGCCCTCAGGGACTGCTGTGACTCCACATACTGGGATCAGCACATTACCATCTCACTCTGATAGATGCTGAAAAACAGGTTGCTATGCAAACCAGCCTTTTTGATTTGGTGAGAACATCTTCAAAATATCAGGTAAGTCTCATGGGGTGTTCCTAGTATGCAGTGCACAGTACCTAGCAAAAATGATCCGAGGAAGAACTATGTCCCACCTCACAACTTGCAGGATCTGCTGTTAATATCTTGGTGCAGAAATGTCTTCTCTCATTTCTGAATAACTAAATCCAGTTTCTCCACCAGATCCTGCCACCACCCCACATTTTTTTCTGTCATTTAATTAATGTATCCCATGCTTCTTATACCCCTCAAAATGTCAGTCTTAATGCCTATTCTTGAAAATCCTGATCTGGATTCAGCTGTTCCCAAAAATTATGTCCTTCTATCTTAGATATTAGAAAAAGGTCGGGGGCTCTCAGCTGTAGTCTTATTTATCTACTCACAACCTTTTACTTACAAATCTTTTCAATTGGGTTTTTGTACCATGAACAAGACTTATCTTCTTCTCTACTGATTCTGGTGTCCTTGTTATCTTTGTACTTTTAGATTTAAGCTCTGCATTTGACAGTCAGATACTTTTCACTAACACTGTTGTTGTGTTTCATCTTCTATATTTCTGATTTTTATTTTTCACCTTTGGTGTGTGTATATATACCTTCATACTCTGCTGTAACATTCATACGCTGTTACACAGAAAATATGTATATCTGTGAGAATCAAAACTAATAAACTAATATAAATTTATATATATATATATATATATATATATATATATATACATTTATGTTAGTTTTGATTCTCACAGATATAGATATTGTCTGTGTTCTCTGGAATGATAGTGCTTTATGAAAAATGTTTTGTATGACTTAAGAAGTTAAGGATGAGGTGGTGATCATTCAACATCCTGACCTCACAAATGTTCTTTTCACTGATTGTAATCAAATCCTCACAGCAATGCTCCAACATAGAAAGCCTTCCCTAGGGCAGTAGAGAGAAATGAGCAGTTGTGTTCTATTTTATACATACATGGCCCATAAGTCATTTTTTCATAGTTCTCATTAATGTTCTGATCTCCATGATGCACATTCTCTACATGCTGAAGAACACTTTTATAGAAGGAGATAATGTTCTGTTATCTTTAATCAAAGTCTAACAAGAGATCAAGGTCAGTCAGTGTCTTAGGCTTCCAAAATTAGTCAATTATTCACTAAAAAATAACTGATAAAGTTTCTGAGAGAAATCTTAAATTGCAGGGTTGACATACAGGTAGGGGTTTTTTTTTTATTCTAAAAGATATAAAATGAGGACATTCATAACATAATGTTGCCATAGACAAATGTGCAATTCTTCACAAATACAGTTGCAGAGAAGCGTGTTCCACTTACCCAGATGTGTAATTTTCTCAAGGTTTAGCACTCTGTATCCACAAGACAACTGAGGACAACTAAGATGCATTACAGAACAGACTGTGCAACATTAAAGTTTCAAAAAGATTTTTATGTCTACCAAGGAACCCTGCTAGATTTTCAAATAATATCGCTGATACAGTGTATGTTCACAAAGCACTTGAAATTAAAATTCAGTTGAACTAGTGTCACAGGATCTTGAAGTGATCCATAAAGAACCATTTTTTATGAATGAAATGTGTGAAGGTTCTTCACATTAAAGCATCTTTGTTTTTTTAGGGTAGTGTATTGTGTGCTTACTGTATGTGAGTTTCATTCTGATCATAATTTATCTTTTTATTGAACATCTGTAAAGCTTGCTTTGTGACATCAGTTGTGTAAAGTGCTATACAATATATATATATATATATATATATATGTTATTTGAAAATGCCAAAGAAGGCATATTCAAGGACCATGATCAGGACCAGTGGGACCTAGATAGAATCATCTGTAACGGGTAAGCAACTCTAGCCAAAATCCCATTCAGCATATATCTACAGATATATCCCACCGGTCAGTACAGTGATCTCTAGCTTAAATGTGACATGGCATGGGACATGAAGACTAGTTCTTGTCCCTTTACTTTCAGGTATTTAGTGTAATTAGACACAATTGCACAGTTATAGACTAGGTGCCACAACACCCTTGTAGTGCACATAGTCCTTTCATGAGGCAGTTGCTGATATTTTTAGCTTTACTCTCATAATACCACATGGGCCTTTATAGTGTTTTTTTCTTAAAGTACAAAACAATGTGATATAACGAGGCACCAACTCTGATTGACCAAACATGATAGTAAATACTCACTGTTCTCTACTTAATCATTTGGAAAAACTTGTCTTATTTTGTGTTAACAGGGCTACTGGTGCTCAGAGTAATTAGAGTTTGACAGACACATTTATCTGTTTTTGAAAACAAGAAACATTTTGTGAACATTTGATTGACAGAGAAAATAACAAAAATTATTTTCTTATTGAATTGGGTATATTTTACAACACACAGGTGTCTATGCACTATTTAAGACACTACTTAAGGAGTGACGTTATTTTCAGTGTTAAATAGGGAATGATCCACTACACATAATATATGTTTTGTGGCATTCCCAGCAGTACATTATGCAAGAACCAATGAGCTACTGTCAGCAATTGTAAGTGCACCACCATGGAAGGTCTTCCAGATAAAACCGCTAGTTAAGTGTCAGTGAAGGTTGGTGTACATGTGAAACTGGCATTTTAGTGTATGTGCACTGTCATAGTAAAAGCAGTGTAGTGTCAAACTTTTCTTTTTTTTTTGCAGCTTGTCTGAATAAAGTCATTTCACCCCAGCCCTGTTACTTGTAATAGGTTTATGTCTGGCTTTAGTATTTAGAGTGCTTAATAGATACTAGGCTACATATGCTGCAAAAGTTGGTTGTCAGTGTAATTCTTTAAGCATAGAGTTGTGCCAAAAATGTGCCACAGTTACAAAGGTCATGTGGGCCAGATTCTTCATCCAAAGTAATTTACAGACCTTTATGAAGCCTTGCTCACAATAAGTAAAAATGTGTAATTGTCATGTATCTGTCCTGTTCTTCTGTCCTGTCTTCCCACCTCGCCTTTGTTTTGTTTATTCCCAGGTGCTACTGAGCACATGTGTCTTGTTTTGTTTGGTCTTGTCTCCACCCATTCACAGCTGTGTTTCATTCATATCCTATCCCTTCATTATCCTGTTCCAGGCTTGTCTAATCTTGTCCTTGTATTTAAGACCCTTTGCTTCAGTCTGTCTTTGTCAGTCCTTCTGTTTCTAGAGATGTGTAGTGTCTATTCAGTCAGTTTGTTTGTTTCTATAGTTTGATTATGTAGAGAATATGTCTGTTTGTTTCTGTAGTTTGTTATTAATCCTCAACCTCAGCAAGTACCTCCACTTCCTTAGTCTTCATCATCTGCTAAGCTCACTATCCTGACAGTAGTCTGTATTCTCACAGATCTTTGTTGTCTTCATCTTTTTGTTGGACCTACAAACTTATTACACACCAGAGGCATCATCCATTTCACAATTCACTGGATTCAACCCTACATGCAGGGATGTTTGAGTGATCAGAAAAGAGAAATATAAAAGCAATGTTCAAGGTTGCTGGACTGTAGAAGCTGTATAACAGAAATGTGAGGAATGTTTCAGTGTGAGGACATATACAGATATGATGCATAGGATTTGAGTATTTCTCTTTTTGCATGACTTCTGGTGGCTAGAAGCTCCAAGGGCTGCCAAAAGGGCACTGTAATATACCACTGTTTCATGGTGCAGAAATGGAGTGAAGCACTGAATCAACAGAGGCACACATTTTAAATTCTCTTTATAGAGCTGGGATCTCTCAGGAATTTAGTGAATATGCTCCTAGTTAATTGCAAGTTTATAGGTACACCACATTTGACAGACTTGTACTCTGGAGATCATTTGTTCCAAGGGTCATCAGACATTTAACTTTGCCCATGGGGGACAAGAGGCTGCTGTGGAGTTAAACCTTAAGACCTGATCATACACTGTGTGTACAGGTCTCAATTTATACATAAGTTTGAGTATTTGTTTATATTCTGACTATACATTGACTGGTTATACAGTTACTGGTTAATGTTTTCAGCTCAGCTACTACATTAATTCATAATGTATCATACTATATATTTTACACCTTTGCACTCATCCAGTTGCATACTTCACCACAGGACTCAACTTACTCATCAATTAAGTATCCATCCATCCATCCAGCATCCACATACAATACCATGCCACTCCTGAGAATATCTCACCAGCCAAATAATATCTGCTCAGTGGTGGACCAATGGTGTTCACTTTCCACTGATGAACAGAGTGAATAAATAATTACATTTTAATTATAAACTTACACAGTGCACCTATATGGTAGGTGTCAAGATATCTGCTAAAGTTTATCACAGGACCACATGCTGTGAACTCAAATGGGTGCAATCACTAATCAAATTAGTCAACTAAATCTTGCTACAATGTAGAATAGTTTTCCTTTTTTTACTTTTTACGGTCATAATACTCTCAGTCTGAATGCAGTTGCAGTGAAAACATACCAGCTGAGCAGCTGTCTGTCACTTGAATGGAACAAGTGGAGAAAACTGTTAGAGAGCCATGAGGCAACACAGCCACACATCTGCAAAACCCTCACTCTGCAGTGTGCACAGAGAGCATACTTTTATTTATGTGTAGTGGCAAAACACGACACATGTTTGGTTAAATTGTTCTAACATTAAAAAATGAAAGAGTTGATAGTAACCATTGCAAGTGCAGTTCATAGTCAGTATAGCTGATTATATAGCTGGTTGACATGTTGCTGCATTTTATGCATTGAGGGATTTAATGCCTGGACTGTGTCTTTTGTATTCATGCTGGGTTTTCCCACAGGGTGTAGAAATATGCCCAGTCAGAATATGTCACACGACTTGACATCTCTCAACAAAAATGTCTATAGGAATTCTCGTAACATCTGTTTATGCATAAAGACCTGCCTTTCAACCAAAAGAGCCAGTCAGCTTGCTGGTTATGTAAAAAACCCCACCCTTTAACAAAAAGACAGAATTAGCTTGCTGGTTATGCCACTAAAATATTAGGGCTCCATCCAGCCCATGTCAAAGTAAAAGTCTCCAACACCACCATAGCAGTAACAAAAATACTCTTTCAAACTGAAAGCTAAAATTACTCACACATTTGGCCTTCTTAGACTGATTTATCTTTTTTAATATACAAAAAAAAGACAGAAAAAATATATTGGAATTGTATTTATCTCCTATGTGAGCAAATTAATTAAAACTTTGTTGAGTAATATATTTCTCTTTATTGTCATCATTGTTAGTTAGCAAATGCATAAAACAACCTCAAGCTTAAAAGCTGATACCTACATAAAAGATTGTATTCAAAATTGATTATCAATTTCAGTAATTGATAGATGATTTGGTTGTGAACATAGTATTTTGTTGCAGCCCTAAACTCAATCTAGACAATTGACAAATGGGCTAAAGTTAACAAATGTTCCAGAACTGACCAGAAGGGAAGCACTATGTAACTTTAACTTCTTTTAATAGAACTGGGAGTTCTCAGAAACACAGTTGATATACTGTATGTTCACTTTTTTCTGGTGAAAGCGTACAGTAGAGCACAAATCACTTAGTGGAGGATAACTGAAGTTAAAAGAAAAATAGGCAAACTGCTAAGCTAGGTTGACAAAATTAACCAAATAAATATTAGAGGCAAAGATAAAGTATCATGTAAACATAAGCCAACATAGCCTTAACCTCTTTGCCAAGTTTGATGGCATTTCCCAGAAAACTAGCAGAGCTGGAGATTCTGTGAACAGATTGATGGATAAAAGTAAAAAGTACAAGAAGCCAGATGTGAGTTTGAATGTATACATGTATGTGCATTCAGATGTTTTAGAGGGTCTCAGATTTGCTAACTCCAGAGGTGGGGATGATTTACCTAATGGAGACAGAGCTCTCTGTAAGCCGCTAAAGTGGGTTGTAATGCACCTTGGTGAGTGTGGTGCTGTTCCTAATGAGATTACTCTACAGGCTTAGAGAGATAGAAAAGAGGAACACCAGCATGATTTACATGCCTTACAGGATCAATTAGAGGAACTGCTTTAGCAGTTAATTACTCAACTGAGACATAAACTCTGCAGCAGAAATTAATTTTGAAGCATTGAATCAACAGGGAACCAAATGTCAGAGAGCATGCAGGGCCTCAAAAAGGGAATGACAGGCAAAGGGGTGTAAAACTACAAGTGTGATGACCTCATGAAGTGTTGAAATGATATGTCTGAAAGTGAAACTGAAAGTGAGTAAATGTCAAGAGCTGAAAGCACTGAAACTACATGACTAATTACTGTTTAATGCCACTTCTGGGGTGTCATGGACCTGTTTAATTGTAGTTCAGCCATGCGTAGCCTAATTCTCAGATATTTCCCAAACACTAAACACCTGATATTTATTGTGCGTTAAACTAGTCGAGTAAGGAGAACTGCCACTAATAATGTCTAATGCGTTGGTCACATGGTAATAGTCCATGGGAATTAGTTATGGGACTTTCTATCAGTGTCTTTTTGTTCATTCATGATATGAAGGAGTCCAAACTGCTTTACTCAGCAAATGAACACTCAAAACTGTTCACCAAAGAAAAACAAAGACACTGATAAATCAAGTACACACTTAAAAATGAGGGTTGTTCAGTAAAGAAAATAGTTATATATAAAACTATGTACACTTTTATATAAAACCAAATAAACTTTCACTTGAAAAAAATGTGTGTTCTTTGTATTGTGAAAGGGTTCCTCAGATTGATGGAGAATGCACTTTAGAGTTTCTACAGTATATAGAACTTTTTGGACATAGGTTAGGATACATTAACCTGTCCTAATAGCTGGTATTTCATCCTTTGGCTAAAATAAAGTAAATTAGTTTGGTTTCCTGTAACCATCTTCTAGTGTCTGACATAGACTGGGAGAAAGATTTCCTACATGTAAAATTATTTTATCTATGTGATGTTTCAGCTTTGGTCTTTGTAGAGACAGTATTGCATTTTCTTCATGCCCCCACTGAAACAAAAAAAAAATTCCTAGTGGTGTCTATGATGGAGAGCTCTCCAGGCTCTGCTGCAGCAAAGCAGCCCTAAACCATGATACTTCCACCCCCATGCTTTACAGGTGGTATGATGTTTTTGTTCTCAAATTCTGTGGATTATGCCCAGAAAACATATTTACTGTACCAAATTATTCAACTTTGGATTCATTTGTCCAAATCACATTGTTCCAGACATTCTCCGGTAAAATGTAGTCTTGCCCTGATATTTATTTATTTACTTATTCTTCTTGACAGTATGGGTTTTAACTTTGTGCACCTCTAATGAAAATTTGTGCATTCTTGTGATGGTAGATGCAGCACTTTTACATCAATTGTGGCAAGAGGTATCTGCAGGTCCTGTGATGACATTTCTGATCTCAGGCAGTTGTTTTAAAATGTTCTCCACTGCACAATTATTTTCTTGATAGTGGAATGTCTGATTTTGAATTGTTCTAATATCTTTTTTAATCTCTTCCCAGAGCATCTGTATCTACAAACCTCTTTCTGAAAGCTTCAGAGAGCTCTTTGGTTCTCACCATGGTGATGCTACTTTGTCCACTACTTTGTGTAATATCTGAGTTTAAATAAGAGAGCCTCCTCCAAGGTCCTCTCTAATGATGGTCTGATAATGTGCTGCACCTGATTCTAATTTTAGGCATTTAAAGTAGTATTAAATATATTTATAAAGAAATATTTGGTTTCATGAGGGGTCTTAACCTTTGTTGGAAATTTTGTTCAACCCATTTAGTATAGTGCAAGTACTACTTCCAGAGTTCTCAAGTCTTTGATATCTGTTTTATTTCACATTCCAGACAGCACATTATTTGCACTGAATTGCCTACCACCACAGCACTTGATAGACTGGTACTAGTCAATCAATCAATCAAAGTTCATTTATATAGTGCTTTTTACAACAAGGAGTTGTCACAAAGCAGCTTTACAAAAGTCCAGGTCCAAACCTCAAATGAGCAGCCAGTGGGCAAAAAGGAAAAACTCCCTCAGTTTAGGAGGAAGAAACCTTGAGAGGAACCAAGGCTAAAGAGAGGAACCCATCCTCCTCTGGTCGACACCAGAGAGTATAAAAAAGGCACATACATGGGCATAGAATGTATAATAGAAAAGAAATGAAATAGAGAGGAAATAAAATTTTGTTTGCATTAGCTGTGATACAAGTGTGAATGGATAATGGCAGTGGAAATTTGAGTTGGAAGCAAGCTAGTATTAGTATTGAAGTCCATGCAGGTTCCGTAGTCTAATCTAGCAGTTGGTTCTAAGAAGTGGATGAGTAGAGGGGTGGACCAGGATCCGCCAGGCATCCGGGGCAGCTCGGGACATGGGAGGAGAAAGGAAGAAAATTAGTGGCCCTAGAGGTGTTATTTAAAAGCCTGTGTAAAGAGAAAAGTTTCAGTTGTGATTTGAAGATAGAGAGTGTGTCTGAATCCGGAACAGAAGGAGGAAGGCTATTCCAGAGCTGGGGAGCTTTATAAGAGAAGGCTCGTCCCCCAACAGTGTTCTTTTTAAGCTTAGGGACTGTCAATAGGCCTGCGTCCTGAGAACACAGTCCATAGGATGGGTTGTAGGGTTTTAAAAGGTCTTTTAAATAATGTGGGGCTAAACCATTTAGCGACTTGTATGTTAGGACCAATATTTTATAGTCGATTCAGGATTTAATGGGAAGCCAATGGAGGGATGAAAGAACAGGACTAATTTGATCAAATTTCCGAGTTCTGGTGAGAACCCTCGCAGCAGCGTTTTGTACCGATTGGAGCTTCTGTAATGATTTCCCCAAACTACAAGCTAGAAGGGCATTACAATAATCCAATCTGGATGTGATGAATGCGTGCACCAGTACCTCAGCATGCTTGCGTGAGAGTGCTTTACGCAATTTTGTAATATTGCGTAGGTGGAAGAATCCCGTTTTTACTACATTACGAGTGCAACACACATATTGCCATGCCAGTGTCAATGCTGTGCTGAGAATAGTCCACAAACCAAAGAACAGCTGCTCAGTGGTGATCCAAATGAATGAAAGAATGAATGAACAAATCACAAATAAAAAAAACAGTGGTGAGTGTCAAACTTTTTATGGAAACTGTATGACTGTGAAACTTTTTTCTTAAACAAAAAATCCTTTTGACCATTGTAGCACAAAGAGTCCTTTTTAAGAGTGTACCTGGTGGACTGCCACTGAGTGTAGCTACAAGGTAAGTGCATCTGATAAACTGACAATCAGTGTAAATAAATGAGTAGAACGGCTGGAATAGGAAATGGTTAAGCTTCACCTCTATCAGAAGCCAAGAAAATATCAGACATGGGCATTTTTAGCATCTTTGTTTTTCATTTCATTCTTCTGTTGGCAGGGGACAATGTAATAACCTGAGAGATGTGGAGGAATTTCTTGCACTTAAAGTCGGCACTGTGTTATGGCCCAAAGCCAGTCTTTTATTGCTCTTTCCCCCCGTTGCTGTGGTAGCAGTCTTCCCCTCAATGCTCAGTCATTGGCTTATCAGGTGCAGCTGTCAGACTGCTTTTTAAAAAAGACCCACAGAAAGAGAGAAATGAGAGGGGTTAGTAGCGACAGAGGAGTGATGCTGGTCTTCCTCCATTCTGGTTGTCAGTAGTGTGAAACACTATTAAGAGGAGGATATTATTCCTCTTCAATCCATTTCCTTTTATATGTTTCTGAATGGTGTAGACATGAAATAAGTATGAATAAATCATTGTCCTTGAGCAGCGAGGATGTAATGTGTACTGCCTACATGGGTGATGTAATAGCGGTCAATATACTCTTATTCATCTTAGCTGTTTGATTGGGATGAGACAGATGAGAGAAGATTGAGAAACATTATTAAATTGCATCCATTGTGATGATAATGCCTAATGTGGAAATGTGGTCAGCACAGCATGAATGCTCTGAAACCTGTAATGAGCTCTGAGTTGGGTCTTTATCTCGCATCCAGAGGAAGGCACCTTTGCGCAGAGCTGTGTCACCATCATTGCAGTGTGGCTTTGGGATGCATACACACTGCAGGATGATTTAAATCAGAGAGTTTGAAGTTGTTCATTGACTTTCTTTTATGTACATTCACAGTGATAAAATGTTATTTAGGTTGTTGCCCATCATAATTTTACCTTAAGTCTGTGAAAACGTGTTTTTGAGTTCATATTTCATTGTTATAGACTGACATGCCAAAAGTGGGATAGCAGTATATAAATGAATTACATATTGGCTTTATCTCGGGGGATGACTTGGAAGTAAATAGTGCGAGGTGTTAGCTTGTGACTAAGGTTCAACACTGATCAGCATGTTCAAATTAGGCATGACTGTGTGTAACAGGTGGATTGGACATTCCATTTGTTCATTTAACATTCTTCAATCTGCGTGTGTGTAACAGGAATAGTAAAACCAATTCTGAACAACTAGAGCTTGGTTCATAATGAGTTCATAATCAATTTTGGTATGTCAGTGTATAACGATATATAAAGATTATTATCTATCTTATCTATATCTATGAAGATAAGATACAATAAAAATAAATAAATTAATAAATAATTATTTTAAAACAGACAGTTTTTATGGATGTCCTGATCAAGTAATTTGAATCTCTTATACACACGTGGACAAAATTATTGGTACAGAAATAACTTGAATCCGATAAAAGTAATAATAAATAAGAATTCTATGAAAATGAACAAATGATAATCCAACGTTGATTTTGTTGGTTCAACAGAATTATTTAACAAAGTAAACTCATTAAACAGGCCTGGATGGCACCCTGATGGTACCCCTGAAAATAATGTGACCAAAGGGACATGTTAAATCAAGATGTGTCCACTAATTAATATCACAGGTGTCTACAATCTTGTAATCTGTCAGTGGACCAATATATAGGGCTACACTGTGCTGTTTGGTGACATGGTGTGTTCCACACTCATCATGGACCAGAGGAAGCGGAGGAAAGAGTTGTCTCAGGAGATTAGAAAGAAAATTATAGACAAGCATGTTAAAGGTAAAGGTTATAAGACCATCTCCAAGCAGCTTGATGTTCCTGTAACTACAGTTGCACAAATTATTCAGAAATTTAAAATCCATGGGACTGTAGCCTAACTCTCTGGACCACAGAAGGAAAATTAATGACAAATCAAAGAGACAGATAATACGAATTGTAACAGAAGGTCCCAGAAAAAAACTTCTAAACAGATTAAAGGTGAACTTCAAGCTCAAGGAACATCAGTGTCAGATCGCACAATCTGTCTTTGTTTGAGCCAAAGAGGACTTAATGGGGGATGACCAAGGAGGACACTATTGTTGAAAACAAATCACAAAAAAGCCAACAAAATATTAAGTTAAGGGTACCATCATTTCTATCCGGGCCTGTTTCATGAGTTTACTTTTTAAAATAATTGTGTTGAAGCATGGTTGAAAAGCAATCTGACTTTCATTGGTTAATCTTCATAGCATTTTATTTATTACTTTTGTCAGATTCAAGTTACTTCTGTGACCATTGTGGGTTTTTCTTTCATTAACTGAAGGGTCCCAACAATGTTGTCCACATGTGTAGCTGATTATCAGCTGATACCAGTCTGATATGATCTCAGTGATCTCAACCCCATTGTAGATATGCTGCTAATTCATACTAATAAATTACTTTTACAGTGTATATAATGAGACTGGATTCTGGATTTATTCAGCTCCCAGTGCCTTTAAAACAATGTAATATAGGAGCACAGTATTCACTTCAGTATTCCATACAACTGACCATTTTCTGTGATTTAAACAATGAAATACTTCCAGCTCATATGCTAAATATAATACAGTAGCGTGTCATTGTCATTTATTCCTGTCCATTAATGTTTGTGACTACCCATGTTTTTTGCCTTCAAGGTAGCAAGGTATAATGCAAACGGAGGGCGGAGAACCGTCATGGTGCGAATGCTGTTGTACACAATACACGCACCTAATATTTGATTAAATGGCCAGCAGCAAGTTGGACCTTAACCAGACACTTTTTCATAACCATCAGCAAGCAAATGGGACAATTCTGGTTGGATTTCTTCCTGGCAAAACTGATAAAAACCATTAAATTAGTGGCCAGTACATGACTTTTAAAAGCCATTCATATATTTTCAATATTCAATAGGGGTCAGGCCAGAACTTTGGGAGGGCCATTCTGAAAGCTTAATTTTAGCCTGCTCTATTCATCCTACAGTCACCTTTGGTGTGTTTGAGGTCACTGTTCTGTTGGAATCAATGCAGTTTTTACCTGCCTAGCTGATGGTATGCAGTCATGCTATAGAATTCCCCTTCAGGTAATATTCTAATGCACCATCAGATTTCAGCGATTTTGGATGTAGCAAGATTAATGATGCCAGATGGGCTGGTTTGAAAATTTCTATTACTGCTGATCTCTCAGGATGCATGACATACTAAACCTTCAGAAACATGGGCTACAACAGTAGAAGGCCATGCCAGGTTCAACTTCAGTCAGTCAACAGAGAACAGAGGCTGAAATTGGCACAGGCTCACAAACACAAAGCAAGTTAGAAGACTGGAAAAATGTGCCTAGGCCTGATCATCTTGATTTTTGCTGAGACAAACAAATAGAAGGCTAAGAATTTGATGCCCACAGCATGAATCCATTAACTCAACTGGCCATGTGCATTCGTTTATAGCTACCATTTACCAAACTTTTGTCAAATTGAAAGACACGTCATGGAATCCATGTTAAAAAGTATTAAAGCTGTTTTAAGAGCAAAGTTGTTGGGGTATTTTTTCATCATTTAAGACTTCATTTTTACTTTTACTAAGATATTAATATTTTGAATGGAGCTGTACCTGTATACTATTTCAGAGAGTTCTCTTTTGAAAACATGCAGTACACTGCCAATGGACATCTGAATATATCTGCAAAGGAGATCTGCTCTAAATCTTTCAGTCAGATTTTAATGGAGAAGAAGACTGAATTTCTCTGCTGTAGTTAATGAGCTGAACTTTAAAGTGTCTGAAAGAACCTCTAACTTATTCAACGAAGTGTCATCCAGATCTACTAGTTAAGATATGTATATTTTGCTCAAGGACAGTTTCACATCAATATCCAGATCTCTGCTACTTAGATGAGAAGAGACTCAAGACTTCTGATAGATGAGATTAACAAGATCAACTGCAAAGCCTTTCCACTGGAGTACATTCTGTAGATGCTAGACTACTGCAAAAAGGGGTCAAACTTTATAATAGTACTTTTGGATTCAGAAGAAAACTAGTTTATAGAAACCTGAAAGCAGACAGGATATGTTGAGAACTAAATCAGTAGGCATATATAATATTGACTCTGAAAAAACATATCTTAAGGTAAGGGCTATGTCCTTAAACTGATCAATACTGCCCTCGTGTGGTACACTACAAAAAGCACCTGACAAACTTAATATGTATATATCCACTAGATATCAACAATGTATTTAGAGCAGGCCTAATGATTTTGGGTAATTAAAAAAAAGCAACTGCAGTTGAATGTGCCTTTTTAATCTCAGTGTTTGTGCTTCCATTCTTCCATTAAGTTTTGGACAAAAAAAGTTACATTTTTAACCTCCAAACCAATCAGTCAGGACTTGTGGTCTCAAAAGTTACAGCTAAACAAGTTCACCCAGTGGTTTGTATTTCACAAGGGGACCTGAAGGCTACTGAGGAAAAAAATAACCCTAGGGCTTCTACAAGTGTTGTTACATCACAAAGCATAAATCAGTGGTAGTCTCCAAGGCTAGAGTTACTGTAAAACTGCTAAATACACCAATAAACATTAAAAGCAGATATAAGGCAGCACGTGAAGTCAGTTCTTAATGTTAAGGTGTTGGAAGCTGGAAATAAAAGTGTAAGAACCTTTTTTTGCATTGTGTAGACCCCCTTCATGACATGTTGTGGCTGATCAGTGTAGTGCTGATCAAAATGGTACAAACAAGTAATATATACTGATAATATATCAGTCATTAGAACTGATGTCCGTTTTGAACCAAAAAGGCCAAAACAAATGTATTAGTGTACCAGAATGACCAAAAACAAATGTACTAGTTATTAGGCCATCAGAAATCGCCATTTTTGTAGAGGTGTTATTTTTTCTTTTATGACATTGCCTATTCCTTTGACATTTATCAAACTGAAGGCCTTGGACAAGATCCAAACACTTAAATTATTTGTAAAAGCGTGTACAACCCCAACTTCCAATGAATGAATTTGTGTAAAACATAAATTAAAACAGAATACAATGATTTGCAAATCCTTTTCAACCTATATTCAATTGAATACACTACAAAGACAAGATACGTAATGTTAAAATGGATTTTTTTTTTTTTTTTTTTTTTTTAATCTAATGCCTGTAACACGTTCTGGAAAATTGGGACGGGGGAACGTTGAGGAATGCTCAAAAAACACCTGTTTGCAACATTTCACAGGTGAACATGTTAATTGGCTATAAAGGAGCATTCCCGAAAGTTGTTGTTCATAAACAAGGATGGGACAAGGTTCACCACTTTGTGAACAACTGCGTGAGCAAATAGCCCAACAGTTTAAGAACATCTCTCAACATGCAATTGCAAGGAATTAAGGCCCTTTTCCTCCAGGCCAGGTGATCATCGCGAAGTGCAAAAGCCAGTATCTCTGATGGTATGGGGTGTTAGTGCTGAACAGTGCATATAGGTTTTGGAGCAACATATGCTGCCATCTAAGCAACGTCATTTTCAGGGACATCCCTTGTTTAAGAAAGACAATGCCAAGCCACATTCTGCATGTGTTACAACAGTGTGGCTTAGTAGTAAAAGAGTGCAAGTACTAGACTGACCTGCCTGCAGTCCAGACCTGTTTCCCAGTGGCATTTTAGGAAGAACAAAATACAGCAACAGAGAACCCGGACTGTTGAGCAATTGAAGTTGTACATCAAGCAAGAATGGGAAAGATTTCCACCTACAAAGCTTTGAGAATTAGTGTCCTCAGTTCCCAAATGCTTATCGAGTCTTGTTAAAAAGAGAGGTGATGTAACACAGTGGTAAACATGCCCCTGTCCCAACTTTTTTTAGAATGTGTTGCATCAAATTCAAAATGAGTGAATATTTGCAAAGAAATTAAGTTTATCCATTTGAACAATATATATATGTTGTCTTTGTAATGTATTCAACTGAATATAGGTTGAAAAAGATTTGCAAATCATTGTTTTTCACAACGTCCCAACTTTTGAACTGGGGTTGTAGTTCAGGGTCACACTAGTCACAAAATAGTCTGCTTGTTCATTTCCACTCAGCTTACATGAGCTGGAATGGGGGCTTTTAGGAGGGTTTTTTTTTCTTCATTTGATGATTAGGGCAGGTGTTAGATGTCCAATAGAGCAACTTTATGCAAATAAAGCACACCTTATTACTTCTGCACAGCAGGAAAAAACACTAGCTCAAAAGTTGGGAGCATTGATTGGCTCTGTCTGTGCAACACTATAACAAACATGTGAAAATGCCATCTGAACACACTTGTCAAACATTTAAAAAAAAAAATTATTTTATTTTACCATGCAAAAACAGAAGTGACAATGTGAGACATTTACAAATCAATAACTTCCATATCTGCATTCATTCCATTTGAGGTCCAGTTAAATGTAGATAAAAGGTCAACTGAGCTTTTTGAAGACCAAAGCTGTGACACTATTACCAGTGACCCCACCAAACTGGAAACGGGGAGTGGGCAGCTCCTGCAGCAATTCAAAGCCTGTAAGATAGACAATGGAATGGAAGGTATATAGTCACTGTTGTAATTAATTTTATATCACTGAACATTCAAAGAGAGAATGGTATGCATCCAGTGTGAGCAATAATCATGCCCAAGCATGAAACTCAAACCATGACACCAGTAGCACTGATTGTGTAAAATCTGCTGCATGATGAACACAATACTTGTTGTACTTCATAATCAAATAAATAAGGAATGTGAGAGGGTTGTGCAAAAAAACTCATAAATAAAACAGTAAAAGTAAAACGTCTGCTTGATCTGGACTGCACACGTGTTGATTTACTTTGTAATAAACTCTTCTTGATTGAAAACATAGTGAAGAACAGTAACATAAGGAGTCCAGGGTGTATTCTGGGACTGAAAAGTTTCAGTTTATAATACATAGTACAGAGATTACTATTATTGTTGTTCTTGTTGGTGTTCTTGTTGGTATTATTATTATTATTATTATTATTATTATTATGTGTTGTTGTTGTTGAACCAAGAACAAGTACATTAATTAACAAAGCTATCATAACAGAATTTACAATAACATGCATATCAAAGAAAGAGACTCTGTCTGGTTAAATCTGTGGTAGTTCTAATCTTAGGAGTAGAAATTAATTGAATATTAAAGCTGTCTTCATTCAGAATACTTTCAGTTTCATATCATCGGACTGGTCGTAGTCATTCTGTATAAGTTCTGTGCATGTGCAGTCCAGATTATCATGCTCAGTGTGTCCTTGTATCCTTGCCTTGTGAGTTAATCTTTCTGTTTGAACTTTCTGTTTGAATCCTTGTAAAGTGTGATGCAGAAATAGCTGAAGCATATGGTGGACAAGGCTATACTGATGTTAGTTGAGTAGCAGGTGTGTGTAATCAAAGAGCTGAATGAGTAAAGTTTTAGTTTTTAAACTTACATTTTTTAAACAATTTCAAAGTTTCAAGTGTACCCTTTATTACTTCTAATTTACAAGCCATGTATGGAAACTAAAACTGCAATTTTTTTTTTACTGTTTTCAGTGCCGAATAACACAGGCCAGCCAATCAGAACAAAACAAAATTTTACATACATCTGCCTTAAAGGCACAGTAACATACAGTTAGAAGCTAGAAAATAGTCATGTAAAAATGAATGATGGCCAAACAAAAAAAAAAAAAAACATAGCTTTCACGCTGCATTTTGTGCATACTTTGCTTTTGCTCTGTTTTTAATTCACTGATTTAAAGACTGAATGGATCACAGTTACTCTACCTGGTCTAAAGATCTGCAGCAGTTCCTCTTTGGTCCAGTTACAGGATGTAATGACAAAGAGACCCTGTGGCTTCAGAGTGGCTCTCAGAGAAGTGACATACTGAAGCTTTGCTGCATCTTGGCCTTCAGGATTCAAGCTAATGGCATCAAAGGTGCCCTTGTCTATACATACGTCAAAGTCTTTCAACTCTGTGCTGGGTTTCAAAAAATCTTGCTCCTGTAATAAAATGGAAAAAAATAAACATGCATTAGAATACAATTATTCATTGATGCCCTCCCAATTAAAGATGATTTCTAATTGTTATGCACTAAAATTAATATTCCTGGCATATTAAACAATATAATACAAATTCCAGACACACTAGCCAAAAAGAGAAACGGAATAATTGTGCTCAATATAAAAAGGTAGTAATGATAAAATCTGCTTTCAATAAAAGACTAATAAAAAAAAGATTTACTTAAATGATTATATTTAGTTGGCCAGGAGTAGGCAATCCTGATACTGGAGTGCAAGTGTGTGCTGCTCCTGCTCAAGCACACCTGATTAATTGCCAGGTTTAGTAGGTCTGTTAAAGCAGGGAAATCTGCAAAGTGTGCAGTAAGCAGGCACTACAGGACACCAAAATTGCCCATCCCTGTAGTAGGCTACAGATAGTGCCTTCAACAACACAGAATGGTTGGACAACCAAGGCAATGAATTATCACACTGCACTATCACACACACACACACACACACGTGTGTTTGGTGAATAAGAACTAATGTTTTTAATTCAAGGGACAAAAAAGTAACAATTGTCAAAGATTCTTACCTGAATGTTAATATTTACTAAACCCCCTTCTTCCAGAATATTTCTTGTGAGCTCTATTGATGCACTTGAATAGTCTATCCCAGTAAGATTTGTAAAACCCTCTTTGGCCTAAAAGGAAAATTAAAACAACTCATTTATTTATAAAATACGTTTAGAAAAATATATTTAATAAATTATATACAGTGATGTACCAGTTCAACAAGGAAGACTCCATTTCCAGTGCCAATGTCCAGAACAGTGGCATTTTTAGGTATATTCTGTTTATTCATCCATTTGAGAACTCTGTACATACTTTCCTCCCCAAACCTGTAGGCATAGAAAAAAAAAAGAGCTCTGAACAAATTAACAACAATTATGGAGATTATATATATATATATAATATATATATATATATATATATATATATAATATATATATATATATATACACACACACACCTAAAATACAGTCAGGAATGTGTACTTTCCTCACAGCAGAGGGGTGTGTCAAAGACATAATGTATCTGACCCAAAAATTCCAATTTTTTTCCTAATAAGATTTAGGAACAAAAAGTTCAAAAATATTTAAGGCACAGTCAAGTCTTAGCTAGTCTCAACTCAGTCTGGATATGGCCTCCTGCCCAGCACTTCATTAGCCGAATGGCGAATTAACAAACCCTTCTTGGACTGAAGTTGTAACAAACAGAAAAAACATGCAGGGGTAAGGGGGTCTCCGACCACACAAAACAATAGTGCTAAAACAGGTTAATTAAGCAATTCCAAACCACTTTTAATATTAAGCAGTTTCTGTGAGAACAGATGTGCATATTTTTAGCAATTTAAAAGATACGCACACTAATATGGACAAAATATAGTCTGGAAACTTTTAGTCTGAAACATTTACAAATCTGAAGAAACCGCACTGTCCAATCCACACACTGTCACATTCATAAATCTGAAGATACTCCACAGTCCAACACACACACTGTCACATTCATAAAATCTGAAAGAACCTGCGCAAATCAATCCACACACTGTCATTCATAAATCTGGAAGAAAGTACACTGTCAATCCACACACTGTCACATTCATAAATCTGAAGATACTCACAGTCCAACACACACTGTCACATTCATAAATCCCTGAAGAACCTGCGTCCAATCCACACACTGTCACATTCATAAATCTGAAGAACCAGCACTGTCAAAATCCATACACTGTCACATTCATAAATCTGGGGAGCTTTTGCACCGTCCAATCCACACACTGTCACATTCATAAATCTGAAGAACCTGCACCGTCCAATCCACACACTGTCACATTCATAAATCTGAAGACACAGCGTCCAATCTACACACTGTCACACTCATAAATCTGAAGAACCTGCAACGTCCAACCCACACACTGTCACATTCATAAATCTGAAGAACTTGCACTGTCCAATCTACAAACTGTCACATTCATAAATCTGAAGAACCTGCACTGTCCAATACGCACACTGTCACATTCATAAATCTGAAGAACCTGCCGTCCAATATGCGCAGTCACATTCATAAATCTGAAGAGCCTGCACCGTCCAATCCACACACTGTCACACTCATAAATCTGAAGAATCTGCACCGTCCAATATGCACACTGTCACATTCATAAATCTGAAGAACCTGCTGTCAATCTACACACTGTCACATTCATAAATCTGAAGAACTGCACTGTCCAATCTACACACTGTCACATTCATAAATCAGAAGAACCTGCACATCCGATCTACCTGTCACATTCATAAGTCTGAAAAGAACCTGCACCGTCAATCCTGTCCACATTAATAAATCTGAAGAACCTGCACCGTCCAATACGCACAGTCACGCTCTTAAATCTGAAGAACCTGCACCATCCAATCTACACCTTTCATTCATAAATCAGAAGGTACTGCACTGTCAATACCACTGCTGTCACATTCATAAATCTGAAGAACCTGCAAGTCCAATACGCACACTGTCACATTCATAAATCTGAAGAACCTGCACTGTCCAATCTACACACTTTCACATTCATAAATCTGAAGAACCTGCACTGTCCAATCTAAACACTGTCACATTCATAAATCTGAAGAACCTCACTGTCCAAGCTACACACCGTCATATTTAGATTAAGGTCTATAGTTGTAATGATGAAAGTGTTGTTGTTCATTTGTAGATCTTAGAAAACTCTATACAGCTATATCAATAATAATAATAGATAATATAAGCTGAAATTACCATATTTCTCCAAAATCTCCAATGTCTTTATAAGTCTGGAGATCCCGCTTGTAGGCATGATCCCAACTAGAGACCAAAGCAAAGAGTCCCAGGAGTTTTCATACTTTGAATTCTCTAGTCTTAAGGGTTATTAACCCTTTAACAGAGTAACACTGAGTTACCTAGGAGACAGATGTGTTCTCATAAACGTCCGCTCGTTCGTAGGTCAAACGAAGCTTACTGGAGTCTGGTAACTTACTATTCTTTTGTTCCGAGTTTTGATGGAAGGAAGTCATTCCCCTGCTCGGCACGCGGCTCCGCAGAGCTCTCTCTAAAGCCGTCGAGCGCAGCCATCACTGCGGTCCAACGCTCAGTCTAACTAATCTACACAGAGTTAGAGCGTGCGCGTATACTACATTACAGTAACAGCGTGTGCTGGGATTGATTTCAAAAATAAAAGTCACAAGCCGATGACAGAATATCATTTCACAATGATAAAGTATAGCAGGTAAAAATAATAATGTAAGACTTAATAAGTAAACAATGAAATGAGTAAAAAAATGAACGAACGACTAACAAAATAAATGACAGTATTATTACACAAAAATAAATGTATTTCTTCCTGCAATCTGTGTTTAGGAGGACCATTAATGTTAAATAAAATTAATAACACGTTAATGTCAATAACGTATTGTATTCAAAAATACAAACAAATAGTCTTCCAGAGATGATTTATGTTTTTGAAATTACAATGTTAGTACATTTTGAGTTAAATTCTCAACTAAAAACTCAAGACACTTTGCTTTATCATCTCAAATTAAAGACCTTTAAATTGTTGCATTTCAGCCAATTTTTCACTTCTATATTTAAAATGTAATTAATAAGATCCTCTTGATTACTGAAACCGATTCCACTGCCTTTTGATATATCACTATATATTGGTGTCACTCACTTAGTCTCAAGACATTCAAATTTGTCATTTCAAAATTAACTTCATTGCTTTGCATGCATGCATTGCATTTCTGATTTTTCACTATATATTTAGACTGCGATTAAAAGGAATTCTCTTGATTGCACAAATTCCACTTCTCCATGATAGTTCACCACCTATAGGTATACTTCTTAGTCTCTAAAAACATTCTGATTTGTCATTTCAAATGAAAAGGTCCTTTCATTTGTCATATCTATTTTGCTCTGTATTTAAATTGTAATTGAGAAAAGTCCTCTTGATTGAACAAACCAATTCTTAATCATTATAGTTCACCACCTGTATATGCCGTCCACTTAGTATCAATACATTCTGTTGTGTCATTTTTGAAATTTATTCTCTGTCCATTTTATGCACCTTTCTATATTGGAGACGTGTACTAATATTACAGACTGCCGATATCTGTTTCTCCTGCATACTTTATTATCTTCCTTTCTGCTTCAATTTCTTCAGTGGTCAGAACCCCTGAAACTAGAATATATTAGTCCTGTTTCTGTTTCTTTTTGTAAGTGTGTGTTGGACTGTATGAATTAGATCCAGACGCAACATTCTGCTGGAATAACCACAAGTGTCCTAGATATCACTGCTGGACTGAAATTGTCCATCAACTTAGAAATGCAGTGTCCTGTGGGCAGTCCCCTATGAGTACTGATGAAGGACTAGAAGATGACCAACACACACTGTGCAGCAACAGATGAGCTTCTGTGTGCAGCATCTACAGTGGAGCAATTAGAGTAGGATTGTTTAAGCAATCCTGCTGTTTGATTCCAACCCTTTTAGCCCAACACAAAATAACACACCAGCACAATGACCAACCATCCACCACACCTGCTCTGTGGTGGTCCTGTGGGGTTCTGACCATTGAAAAACATGATAAAAGGAGGATAAAGTATGCAGAGAAAGAAATGGACTACAATGTTAAAAAATGGTACCAAAAGCTCAATATGGGCACAGGTGCTTAAAAAATGGACAGTGAAATAATTTTAAATGACACACAAGAATGTCTTAACTAAGTGGGTGGCACTTAGTTAGTAAATAATTTATATATGATGTGAAAATTACAGAATTGCAATAATTTAAAGCAATTTTGATTTAAAATGAAAAATCAGAATGTTTACTCCCAGAAAACATGGGAATTTGTTTGTGTAATAAGAGGGGTTTTTAATAAAAAAAAATGCTAAAATAAAAAAGTGCAACAATTTTGACAATTTTAAATGACCTTTAGTTTGAAAATAAAATTCTGAATATCTTGAAATTAAATGGGTGGCGATCTATCAAAAAGCAGTGGAATTGAAAATCAAGAGGATTAATTTTAATTAAACATTAAATATGACAAGAAATGTGACCATTTAAAAAAGGACCTTTAATTTTGAAATGAAAAAATCCTGAATATCTTAATTTTTGGCTGAGTATAGAATCAAAATTTAATACAATTGTCAATTCACACAGAAATTATCTGTAAAGACGTTTTAATTTGATTGTATTTTTAATAAATATTCTTGGCATTAACTGACGAATCTTATTTAACACACATTAATTGTTCTCCTAAACAAAGCTTGCAGGAAGAAATTGACTTAGTTGTTTTTAATAAAAGTAGATTTATTTATTTAGTCTTTCGTTCATTTTTTTGGATTTACTTATTAAGTCTTACATTATTATTTTTTACCTGCTATACTTCTCATTGTGAAATGGTATTTTGTCAACGGGTTGTGGCTGTTACCGTAATGTGTAGTATACGCGCCCTCTCCGTGGCTCAGTATAGATTAGTTAGACTGAGTGTTTGAAAGTGGAGCTGGGTTGATCGTGCGCGCGCGCGTGTGTGCGTTCAGCCCACTCTCCGACGTAGAGGATAGGGAAGGTAGAGCGCTCTGTGTAGAGTCCCTCCTACCCTCACTGGTGTGGACAGATGTGGAGTCGTTTTGTGTGATTGACTGGCTTTCCCTGAAGGGTTTGGACAGACCGTTCAGTTTGCACTGCATGATCACCAGAATAATATCCATCTTTGCAGTGGGAAACATTTGGATCAGCACCTGACCACTGAAGATGTGATCAGCTCATCAGAGAAGGTAATTGTTGGCCATTATATTTTTGTTCAGTCAGAAAAGTTTTAATGTCAGTTTACTGAAATTGATAAGTATATTGTTTATCTCTGTTGTGCAAATTACTTTTACTGTATAGATAAAACTGTATAGTCCAAAATACATGCATTATGAAATGTGTGTGTGTGTGTGTGTGTGTACGTACATATATATGCTGACAGAATTTTTACAACAAAGAGGTTTTGTAGAACATCTAATGCACTGCGGCTTGCTGAAGCTAAGTTAAGTGTATGAAGGTTGTCTTGAGACTTTGAAATCCTTAGCAAAAACAAAATAATAAAGCAATTTCGTTCAAATAAATCAAAAATCAAATCAAATTTTATTTATATAGCGCTTTTTACAACAGCAAGTTGTCACAAAGCAGCTTTACAGAATCTGGGTCAAGCCTCAAAATGAGCAGCCAGTGAGCAAACAATGGCAAGGAAAAACTCCCTCAGTTTAGGAGGAAGAAACCTTGAGAGGAACCAAGGCTCAAGAGAGGAACCCATCCTCCTCTGGTCGACACCGGAGAGATATAACAATACACAGTACATTGTGATGGAAAATGGAAATAAAAAGATAAATTAATAAATAAATTAAAATGGAGGGAGGATAAATAAAGATTGGCTAAAATAGTAATGATACAGGTATGAATGAATAATAGTGAATAATAGAGATCCATGGGTGGCTAGCGAGGTCTGGAAGTTGGTAGAAGAAGTGGATGAGTGGACGGTATCCTGAGCGTCCAGGGCAGCTCAGGACATGGGGCTGGAGAGAGGGAGAAATATTAGTGCCCCCTTAGAAGTGTTAATGAAAAGCCTGCATAAACAGAAATGTTTTCAGAGCATTGATGATTTAAAATGGAAGGTGTCTGAGTCCCGAACCTGATAGGAGGAAGGCTGTTCCAGAGCTGGGGGGCTTTAAAAGAAGGCTCCCAACAGTGTTCTTTGATTCTAGGGGCGGTCAATAGGCCTCGTCCTGAGAGCATGATCTCGCGTGTGGGTTGTAGGGTATTAAGAGGTCTTTTAGGTACTGGGGAGCTAAGCCATTTAGTGATTTGTACTTTAGTAGCAATATTTTATAGTCTATTCTAAATTTAATGGGAAGCCAATGGAGGGATGAAAGAACCAGACTGATGTGGTCAAATTTCCGAGTTCCGGTGAGAACCCTACTTGGCAGCGTTTTGTTCCGATTAGCCTCTGTGGTGATTTCCCTGAACTGCCAGCTAGAAGGGCATTACAATAATCTAGTCTAGATGTGATGAATGCGTGCATCAGTATCTCTGCATGCTTGCGTGAGAGTGATTTACGCAATTTAGTAATGTGCGTAGATGGAAGAATCCCGTCTTAACCACGTTACTAATGTGGCTGTCGAATGCAAGGTCGGAGTCAAATATAACTCCAAGATTTCTTACAGTTGAGCTCGGTGTGATTGAAAAACCATTTAGGTTGATTGGGTTATAGGCTTTATTAGATCCTAATATTAAGATCTCCGGTTTTTCAGAGTTTAGAAGAAGAGGAAATTTTCGTCATCCAGTTTTTAATCTCTATAACACAGTTTGTTATTGACTGAGGCAATGATCCTCATTAGGTTTTGCTGATAACCAGAGTTGGTGTCCTCCATGAGCAGTGAAGAATCAATGTTATGCTTTTGGATGAAAGCATCACCCAACAGTAATAAGTAAAGGAAACAGTAGTGGACCTGGGACGAGCCTGTGGGACGCCATATTTTACTGTAGAGTGATATGAGTGAGTATTGTTTATGCTTACACACTGGAGGCGGTCCGTCAGGTATGATTGAAACCACTTTAGGACTGATCCTTTAATTCCTAAGTTATTCTCAAGTCTATGAAGCAAAATGGAATGATCAACAGTATCGAAGGCGGCACTAAGATCCAATAACACTAAAATAGCATTATGGTTTCGATCACGGGAGAGCAGGGAGGTCATTTGTAGCCTTTAGCCAGGGCTTTGATTACTGTGGTTAGGTCTAAATCCAGATTGGAGAGCCTCGTTTAAGTTGTGATGGTTAGAGGTAGGTGCACAGTTGGTTGGACACTACTCTCTAGAATCTTTGCTAAGAACGGGAGGTTTGCTATCGGTCTGTAATTTGTAAGGTCATGAGGGTCAAGATTTGGCTTTTTCAATATGGGATTAATAATTGCAAATTTGAGATTTGGGCAAATATCTAGACCTTCAGTGAAGGAAGTTCACCTGTTGGTAGTGATTGGATAGTGGTTGGGTAACATTTTAAATAATCATGTAGTGCTGGATCTAGAAGAGAACAACATGGATGATTTTGAGGAGCTAATCAAACTAAGAAGGTCTTTTTCATTGACAGGCTTAAAGTGTTCTAACCTCGACTCAGTATCAACATCGGTATCAGCATCAGTACAGTTCTCCAAATGTGTGAGGAGGTGAGGCTGGAGCCAGATTATGAATCGTTTGTCGAATATTTTCTATTTTGACAATGTCATAAAGTCATTACAGGAGATGTCTGTTGGAATGACTGAGCCTGTGTTGTGGCTGCTGGTTAATTAGGAAAAGGTATTAAACAGGTATCTAGGATTGTCCTTATTTTTATCTATTAGAGATGCAAGATATAGAGATTTAGCTTTAACTAAAGCGTGTTCATAATCTGTGATGGTGTGTTTCCAATGTCTCTAAAATTTCTAGTTTTGTTTGGCGCCATTTCGTTCGTAACTCGTCTTGGTCTGTTTCAGAAGTCTTGGCGTGTGGTCATTTGTACGGAGCCAATTTTTCTCTTTAATTAATTTGGTTCTGATTGAATATAGATAATAATCCAGATTTGAGCATAGTACTGGAAGTTTAGAGTGTCTAATGTACAGTCAAGGTCACTGCTTTTCTGGTTGGAGGGGCAGGGACAGTGGATAGGTCAGGGTGATATTAATAGATTGTTAACTGTTGTTAAGTCTGCGTCTACTAAGGAGCGGGGTGAGTGATGTATGTTGTGATTAGATTAAGTCAGATGTAATAAGATGATCTGAGATGGAGTGATTCTGTGCGATACAGGTTACATTGTTTATGTCGGTACCCAGAGTTAAAACTAGATCTAGGGTGTGGTTAAATCGATGGGTAGGTCCAGTGATGGTTTGTTTCAGTCCCAAAGTCATCCAAAATGGACTGAAAGGCCATTTTAAGTGGATTCTGGGCCTTTTCGAAGTGGATATTAAAGTCTCCAACAATTACAGCTTTGTCAGTAGGAAATAAGTATTTCAGTATGTCCACCTGAATCTGTGAAAGGCTTCAAAGAAGATAAAAATCAAAAGAAATGCATACCTCAGGGATTTGGAGATTTTCATGTAATTTTCAGACTGAAGTGTAATCCATACATCCTTCTTATCCATTTTGTAGTGGATGTAATAAAGTGTACCCTATGTTCCACTATGTCCAGATGTAGTCAACCAGCCAAGCCGTAGTTGATGTTCTAAGTGTTCTTCTATAGTTTTATACCAGGGCTGTGAACATAATGTTGTTCCAATAAACACTCCAATAACCAAAAATACTGTGCATACAAACCATACATCAATCCTATCAAACAGTATCCAGGTATTCATTAAGGCTGAACAAACTAGCTCAGGGGTTCTTAACCTGGGGTTACTTTTAGGGAATTGTGAATGTGACACACCCAAATTGAATAACTTTGTCAGCTGTGAGATGTAGGATTTAAAAGCGCTAAAATTTTTCACTGTATCATTCTCAGTCTTGATGGAGTGTCTCACATGAAGGACATGGCTTGGTACCCACTGCTGCTTAAAATAGAGCAGCTTTAGAACATTTTTTTCACTGAATCAAACTGAATCACTTGCCATTCTGTTTGACACTTCAATCTGAATCTTGATTCAGGTTCATTCACAATTGTGGCTCGGTGCGTCATCCAGGCTGGATTAAAATGGAGCATTTTTTAGAAGGTCGAATTTGAAAGTGGGGACGCAAAACGCCCGCTTCCAGGAACATCAGAACAGAAAAAAATAGTGATGGCAAACCGAGGCTTTCTGAAGCACTGAAGCCTTTTTCTCAACTGTTTCAAAAAAGATTCATTACTCGGAGCTTCATAACACAGTGGACATTAGCGGAATCTCGTGGCCAAAACCTGAAAATGCTTTGTGTATTTAGTGGGTGAGAGGGGCTTTTTTTTTTTTCTTTTTTTTTTTTTTTTTTAATTACAACTCTTAAACTGTTTCAGTGCATTAACACATGACATTTGAGGTTTAAATGGTAATAAATGGCAGGAAATACTTTGATGTCTAGATAATTTAATAATGTATTAAAAGACATTACGCACTGTAACTATATTTTGAATTAAATATATAATACACTCAGAATGTATCTTGATAAGGCACACTGGAGAAACTACACTTACAATTCTAATTGCACATTGCTGCTTGTTTCCCTTCACCATGTTATTGATCTGCTAATATAGACCAAATTCAAAAATTATATTATTCATTATTATTCACATTCTACCAAGCTGGGTTTGTATCACTAGTTCATTATTCTCTCTCTCTCTCTCTCTCTCTCTCTCTCTCTCTCTCTCTCTCTCATTCATATATATATATATATATGAATAGAGAAAAAGAAATATCTCTCTGTCCTCTCTATCTCTCTGTGTATCTATATCTCCTTCTTTTGACCCTCAAAGTGCCGCCAGGTTTGCTGCTTTTGAATCGTTCCCCTAAAAGCAATCCACGTGATTGTGCCAAAAATGAACCTTCGGACGTCATTGGTCGCGTGATCAATGTAGAACGAATCAAGCATCGGCACAGTGATTCAAACCAATGCGTATTGTTTTTTCGACACATACCTTGAAGCTTCAGATTCAAGGGTATCATCACTAGAAAAACAAAAGTGAGAAAATATGATGAAAAGTACTTTTACGAGTTATTGATACCGTTTTTTTCCCGGGGTAGGGGGGTCGCGAAATTTATTGGAGCCTAATAGGGGCTCGTACAGTGAAAAAGGTTAAGAACCTCTAAAGTAGCTGATGTGATTTAGGGTGGAAGTTTCCAAACCTATCTTCATCAAGACTGGCATGTAGATGTAGTATTTTGATAATGACCTGGTCAATAGTTTATGATGTAAAAAAAAACTTTTCCTTTTTACTTTACATATCAATAAAATGATAAGACATAGCATGATTAAAGAATGAAGGATGCATAAACCTACATTATTACACCTCGTGGCTGCCTGTGCTATATTAATTGAAATGCTGCATTTATTTGTCATGTCAATCACTTTGTTCTAGCCTGTTCTGTAATCTGATCATCATTGATTAATAAGGATAGAATTGACTCAGTAAAACCAGAACTGATGCAGCATCACAGAAACTAACAGTGTGTTAGAAATTCGGCATACAGGAGTCAGGAGACTGGAGGTTCAGATCGTTGGTTTAGCTAAGATGCAGACCAGAGAAGCATACCGCGGACACAACTTAGTTGGTCAGTGATCCTGGGTTAGTCTCTCAGTTCGTCTTGTTGATCGTTCTGAAGTCAACTCCAGTCGAATCCAGTTCGGTCTAAAGGGTGTTCAGTCTGAATCAGATTCCGGTCTGAAGGTCTAGTCAGTCTGCAAGTCCATTCAGTCCTGATCGTTCATCAGTCTGATCTTGCCAGTCTGATCTTATCAGTCTGATCTGAGTGATTTTTTGGAGGACCTTATATACATTTGTGGAGGAGGAGGAATTAAATAGGGATGAAATGGAATACTTGGGGTGATACACAAAGGTGGGTCCTTACATTAACATGTAGACAAGAACATGGAGGAAGGAATCTGAGTGACACATAGGTAGTAGAGCTGACCATTTTGATAGGGGTCATCTCAAGGTGTGAGATGACCCTTACGTTAACTTTATGTGAACCATAAAGAACATGGAGAATGCAAGTGATACAAAAGGGTGGGGAGACAACCATCTGATAGGGGTCATCTCAAGGTTATTGAGATGACCTTTTTGCTAAGAACAATGATCTAAGACAGTATAGGTTCAAGGGACATATTTCTCTCAATTCCACCTTTGATTCTCCCTCATGGAGAATCACAAAACTTTATGATTGCACCATAGATCATTATTTGTGGTATACACAGTCTTTGTATTCATGTTGTTCTGGTGAAGGCCGTAATGTTAGTTGTAGGCAGGTTTCTTGAAGAATCGGAGATCATCAAAAATCAGTGTGATGTTCTGAGTGGGTGCTAGGCACTGCTTCTGCTGTGGTTCTGTAGGCTACACAAAAGAAACATACATGATGATCTGTTCATCATAAAGTTGAAGGATATCACTCTATTATCACGGCATGCTGCTCCCTACTGTCTGTCCCTTAGAAGAGGCTGTTATGGTGATGCATAGTGCGTTGGTATCTTCACCTCAAGGGTAACCCCCATGATAGTAGAAATCATAGATCTTCCTTGAGGCTCTGTACATTACCCACCTCTTCTTCTACTGACCCTAAAACTTATCCCTGAGGAGCAGAGCACAACCTTCACGTGAAACGTGAATCCATGTTTTCTTTTCACTGCGGAGTCAGCAATCAAAAGAAGATATGGACTATCCCATCTAGGTTCTAGAGATTGTTTGTCAAGCCTTCTCACCATGACTCATTGATCTGAAAATGTATGGCTAACTTTAGTACCGAATCCTGAAAGCCACATGGTTTAAGATAACAAACAGTGAACCTAGAGTCCCACAACAAGCATCTTCCTTTTGGCAGTCAAATCATTAACTTGTAGGACTAGTGTTGAGGTTCCCCCTTAGATCCAGAATGCTGCATCTGGGCCGGATTTACACCTTTTTAATTCGGTTATTTTTAGGTTCAGAGATCAGGGACTATAGCTTGTGATTGAGTCATAAATGTTTAAACTAAGTGTACAATTGTTATTTTGTTCAGGGTACACTTGGAGCGGATCGTATAGTGGTTTTAAAACTTTCTGCTTAAAAACAATACAAGACCTACAGTAGTTGCATAGGCCTAGAAGATAAACAATTTGCAATTTTGTGCACTGGGCTTAGCAGTGACATTGCATTAATTGTCTTATAGTATTCCTCATAAACTCTGGGTAACCGTTTGTCCCAACACAACAAACTGATGTTTGTCAGGGCACATTTGCATAAAGACATCAACTAAAATAAATAAAGTGCATTTGTCATGTACTTCCTCATTGCCACTTTCGATTGTTATAAACATGCTACTAATGCTACTAAGCTCGAAAATCTGTACAGAATTTTTTTTTTAATTCTGTTCTGTGATTTGAAATCAACAAATCACTGTTCTAAACGGTAATATCACACAGATGAGCTGAAGCACCAGGATGAACTGATTTAAATCAGAGCAGGAAAACTGTTGATATCCCATTGACACGCTTTCAGGGGCACTGAATACAAGACAATTGCTCTGTGACTCCTTGCAAGGTCTTGATTATCAAAGATAATAGTTCATGTGAAACCCCTTAGAAGGGGCTTCCTGCCATGTTATGCGCTCATCTTTGAATGCCTTTTAACTGTCTGCCTGTTTCTTCGAGCAGACATGAAATGCTTGATTCTATGACAATAATGACACAAATCTTTCTGGAAATAACCTTGTGATTAAGATTTTTCACTAGAATACATTGTTCTGTTAGGACATGTATGGATGCTGGAACATGACATAGTTCTAGATCAGAAATCAATCAGTCAGAATTCATTTTAAAGTCACCTTACTTAGTTTCCGCCAGTTTGGAACAGCGGTAACCAAAGCTTATCTTAGATTGGTTTGTAGTAGATCAATCAGCTGTCAAATAGGATATCAGATGCTTGTCAATGTTTTCATGGTTGTATTGATCCAATACCTGAGTAGCGCAAAAAACTCTTTCAAACCTCTCCTGAAAGTTTGTTGGAACTCTCCTTTTCAACTGTCTACATTTTGGTTATCTGCCCCCCAGTCAGTAGTTTTTCGGCATTTACAGGTAATCCAGTCATCAAAAGCTTCCCACCCTCTTTCAAGGTCCTGGCCTTTGTTACCTAAAGCATTTAGTACCTTTTTAGCAAGCTGACTACCATCTGTAGTGTTAAGTACCTGGCTTGCAATGGCTACAACATCATTGGGGGTGCAGTGGTAAATTCCTTTTCTTATGCATAGAGTCAATGAAATTGACCCTTCTCTTGGTGGTTTAAACTGCTTGGACAGATTTATTCGGTAGCTCCATCTAAGGAATGTGACCAACTTCTACTCTGGTTTCCCTTCCTCCATTGCCATCAAGTGCCTCCAGAAGATACAACTGTTACAGGTCTCAACTGAACTCGCCTTGAAAACGACTTGCCACTATCAGAATCTGAACTCTCATCAGAGGATGAAGATTCTGATTCATCAGAATGTTCAGGATATAGTCTGTCTGATACTGTAAGATCTCCATCTTTTTTGTGTAACATAGTGACCTGGTGGAAGAGGCAACAGACAAGAGAATGAGCACGTACCTTGATTTAGCATTACATTTTGCATGTTGCTGTTCAAAATGTCTGCCGTGACCGCTGAAAGATTCTCCACATATACTCAGGCATTTTTGGTTTGCAGTTTTTATCTTCTGCACTCATGGATTAGCTCTAAGATCTTTCCCTCAGCTTCTTTTAACTTGCACTCCCAGTACTGTAACAACAAGGCATTCCTTAACTGGAGCCATGTGGGGCCATAACCTAAAAGCTGTTTTATAGTCAACAGGAGTCCACTCTCTATCAGAAGAGAAACCTTTGCATGAAAAGTACAGAGATATCTTTTGCTCATGAATGCGTTTTTTTTTTTTTTGATAATGTTGTAAATTAGCAATTCAATTCAAGAGTCAGTCCACTGGGGCATTTTCAGTCCCACCTTAACTAGTGTACTGGTTTTTTATAGTTAATAGGTTTTGAGGATCTTTACCATTTTCAAGCATTTTGGCCTTTTGAAACCATGGTGAGGTATTTCGTGACAAACAGCAAACAAATAAAACAGAAAAGACGCTCCTCAATTCAGGATGGGTAACAGCCACAAAACTATGTTTTACAGTGACAAACTAGAGCACGTCCCTCGGTTCAGAGGGATAACATCTAAGAGCGCTCTAAACTTTGCGCAATGATGAACTAGGCGTCCATCGGTTCAGAGGGGATAACAGCCACAAAACTCTAGGTTTTTTTTTTTTTTTTTTTACAGTGACAAACTAGACGTCCCTCGGTTCAGAGGGGATAACAGCCACAAACCCTTAGGTTTTAACAGTGACAAACTAGGCGTCCTCCAGTTCAGAGGATAACAGCCACAAAACTCCTGGGTTTCTTTCAATGATGAACTAGGCGTCCTCTCGGTTCAGGAGGGATAACAACCACAAAACCTTAGGTGTAACAGTGACCAAGCTAGGCGTCCCTCTCAGTTCAGGGGATAACAGCCACAAAACTCTGGGGTTCTTTCGGTGACAACTTCAACGTCCCTCAGTTCAGAGGATAACAAAGTTACAGTAATTAGTAACAACAAATACACCTCTAAATTCTAGAGGGGCTAACCTTTACTGACTCCTTATCAGTATGTCTTATAAAGCTTGAATTTCTCTTTAGTTCGAGATGGCGTTTTTCACTGAGTAGGTTTCAGTATGCCATCCGGGTCCGCGACTTAAGTTGTTAGAAATTAGAAGCGCTGCAGGAATCCAGAAGCTGGAGGTTCAGATGGTTGGTTTATTCAGATGCAGACAGAGAAGCATACCGCGGACACAGCAGTTGGTGGTGATCTCGTTGGTCTCTCAGTTCGTCTTGTTGATGGATTCTGAAGTCAGCTCAGTCTAGATCAGTTAGGTCTAAAGGGGTGTTCAGTCTGAATCCAGTTCGGTCTGAAGGTCTAGTCAGTCTGCAAGTCCATTCAGTCTGATCGTTCATCCAGTCTGATCACGCCAGTCTGATCTTATCAATCTGAAGTCTGAGTGATTTTGGAGGACCTTATATACATTTGTGGAGGAGAGGGAGTAAAATAGGGGATGAAGAGTAGGTCACTTGGGTGATACACAAGGTGGGTCCCTTACATTAACATGTAGACAAAGAACATGGAGGAAGGAATGCAAGTGATACATAGATAGTAAGAGACGACCATTTGATAGGGGTCATCTCAAGGTGTGTGAGATGACCCATACGTTTAACATGTAGACAAAGAACATGGAGGGAGAAATGCAAGTGATACAAAAGGGTGGGAGACAACCATCTGATAGGGGTCATCTCAAGGTGTGAGATGACCTTTTGCTAAGACAATGATCTAAGACAGTATAGGTTCAAAGGGGCATATTTCTCTCAAGTGCATCCGGAAAGTATTCATCAGCACTTCACTTTTGGTACATTTTGTTATGTTACAGCCTTATTCCAAAATGGATTTCCCTCAAAATACTACACACAACACACCATGATGACAAAGTGAGAAAAGTTTGTTCAAAATGTTTGCAAATTATTAAAAAAATAAAACACAAAAATATAATGTACATAAGTAGTCACAGCCTTTGCTCAATACTTTGTTGGGGCAGCCTTGGCAGCAATTACAGCCTGATTGTTACAAGTTTGGCACACCTGTTTTTGGGAAGTTTCTCCCATTCTTCTCAACCTCTGAAACTCCATCAATTCTGATGGGGAGCATCAGTGCACAGCTATTTTTAGATATCTCTAAAGATGTTAAATCAGGTTAACATTTATCCACTCAAGGACATTCACAGATATCCTGAAACCATTCCTTTGTTATCTTGGCTATGTGCTTAGGGTCATTGTCCTGTTGGATGATAAACCTTTGTTCCACTTTGAGATCCAGAGTGCTCTGGAACAGGAACTTTGGCTTGCTCACTAGGGGATCTGTCTCTTAATCTTTTTATTTCTTGATTGCTGTGAGGCTGCTCTGTGACAACTTAAGTTGTGAAAAGCGCTTTACAAATAAATGTTATCATCAAGGATGTCTCTGTACATTGCTGCAGTCATCTTCTCCCTCAACCCTGACCCAGTCTCCCAGTTTCTGCACAGAAATGCATCCCCACAGCATGATGCTGCTGCCGCCGTGCTTCACTGTAGGAATGGCATTGGCTAGGTCATGAGCAGTGCCTGGTTACCTCCAGACATGATGCTTGGCATTGAGGCCAAAGAGTCCTGGTGTTTCCAAGCTTCTTCCGTTTACAGATGATGGAGGCCACTGTGCTCATTGGGACCTTCAGTGCAGCAGAAATGCTTCTGTACTCTTCCCCAGATCTGTATCTCAATACAATCCTGTCTCTGAGGTCCACAGATAATTCCTTAGACTTCATGGCTTGGTTTGTGCTCTGACATGCACTGTCTACCATGGGTCCTTTATATAAACAGGTATGTGCCTTTCCAAATCATATCTGATGGAGGATCAGTGGAAACTGACGAACCTGAGCTCAATTTTGAGTGTCATGACAAGGCTGTGAATACTTTTGTACATTATATTTTAGTGTTTTATTTTTTATAAATGTACCAAAATCGTGTGTGTCTTTTTTTTTATTGGAAAAATGAATTGAATCAATTTTGGAAAAAGTCTGTAACATAACAAAATGTGCTTAAATGAGTACTTTCCAGATTCCCTGTGTTTAAAGTATTTGTACATGCTGTGTCTGGTTGCTCACAAGTTAAACAAAATCTACGTAGAGTTTTTAAACTGCAGTCTCTTACCACCACTGCACAGCACTCTGAACATCCATGCCTAGGCTTGCTGCATGTTGCCATTATAAATGTAAGGTGATTTAGTATTGCTCTCATTTGGAAAACACACTTAAAATTAAAGTTCTTCAAGTGGTCTTTAGTACAGAAAAGGGTTCTATACAGAACCATGAACATTCAAAGAAGCCATTGCATGAATAAAGGGTTCTTTGCTTCCTGAAAATTTTCATCAGATTAATGGATGTGATGTAGAGGGTTCTATATAGAACCTTTTGGACAAGGATTCTATTTAGTAGCCCAAAATGTCAAAAGGGGTTCTACAGCACCTTTTCCATCTATCTGAAGAACCCTTTCATGAGGCAAAGGGTTCTGAAAAACATTTAAAGAATCCTCAATTTTAAGTGTGTAGATGCATTAGCGCATACTGAGTAGTGCAGTGTGACTCATGAGTTGGATGAGGTATGCGAAATCACAAAACTGCATACTATTCTAGTTCAACAAGAAAATAATGAAAATTTGATTTTTAACATACTTATACTTTTAAAAGGTGCTCAGCATGCTTACACCCCTTGATCTGAGCCTCCCTGCAACAAGTTCCTGGCCTGTCTGTACTACCATATGTTCCAGAGAGGCAGGCACCACCAGATGTTGCCAAATCAGGGAAAGTTAATCTAGGAGCCTTATAATGCATTCAGTGGGAGCAGACTGTACCCTGGTGTGACTACTGACTGGGAGACTGGCTTCAAATGAGCATCTCTTTTTTTTTTTTTTTAGACAGTCTATAACTGACTGTCCTAAAACTGTTTCTTGTCTCACAGGAGCTTTTCACTTGTCACATGCTTTTCCATTTGTTCTTGGTGACACTCACCTTTTTGCTTTTAGTTTTGTAATTGATTGCTCATGGTTTGGATATGTTCCTCTCTACTTTTAAAATGGTTTCTTATGCCCTGTTACGTCCCAGCGGTGTGGCTTTTGGTCTAAGGGCCTTGCAGGGACAATAACAGATGTGTGTAGTGGGAGTAAGAGCACGGGAGCAGCACAGAATAACACCTGGACCAAATTTAATTACAATGAAAACCTTTAATACAACTATACACCCCCTACTGTGACAGTATATACAAACAATTAAACAAAGTGATGTGGTGACAAACCTGAGGAGGGAGAACAAGGACATTACCAAAGTAAAGAAATTAACAAAAAGGCTATATTACAGATATTACAAAAAATACAGTGGGTGGTACCTGCCCTACTACCTAGTGTTTCTAATACAAGTAGTCAGCTACGTGTGCACAATGTGCGCGCACCTACTACCTATTCTGTCCTCCTAGGGAAGAAAGTCAGCTCACACACACTGGCCAAAAAACCAACAGGAGTCTACTGACAACAAAGTAACAAAACTAGACTAACACCTGAAACAAGAGGACAACACAAGACAAAGAGACAAAACAAAGCCAAAACAAGTCTCTAGAACAATCCACAATCCACAATCCACAATCCAATCTTTCCAAACTCTCTCCAAACCCTCTTCTCCTGGAGAGGTCTCAGGAGTGGTTTTAAAGGCTAGGCCCCTCCTCCTTGGGGTCACCAGGCTGGTGTGTCATGACCTGATTGGCTGAGGTGTAGGAAGGCAGGCCTAATCAGGATTGACAGTTCCTGCAGCAAGAAACAAGAGGACAAAAACAAACACAAAGATAGGAATATCAAAATAAAAACAAATTACATGTTCACATGTAACACGCCCACCCCAAAAAGCAAACAATTAAAGATTGTTTTGCATTAGGACCAAAGTGGAACATGATGAAACTAGACATGGGACAAAGCATCCACAAACACGTTCTCAGACCCTTTTTTATGCCGGATGTCGAGATTGTAGTCCTGTTAAAACAAAGACCACCTCATTAACCTTTGATTGTGGTTTCTCATTCGAGATAAAAAAAGTCAAAGGATTATGGTCAGTAAAAATGATAAGTGGCGAAGGACTAGACCCTACATAAACTTCGAAGTGTTGTAAGGACAACAACAAAGCCAATGTCTCTTTTTCGATCATGGAATAGTTCAGTTGATGTTTGTTGAACTTCCGAGAAAAACAACATACTGGATGATCTAGGCCGGATCCATCTTCCTGTAACAATACTGCCCCTGTTCCCACAGCACTAGCATCCACCTCTAATTTGAAGGGCTTCAAGAAATTAGGGGCAACAAGCACAGTAGAAGTACACAGCAGTGCCTTCTCATTCTCAAAGGCATGCTGACAATCTGAGCTCCACTCAAAATCCTTTGAGGGACTAAGCAAAGAAGTAATAGGAGCTACAACAGTAGAAAATTCTTAAAAAAAACTCTGTAGTATCCTGCCATTCCTAAAAAACGGCGAACTTCCCTCTGAGCAGAAGGAGTAGGATACTCCAATATGGCAGATATTTGAGCATCAACAGGACAAACCTGACCTTGGCCAACAACTTTCCCAAGGTAGATTACAGTAGCTTGTGCAAATTCACATTTGGCAAGATTTAGTGTTAATGATGCGCTCTGCAAGCGCTCAAAGTTGTTGGGGTCTTAATATGAGTTGTCCAGTCCTCTGTATACACCTCAAGAGCATCTGAATAGGCAGAGCAATTCGGGACATCAGTTAACACAGTGTTAATAAGCCTTTGAAAAGTGGCAGGTGCATTTTTAAGACCAAAAGACAACACGCATAAAGGCATCTGTGGTAACAAAAGCTGAAATCTCAGAGGCAAGGGATGTCAGAGGCTCTTGCCAATAACCCTTTAACAGGTCTAATTTAGTTACAAACTTAGCTGCCCCCACATTGTCAACACAATCATCATTTTGAGGCAAAGGATATGAATCCGAAATTGTGACGGCGTTCACTCGTCTGTAGTCTGTACAAAGGCGGTATGTACCATCAGACTTTGGTACCAAAATACAAGGGGAACTCTATGGACTACAGCTGGGCTTAGCTAGTCCATGTTCTAACAAATAGTCTACCTCTTTCTTCATAGCAGTCCTCTTCACAGAATTCAGGCAGTAAGCATGTTGTTTTATTGGTTTGTTAGTAGTAACCTTGATGTCATGATCCAACACATTTGTCTGAGAAGGTACATCTGTAAAAAGGGAAGGAAAACTACAGATGAGTTCTATAATGTCCTGACTTTGGGACTTAGGTAGGTGAGCTAACACAGTGGGCAAGTTCTGCAATACCTCAGAGTTGGAAAGTCGACAGGACGCTTGAGGAGACTTGGGTAATAACTCTAGGCCATCTATTTCATCATTAACAGAACTTTTAGTTATAGTAGCAACAGAAACAACGGTATTGGCAGGTGTCGTAAGACCACAATCTATTGGAGTCTCACGGGTATGGTAAGGTTTTGGCATATTCATATGACAAACCCGCTGCTTACGTTTACGGTCAGGTGTATGAATAATGTAATCTATGGAACTGAGTTGTTTTTCCACAGCATAAGGGCCAGAATATTTTGCTGATAGAGATGGGCCAGGGACAGGTAATAAGACCAAGCCTTTGTCACCTGACTGAAACTGTCTCGATACTGCACGTTTGTCATACATATGTTTCATCTTATCTTGAGAAACACCTAGAGTGTCACAAGCAAGAGCACAAGTTTTGTGCAAACATTCACGGAAGGTACTCACATAATCTAAAATATTCTGTGGCTTATTGTTTTCTTGTAACAAAGTCTGGGACTTTCATTGGGCCACGCACAGAGTGAGCAAACACAAGCTGGGCAGGACTAAAACCTAAAGAATCCTGAACTGCCTCACGAGCAGCGAAGAGCCCAAGGGGCACACCTTCATCCCAGTCTTTTCCAGTATCTAAGCAATACTTGCGCAACATAGACTTCAGGGTCTGGTGAAATCTCTCTAAGGCACCTTGTGATTCTGGGTGATACGGACTGGAAACTTGATGTCGGATTTTCAAAGTTGCCATCACCTGCGAAAACAGTTTGGACAAAAAGTTTGTACCCTGATCAGTTTGGACACATTTTGGGAGACCAAATGTGGTAAAGTACTTAATCAGAGCCTTTACTATGATGGAAGTGGTTATCCTACGCAAAGGAATGGCTTCTGGAAAGCGTGTAGCAGCACACATCATAGTCAATAGGTACTGATTTCCAGAGCGAGTTTTTGGGAAAGGTCCCACACAATCTAAAAGTACTCTTTCAAAGGGCTCCCCAATCACTGGAATAGGACAAAGAGGAGCAGGGGGAATAACCTGATTTGGCTTTCCAATACACTGACAAACATCACAAGATTGACAAAATTTCACTACATCTTTCTTAAGAGCAGGCCAAAAGAAATGAGCAAGTATACGAGCATAAGTCTTAGAAATGCCTAGATGTCCAGACCAAGGGTGTTCATGGGCTAAACTAAGCACATGCTGTCATAAAACCTCAGGAACCATGACTTGATACACAGAAACAGCTCCTGCAGCTGCACGTGGTGACCATTTTCTCATCAAAAGCTCTTTATCTAAAAAAAAAAATTCAACCTGTTTGTCTTCCAAGTTTCCTACATGATCCGCCATGGAAAAAATTTTTTGAAACTGGGATCAGTTGTCTGATGAGTAATTAGTTTATCCCGGCTAATAGTTAAGGTTTCCAGCGGACTGTCTATAGTCTTATTTGGAACCACGTTTTTAGGATGGTCATCTTTACTCAAAATAGAGTCTGAAAGGTCAACTACATCCTCAAACAGTCATGCTCTTGCATGTGTAACCACACAAGTAGGGAAAACAGTAGGAAGTCTTTCAACCATTTCAGACAATGCAGCTAAAGTATTCTCAATCGGTTCATCCACAACTTCTAAGACTGGAAGGACCTTTCCTCCAGCTATATCATTCCCCATGATAAAAGTAATACCAGCAACAGGCAAAGAAGGACAAACAGCAACCCTAAACTCTCCTGTGGCTTAACTTGAAGTCAGAGAGACACGGTGCAAAGGAACTTTTATATAGTTCATAGTGTTAGTAAAAGTTAGATGTATACAAGTTAGTTGCATTAACTAGACACCATACTTCCACAATGCACACTCCAGCCACTGGGGGGTCTCTCTCTTCTGGAGATCCTGAAGTGGAGTCTTTAAAGGAAGGCCTCTGGTATGGGATCGAGGCCTGGTGCAGGAGTAAGGCCTGGACCTATTCAAGATGGTGGACGTTTTGGAATCCCTCTCCTAGCACATGGGATGAAGTGTTGCACCTTTTGTTTTGTTTGCTGCCTACCCTTTTGAACCTTCTCTCTGTAAGCGTGGGCTGGCAGGCTATGGAGTCAGTGCTTGGGTTCTTCAAGGATCTCAGGTAAGACGAGGAACCCTCCCCAGTTCCCATTCACTCACCTTAGCCTCATACACCTTACTTCCACATTGGGTAACTGCAACACATAGTCATTAGGCTAGGGACTCTAGGATAACTTAACTGACCTTGAATTCCTCTAGACAGCTTGTTAACTAACTTAAGGGGTTAACTAGTGGTTCGTAGCAAGTGGGGGCTCGTCCGGGACTGATTTTTTGATTTAGTTTGGGCTATGTGATTGTAATTGGATTGTTTGGTGTTTTGTGGAACTTGAATGTTTGCTAAGCTGTTAGCTGTTTGTTAAGCTAAAGCTGTTGGTTGGAGGGTTTGGATAGCCTATTGTTGTAGGGTGCATTGGACACTGCAGAGTTGATTGATTGTATTCAGTTTTGACTTTGGTAATTCGGTATGTTTGGCTCTCCGGCAGTCTGATTTGGTTCTTGTTGTATTGACTGTTTGTTGATACAGGGTGTGGGAGGTATGTTTGGTGCCGTGCCATTGCATAAAGTCTACATAACCTCTAACCTTGTAAATGGCTATGTTAATGTAGCAGTTGTGCCATCATTACCAGTTCCAGGAGTCTCTATGCTATTGGGGAATGATCTTGCTGGGGTTCAAGTGTCTGTAACTCCTTTAGTCAGTCACATGCCATGTGAGGTACCAGAAACGGAGGCTCTAGTCAGTGAGTATCCTGAGGTATTTACAGCCTGTGTTGTCACCTGTGCCCAGTCTCGCCACAAGGGGGTGGCTCCACAGAGAGGGCAGGAGGAGTTGGGAATTGAGCTTGGAGACACCTTTTTCGCAAAACTAGGTGGGTTATCAGACACAGCTCAGTTTAGTAGGGAAACCTTGATCAAGGAGCAAAATGAGGACCCTGAGTTGGCCTCATTGTGTAAGGGCGCTGGTACACTTGAGGAGACAGGAGAGTCAGCAGAGGGTTTCTATATACATCAGGGAGTGCTTATGCGGATGTGGAGGCCTCCTCATCGTCCTGCTGCCGATGATTGGAGTGTTGTGGGGCAGATTGTATTGCCGAAGAGTTTTCGGTTGGAGGTGTTGCGTTTAGCACATGAAGCCCCCATGGCAGGGCATGTGGGCCTTCGTAAGACACAAGAGAGAGTCTTGCGTCACTTCTATTGGCCAAAGATGCATCGTAATGTAGTCTCTTTCTTTCGGACATGTCATGCTTGTCAGCTAGCAGGAAAGCCAAATCAGAAAGTGCCTTGTGCACCATTGTGTCCTCTTCCTGTGGTGGAAGAGCCATTTTCACGTGTGATGATAGATTGTGTTGGGCCATTGCCCAAGACAAAGAAAGGTCACGAGTATCTGCTCACTATATTGGATGTATGTACCAGATTTCCAGAGGCTGTACCCTTGAGAAATATTAAGGCAAGAACTTTAATTGAATGTTTGCTTCAGCTCTTTTCTCGATTTGGGCTTCCTCGTGAGATTCAGTCAGACCGTGGTTCAAACTTTACATCTGGTGTTTTTCAGGAGGCAATGTGTGAGCTAGGTATTAAACAGCTTACTTCATCTTCGTACCATCCAGAGTCACAAGGGGCTATTGAGAGGTTTCATCAGACCTTAAAAAGCATGATTAGAACATACTGTGTAACATGTCCAGGGGATTGGGACACCGCTATTCCCTTTTTACTGTTTGCCATTCGGGACTCTGTGAATGACTCTACTGGGTTCAGTCCCTTTGAGTTATTGTATGTTCATGAAGTTAGGGGTCCTTTGAAAATAGTGAAGGAAACTTTCCTTCAGCCCCAATCTGAAGGTGACTTGCTACAGTATGTGTCTACTTTCAAAGATTGTTTGTGGTCTGCTTGTGAACTGGCTAAGAAAAAATTGTCCGTGGCAAAGGAACAGATGAAGGAGAGGCATGATGAAAAGGCTGTGTCTAGATCATTTTCAGTTGGGGAGAAGGTGCTTGTACTGATGCCTGTAGGGGGGGACAAACTAGGCACTCGATTTTGTGGCCCGTATTCAGTGCTTTGCAAAGTTGGTCAGTGCAATTATGTTGTCAGTACCCCTGATCAGCGCAAGGGAACAAGGCTCTGCCATGTTAATTTGATGAAAACCTACCAGGATCGGTCTGGGGTTGCTATCTCCGTAGGGTGTGTGACTGCAGTTCCACCTATACCAGCAGATATAGAATCAGATGAGGACTCTGTGTCAGGCCCCGAACCCGTTACTGCCAGGCTAGAAAACTCACTGACTTTAAAGCGGTTGGAGACGCTCCTCAGTCATCAAGGTCAAGGTCAAGGTCAAGGCTTTTTTATTGTCATTACAACCGAGTACAGGTACACAGTGCAATGAAATTGCGTTCCTCCGGAACCAAGGTGCAACATGGAGCAGCAATGCAATAGGATGACATAAAGTGCAAACAGTACAATAAATACAATAAATATAGTAAACAAGAGACAGTTCAACAGACAGGACAGGACAGGACAGGACAGTACAATACCAAGTGGTACAAAGAAGTGAGATGAGTGGTGGGAATAAGTTGCAAGAGATATGTAACATACTGTACATCTAGATGTGCATGATAACAGCAGTTACTGAGGTAGAAGTGTAGTTCTTGGTGTGCAGCAAATATTGCTGATAGGATGGGGATGATCCCGTCTCTGTGTGCCGAGTGCGTGTGTGTGTGTATGTTTGTGTGTGTGTGTAGAGTGCTGGGTGATTTACAGTGCAGTGTTTGTTTTGGTGTGGTTTATGTGGTGTGAAGAATGGTGTGGGGTTCAGTTTCAGCTCTGTCTCAGTGAGTTGAGGAGTCTGAACTGAAGTTGATGAACAGCATTCGGACGTAGCAGTCTTTGTTGTCCAGGTGGGTGAGAGCCAGGTGGAGTGCAGTTGAGATGGCATCGTCTGTTGATCGATTTGGATGATACGCAAACTGCAGTGGGTCCAGTGAGGAGGGGAGCTGGTTCTTGATGTGCCACATGACCAGACTCTCGAAGCACTTCATGATGATGGGAGTAAGTGCAACGGGACGGTAGTCATTGAGGCAGGACACTTGAGACTTCTTTGGCACAGGAACGATGGTGGACGTCTTGAAGCACGTTGGCACAACAGCAGTGCTCAGAGAAATGTTGAAGATGTCCATGAGAACATCTGCGAGCTGTTCAGCACATCCTCTGAGCACTCTGCCAGGTATGCTGTCTGGTCCAGGGGCTTTCGGTGGGTTGACTCTGAGTAGAGTTCTCCGCACGTCAGCTGAGGACAGGTGCAGTATCTGGTCGTTTGGAGAAGGTGTGGTCTTCCTTGCTGCCGTGCAGTTCTGTGCTTCAAACCTTGCGTAGAAGGTGTTCAGCGCGTCTGGGAGGGAGGCATCGCTACTACAAGCAGGAGAAGGGGGCTTGTAGTTGGTGATGGTCTGGATGCCCTGCCACATGCGCCGCGTGTCCGCAGTGTCCTTGAAGTGGTTGTGGATCCTCTCTGTGTAGGTGCGCTTTGCCTCTCTGATGCCCCGGGAGAGCTTGGCTCTAGCTGTTCTGAGGCCTGCCTTATCGCCTGACTTGAAGGCCTTGTCCCAGTTTCTCAGCAGCTCACGTACCTCTGCAGTCATCCACGGCTTCTGGTTGGGGCGTGTTGTGATGATTCTGGAGACAGTAACATCATCAATGCACTTGCTGATGTAGCCAGTCACTGATTCTGTGTACTCCTCCAGGTTGATGGAGTCATCAGATGTAGCAGCTTCTCTGAACATGTCCCAGTCAGTGTGCTCAAAACAGTCCTGAAGAGCAGAGATGGCTCCTGGAGGCCAGGTTGTCACTTGCTTCTGTACTGATTTGGCACGTCTGATGAGAGGTCTGTATGCAGGAATGAGCATAACCGAGATGTGGTCCGAGTAACCATAGTGGGGTTGGGGCTCAGCTTTGTATGCACCAGGAATGTTTGTGTAAACAAGATCCAGCACATTAGCCCCCCGGGTTGGAAAATCCACATACTGATGAAAGCTGGGCAGCAGAGACTTCAGGTTACTGTGGTTGAAGTCTCCAGCAACAATGAACAGTCTGTCAGGGTGTGAGTTCTGGAATTTTATGATGGAACTGTGTAGTTCACAGAGCGCATTAGCATTAGCGCTGGTATTAGCGCTAGGTGCAACGTACACAGCTACGATGTACACAGTGTTCAGTTCCCTGGGCAGATGGAAGGGTCTGGCTCTGATGATAGCAAACTCCACGAGCAGCGAGCAGTAGCTGGAGACCATCATTGCGTTGTTACACCATTCGGTGTTGATGTAGACACACAGGCCACCTCCGCGGGTCTTACCGGATAGGTCCGCATCGCGGTCCGCACGGAAGGAGACCAGGCCGTCCAGCTGAATGGCAGAGTCCGGAATGGAGTTCGTTAACCACGTTTCCGTGAAAACAAACACACAGCAGTCTCTGAACTCACGCTGGGTTGTCCGCTGAATTCTCATATGATCCAGTTTATTCTCCAGGGAGCAGACGTTGGATAGCAGAACGGATGGTATGGCCGGTCGGCTGCTGTTAGCCATTAGCCTAGCGCGGACTCTGGCTCTCTTCCGGCTCCTCGCGCACCGCTTTCGGGGAGCATTCTTCCGGCCCGCTGGCTCAGGAAACACCGCAGGTCTCAGCAGGCCTAGCGCATGCAGCTCCGCTTGTAGACCGTCCGAAACTGTGGTTTTTACCTGATTTTTCAGGTTTAAGATGTCCTGCCGGTCGTAGGTGAGGGTTTTTGACGAAAACAAACAAAAAGCACCATTTTTGTTCCCAGAGTGGCCGCTGCGACTGCTCGCAGTCCATGATGACGGAAATTGGCGTCGGTTGTCATCTCTCATTGGAGCAAAGGGCAGACATTACATTTTTGGTTCAGTCTCATCTTGGGTTATTTAAAGACGTTCCAGGTCGTACTACACTGGTAACACATGACATAGAGACAGGAGATGCTGTCCCTATAAAGCAGCATCCCTATCATTTGAATCCAAGTAAATTGGCTCAAGTGAAAAAAGAGATCGCCTACATGTGTGAGATTGGAGTGGTAGAAGTAGGTCAGAGTGATTGGAGTTCTCCAGTTGTGCTCATCCCAAAGCCAGATGGCTCAGTTCGTTTTTGTGTCGATTACCATAAGGTAAATTCAGTCTCCAAAACTGATGCTTTTCCTATACCACGTTTAGAAGACTGTGTGGATCGCATAGGTGTAAGGCTCAGTTTGTTTCCAAATTTGATCTGTTGAAAGGGTATTGGCAGGTGCCTCTGTCAGATCGTGCACAGGAGATTGCTGCTTTTGTTACCCCAGATGCTTTGTATCGTTGCCTCACTTTACCCTTTGGATTAAAGAATGCTCCAGCAAAATTCCAAAGGTTGATGAACAGCATAACTGCAGGTTTGGACAATGTAGTTACTTATATAGATGATGTAGTGGTGTATAGCTCTTCATGGGGTGATCACATTTGTCACATTGGGCAGCTATTTGATCGTTTTGGAAAAGGCAGGGTTGGTAGTCAACCTTTCGAAATGTGAGATTGCCCAAGGTCAGGTTACCTATCTTGGTCATCATGTGGGACGTGGCACCATGATGCCACATGCTGCTAAAGTGCAGGCTATTTTGGACATTCCCATTCCTTCTACTCAGAAGCAGCTCATGAGAATTCTAGGCATGTGTGGATTTTATCGTAAGTTTGTTTCTAATTTTGCTGCAGTCACTGAACCTCTCACTAACTTGTTGAGAAATGATGTGAAATTTGTGTGGTCAAGTGACTGTCAGAAAGCTTTGGACCAGGTTAGGGCCATTTTGTCCTGTGAGCCAGTTTTGGCTGCTCCTGATTTCTCTTGTCCCTTTAAGTTAGCAGTTGATGCTTGTGATGTGGGAATTGGAGCTGTTTTGTTACAAGCTGATGCAAATGGTGTGGATACACCTGTGGCATATTTCTCAAAGAAGTTAAATGGGCATTAGAGGGCCTATTCCACCATTGAGAAGGAAGCCCTAGCTCTTGTGTTAGCTGTGCAGCATTTTGAAGTATATCGCTCTAGTGGTAGGGGGGATGTGGTGGTCTACACAGATCACAATCCCCTTATATTTTTGTCCAAGTTCAGACTGTCAAACCAGAGAGTGTTTTGATGGAGTCTGATACTCCAACCTTACAGTTTGGTGATTGAACATGTGCCTGGAAAGGACAATGTACTTGCGGACAGTTTGTCAAGAGTATGATTTCTGTAGGGCTTTATTTGTTTGGTATTCAAGTTTAAAGATGTACAGAGACTCTGATAGAGTTGGTAAATTTCTATAAATGGATGTTTTATTGTAATTAGTAGGAAGATGTGGATACATGACTCCTAACAAAAAAGGAAAATATATATAAAAAAAATTAAAAAAACAAAAAAAGAAAAACAATGGGTAGGATTTTTGTTTTTGTTTGTTTGGTTTTTTTTGATGGGGGGAGGGATGTTAGGAAAAGTTAGATGTATACAAGTTAGTTGCATTAACTAGACACCATACTTCCACAGTGCACACTCCAGCCAGTGGGGGGGGTCTCTCTCTTCTGGAGATCCTGAAGTGGAGTCTTTAAAGGAAGGCCTCTGGTATGGGATCGAGGCCTGGTGCAGGAGTGAGGCCTGGACCTATTCAAGATGGTGGACGTTTTGGAATCCCTCTCCTAGCACATGGGATGAAGTGTTGCACCTTTTGTTTTGTTTGCTGCCTACCCTTTTGAACCTTCTCTCTGTAAGCGTGGGCTGGCCGGCTATGGAGTCAGTGCTTGGGTTCTTCAAGGATCTCAGGTAAGACGAGGAACCCTCCCCAGTTCCCATTCACTCACCTTAGCCTCATACACCTTACTTCCACATTGGGTAACCGCAACACATAGTCATTAGGCTAGGGACTCTAGTTAACTGACCTTGAATTCCTCTAGACAGCTTGTTAACTAACTTAAGGGGTTAACTAGTGGTTCGTAGCAATAGTGATACCTCGACATAAGACATATGACCCACAGAAGGTCTGGTCAGAAAAAGGCAACACACCAGCTAGTGCAAATGACTGAGCAGCACCCATATCACGAAGGATACTCACAGGATATTTATTTTCCTCGTCCCCTGCAAGTGACACACAACCTTGGGTAACGAAAGGCTGATAACTAGGATCACTTAATGGTTCAGGGCCTCCTAAGGAATGGCAAACTATTGGGCATTAAGACTGGTTTGCTATTCCTAGACAGAGTTGAGCATGATTACTTGTGGAAGCTTTGGGTAGCCTGGGTTCAACTCTGTCTTTATGATCAAGGTGTTGCCCTGACGATGTAGTGCTTTTACAGACTGTGGGGGGCATAGGCCTAGATAGAGCCTTGAGAGAACCTGGACCTTACTGGTTTCCCGATTTGATTTTTTTTTTTTATATAAAAGCCTTTTTAAAGTCTGGGTACTTTTTGTTTTATCCAGGGACAGCTGTGTCCTCAGTGATGTGGAATGCCTGGCAGAACGGTTGTGTGTGAGGTCAAGGCAGTTGGTGCTACGGCTCTTGCAGGAATGGAGGTTGGCACTGACTGCACAGGAGCATTGCCTCTTTCAGGATTTCACTGCAGGGGTTGGGGCGACTGATGAGAATGACCCATTCCCCAGGTGGACCCTAACCCCTGATGTGCCAGATTGCAGGGGACCACTGCTGGAGTGTGAAGGGAGGGTCGGTATGGACCTGGCCTCAGCCAGTGGACAGCTTTCATACAGACACTGTGTCCTAGCCGTAAATAAAAGGAAACTGGATGGGAGGCCTGACACTCTGTGGCAGGGGCAGCTGGGATTGGGTGATGGGGTAAGGCCAGAGTGGAGGGCTCTATATACAAACCGCCATTGACCAAAAAAGTTGCAGATCTGCAGTGGCAGATCCTTCATGGTATTGTCTTCATCAGTTCATTTGTCTCATTTGTTTTAAACCCTGAGGTTTCACACATGTGCCCATTCTGTGAGCAGAGACAGGCAGTATTTCATGCTTTTCTGCATTGTTTTAGGTCACTTCCATTGTTTTCGGTTTTAAAAAATATGTTTATGAACCTTGCTGCTCATTTTACTACCCAGGTTTTTATCCTTGGTTTTAAGTATGTCCAGAGTTGACAATTCAAGTGCCAGCTGATCAATTTCATCGTTGGTCAGACAAAACTGGCACTTTAGGTCAGCAGGAAAAATAAGATTGACTTGAACTCAGACTATGATGCCACCTTGATTTTCTCCAGGCAGGTCAGGTTTCGGATAACCTTGGATTTTAACTTCTCTAAGAGTATGACTGACCTGGATTGATTTAAACTGGTGTGGCGTCAGGAGGAGGTGTTGTGTTCTGTAGAAGAAGACAGACTATTCTTTGCGCCAGAACTCGTCTGAGCACTGAGGGGTAGTGTTGTTATATATGTTTCTTGCTGTTTTTAATATTGTAATATTTTTTTCTCACACGAAGCCGACCTGCTGGCTTTAGCTCACAAATGGCAGTGGTCTGTTGCTGAGTGGGATGCAATAAAGTATTGTTAAAAGTCAAAAGCCTCTCTTTCTCTCTCACAGGGCTCACACACACACACACACACAAAATTCTAACTCTCCTGTGTACTGATTTTGCGTGAAGTGGACAAATTGTAATTAATTACTAGCAATAGGTATCATTTATGTAATATACGTATGTGTAGAAGGTGCATGATGAAAGCTGCTGAGGAAATACTTTGAAATTTCTGGTATGTGAATAAAGTTCTTCTAGTGCCTCAGCCTTACCAATTAATTTGTTTCTATTTTTTACTATTGTTTTATTCATTTTTTTACTATAAATTTTTTACTGTTAATTTTATACATTTTTATAATTCATTTTACTATTCATTTTCTATTTTTTAAAGCTTTGCATTATAAAAGAATGAAATACTTTGATGCTGAAAAATTTTGTTGGGATCTGGTTTCAGATGGTCTAAGCTGGCTGAAAAGCTGGTCATCCAGATGAAAACATACCCAGCTATTAAACCATCTATTGACCAGCATTTGAATTTGATGAACTACTTTATCCATCAGCATGGCAAGCTTGATCATCAAGTTGAACATGTAACATGGTAAAATTTGCTATAGGTGGTTGATCAGTTGGACACAAGGGTTAAGTAGTTTGATCATACTTTATCAACCAACTTGGTTGTGCTAATTGACGAGATAATGCATGCTGGTCATGCTTGGCAACCAATTTAGGTATACTGTCCATGCTGGTTATGCCAGTCAGCCAGTTTTGTCACATTTTATTATTGAGATTGGTCAGATTGCTTATAGACAACCTAATCAACAAAAATCATACTCTGTGCTGTAAGAGTAACATCACCACATCTTAGCAGTGGAATCTTTGAAAAGTAAATCCAGCTTTTCTGGATTTTGGCACAAACCTTTACCAAGATCATAATGAATTCTAGATGCTTTCAGAAAGCTATACATTAAAATGTTGCAAGTAGCGATAATGTTTGTTACAATATCTGTATGTTTTTTTTTATACTGTATTTAATGTAATATTTGTCACCTTGCACATTGAAGGTAGTGTTTGTTGAGATATCTGAAGAAATCTCCGCTGACAGTCTTGCTTGAATAATAAGTTTTATGACAAAGAAGACAATGTCAAATACAGATACCATGAATTTAGCATAAATGAAGAGATGAATAAATTGGCCCAGACAATGTCCGATGCCATAATTTCCTCTGGCCCCATCTCGATGAGGCATGTCACCAAAGCCTGCACCAGACTTACAGCACTGAACTGCTGGATGTCCAAGTGGTGTTCAGAAAACAATGCACACTTTATAGACAATTGGGGAAACTTTAAGGGCAAGTCTGGTCTTATAGGTAGGGATGGTGTACACATCACGCTGGAGGGTGCCAGGCCAGAGCCGGGACCAGGCCGCAGACAGACAGGCTAAATCGACTGTCTGCAAGCTGCTTTGAGGAGTCATCTAGGTTCAACAGTATTGAGACTGTGTCTGTGCCCTGATTAAAGCTAAACACAGAAAAACTAAAACAGCCTGTCTTAGAAACTTTATCAATACCAGATATCATATTCAAATTGTAAAATAACACCGCAAATCTAAGGTTTGGTCTACTAAATATTAGATTACTCAATTCAAAGGCAGTCATTTTGAATGAAATTATCAATGTTTTGTGGCTCAGTGAAACCTGGACTAGCCCTGATGAATACCTGGTACTTAATGAAGCCACCCCTGAAGGTTATAATTATGTGCACAGCCCGAGACAATCAGGCAGAAGAGGTGGAGTCTGTATAATATACCAAAATATTTTATAAATTAATTAGATATAACACCTTCACATCCTTTGAAATTCTGACTATTAACATAACTAAGAACACACTGTCATTAATATTTATAGACCACCAGGGCTCTACTCAGTGATAAAGAAATAAATGTAGACGATCTGTAAAAAAAAAAAAAAAAAAAAGGCGTTTACCTCAATCCTTGACTCTGGATTTGGTTCTGACCCTGGGTGTTGGCACAGATAACTTAAATATTCTTCCCCAAACCTCAGCAATCTCAAATCATTTAATTTCTTCTGAGGTACAACTTAGCCAAAATGTATATACGTCCCCTTGCTGCTGCATGAAGTGTTTATTAAGATCAACAAATCTCCCAGAAAATCTCCCAGATTTATCAACCCCAGATTACTGTCCAAAAGATACAGTGGTGTTAGACAGATTAACCAACTGTTTACAGAATAACCTTCGAACAACATTAGACAGTGTAGCACCACTTAAATATAAAAAATTAAGACCCATGACAGCGATGAGACCTGTATCTTAAAACAGTCACCACAAAGATTAGAATGGAAATGATCAACCATACTGGAAGTATTCCACTCAGCTTGGAAGGACAGCCTTATTGAGTATAGAAGGGCTCTCACTAGAGTTTACTCAGATTATCCTCGATCAAAAAAAACAAACAAAAAAAAAACAATCCCAGAGTACACTTCGGTGCAATTTCGAAACTTACAAAAATTCAGGCAGGCAAGCACACCACCTCAGATTCCATCAAAGTTCACTCGTAATACCTATATGGACTTTTTTCAATCATAAATTAAAATATGTTAGTGTCATGTCTGTGGTGTTCTTCTGTTTAACTTTTGTCTTTGGTGTTTTTCCTTGTGCTCCTAGCACATGCTCTCTGTTTTGGTCTTGGCTCCCCCCGTTCCCATCTGTGTCTGGTTTGTAACCTTGCTCATTTGTAATCAGTTGTTTCAGGTGTGTCCAATGTGTTGTATTTAAGACCCTCTGTCTCAGGTCTTTGAGTCCTTGTTGAAGATGTTAGAAGTCAATCCTTGTAGATGTTGTTCTTGTGTTTGTTATAGTTGTCCATTTGGTTTGTTAGTTTGTGTTTTGTTTACTTAGTGTTTGTTTAAGATCTGTTTGTTTTGTATTCTGTTTATTCTTATTAAATCCACAACCCCAGCGTTTGCCTCTGCACCTTAGTCTTCTGATCTGTCTGCCCGCTCATGACAGACAGAAAATTCAACCCATAATATTAAGCCCAAACAGTTTGTCATCTGGTCTGGCTGATATAGAACAAAATATAGACATAGAAGAAAAGTTGGAAACCTTTCCCCCACTTCCACAGTCAGAATTAGAGAAAATTATTTACTCCACAAATTCTTCTACCTGCTCAAGATGTAATCCCATCAAACCTACTTAAAGAGGTGCTGCCAGCAATAATCAAACCTCTCTTAGCAATAGTAAACTCCTCTCTTAGTTTAGGTTACATACCTAAAGATTTTAAAGTAGCAGTTATAAAACCACTGATCAAGAAAGCAAATCTGGATTCAGGCCTCGTCATAGTACTGAGACAGCCCTAGTTAGGATTACAAATTATCTATTTCTTGCCACTTGTCAGGGCTGTGTGTCCCTACTTGTGTTGCTAGACCTAGGTACATTGGATACAATACATCACACAATAGAGCCTAGAAAGATTAGAAAGTGTGGTCGGAATTATAGGGACAGCAGTCAAGGTTCGGATATTACTTAACCGATCGGTTTCAGTTTGTAAATGTAAACGGTTTGTCTTCCAATCTCACTGAAATGAGATATGGAATCCCACAAAAGGCTCTATTTTAGGACCGCTACTGTTCACACTTTACATGTTACCCCTTGGCCTAGATTAAAGAAAATGTAGAACTGTATAAATGATGTAAAATCTTGGATGTTGCATACCTTCTTCCTTCAAAACGGAAATAAATTATGGCTTAATGTTGAATCTGGCTGATTTCTCAGTTGTACCTGGATCAGTAGCATAAATGTGTCATAATTGATTCAGTTTTAACATTTGACCAACACATAGGTAATATTACTAGCAGAGCTTTATATATGTGATATTTATTTTGATACTTTTTCTTACATGGTTTTGTCATGTTGTACAACTTCATTTACACAATTTCTTTTCATTATATTTGTAACTGTGGTTTAAGTTAATTGTACATGGTGACAAACGTTTTTATATATTATGCGCTACACCAAAAACAGTCTTTGGGCATTACCACTACTACTGTGATGGTATGTGGAGGATGACATAATTTTGGCACCCCCTGGTGGTTAATTTGGAGAGTGTAGTCAGTTGGGTAACATTCTTTTCTACTGATTGTTAATGATCATATGCAGGTGAGTCTGAGGATTTGTACAAGGAGGTGTGTCAGAGCTCTTCCTTTTATCCTTAGGCATCTGCCTGTGTTAAGCCATGGAGAAGCTTTCTTTGTGAGTATATATTGTTTCATCTTTATTGATAAAGATTAATGATTATTTTGTTGCTTTGCCACATATTTAGATAGTATTATAAAGAGATGCTAAATCCTGGGTTGCCATGTGTAGTGCAACTATCTGCCGTATTACAAAGTGTTATTTGTACGTTACGTTATTTGTAATGAATATATTCTTTGTATTTACTTTGTATTTACTGTAAGAATACATACTGAAACTTTTTTCTTCTACGTCTGAATCATCACTTAAAGCTTTCTGTTTAGCTATCTGTCACTTCGTGTAAAGTTTTGCACGCAGGGGACAGAATAACTACTGGAATATGGGTCAATGTGGATAAGAGCCTCAGCTAAAGGCCATAAATCTAACTTATTCTTGTAAATGTTGTTGTTGTAAATCAGGTTAATGTTTACTTACTTAATTATTCACAGTAACTGATCACTATTTTCACCAAGAGCGTCCAAACTTTTGCATACATTAAAGTGTTTTTGGCTGAAGAAGTGACTTTTGGGGAAATTTGTGGAAAACAATGGGGTCACACAATCTCTTTTTCATTCATTCATTCATTTATTTATTTATTTATTTATTTATCAAACAAGGATCGAGTTTATATGAAGAAATGTATTGATCATTCACTGAAGCTTCTAGAATTTTGGCTAGACATGACAATTTTGAAAATTGTCTAAAATTGTTAGATAAAGATCTAGAGTGCCACCTTTTTGGAGTGGAATTACTTGTGCTGTTTTCCAGATGCTGGGAATGGCGCATGATTAAATAGAGAGATTAAAAATATCCGTAATGTATTCTACAATGACTGGAGATGCAAGCTGGGTACTGGGTTAACATTATCATATGTCCAAATCAACATCCAGCTGCTACAAAATGTTTATTATATCATCACTGGCCATGTCCACCAGCAGGAAGTGCTTTATTTGTGTGAAGCTCTTCTAGAGGGTTAGATAAATCCACTGCAGCCCTTTGCCCAGTTTACCTTGAGTTGAGGTACAGACAAGAGAGAGAAATAGAGAGAGATTCATCATACATCAGATTTGTTCTTTACATTTACATCAACATCATGTTATTTGACAGGAAGTGTTAAGACTGTATCTTGCTTTGTGTGGACCTTTCATATTTTCATTGTTTGACATACTATTTTTGTTCAGCTAAGATTATTAATGTGTATATATAGGAGACAATCACACATACCAGATATTGTTATTTTCAGGAAATCTGAGATGCAACAACAGAATTTAAATACCTTAAAGACCATGTTTTCATCAAAAATGTACTTCACGCCTAAATTGTGTTTTGTTTTTTTTGCTTATATCTCAGAAATCCTGTTGGAAATAGTGTTTTGAGCTTAAAATGTCTTTGATTATTTACTTGTAATGATTAGATTAATAAGGATATTTATAATAATACGTTTGCTGACATAACCAAATCGGAGTTTGTGTTCTCCTCCAAGTGTGTATTGCTGTCCTATGAGACTGTTACTGGCAGGTCAAATATGTTGTTGTGATAGAATGCTATTATAGTGTTTAGCATGAAGAAGCTTTCAGCCTCCCAGTACTGACAGTTTCAAGTGATCAGGAAACCTAGCAAGTGGGTGTGTAACTGGAAGTGGCAATCTAATTACAAGGTCAACTGGACCAGATAGAGACCAGATTGCATGTAATAAAGAGAGCAGCCATATAAACAAACCTTGGAGATTTCGGAACTCGTGGAGAGATTGGTCATTCTGTTTTTGTACGGTACTATTGTCTCCCTCTGATATCTCTTTTCTGTAAACACAATAAGATATGATAAATTTACTGCTTTATAATCCATTTTTATATATCCATTTTTCACAAAGTCATTTCTTCAGGTTATGGCCACTAATTAACAACAGATATACACAGCCATAACATTATGACCACCTTCTTGTTTCTATACTCACATCTACTACATTAACTCCTCTTACCATACAGGAGCACTTGGTAGCTCTATAATTACAGACTGTAGTTCATCTATTAATACAGTTTTAATTATAGAACTACAGAGTGCTCCTCTATGGTAAGAGGAGATAATAGAATAGGTAGTGAGTGTAGAGGGGTAAGGGTGTGGCCATAATATTATAAATGATTGCTGTAAATCAGTAATATGGTTTGTAGTAAGGACAATATGACAGCATTTCTGTAATTTGGTTCAGTTTCAGTACTAACCTGGTGTTATATTCTCTGTGAACTGTAGCATCTGCTGACAGACCTTTCTCTCTTCTTCCTGCTCCTCAATCTTTGCATCTTCATGGATCTGCATGATGGTCTTGGGTTCCAGTTTAGACCTTCGGGGAACCCAGTTATGCTACAAACGCAAACATACACAGGTCATAAAATGGCAGACACTCTTTATAATGGTCTACATATGAGTTCAGTATGTGTACATAGTTGTTTCAGGTACAATCCCTGAACATTGTCTTTCTGTGAGCCTACAGTTCTCAGCACTTTCAAAATCAAATTAAAATTTATTTGTATAGCACTATTTACAACTGATGTCACAGAGCAGCTTTACAGAAATCAAAAATAAAAAAGGTGAACAACACATGAAACCAAGGATAAAGATATAACCCCCTGAGGCAAAATTTACTTGCCCCTTATGGAATGGAGACCCGGTGACACTTTCACATTTTGGTCTTGTTACAAATTGGGGAGATTTTGTGTCTTTTCTCACTATTTCAACAGTCCTTAATAACCAGTTGTACCAATGCTCCCTATTTATTTGTGGACCCTAATCATACTAATCAGTGGAGCTGGACATCACAGCCTTTGCCTTTTTGGTGGCGACATGTAGGATTCTCATTGGCTGGAAGTCTCACCCCCCAATTCCTTAACGTAACGTTTATAGCCTAATTTATTGCCTTTTCAATTCACTCCAACAGTCTGTAATTATAAAACTACAAATTGCTCTGGTATGGTCAGTGGAAACAAGAAGGTGGTCATAATGTTATGGCTGATCAGTATACTGTATATGTGAGTGTGCTTAAGGATGATTGAGGCTTTGAAGGACACTGTATGTGAATGGGTAAGAAAACAGGAATATGATTCTCTCAAACTAAATGTTCAGTCAAAAACAAGTCACATGATCAAACAAATACTGTAGTATGTGAGTGTTCATGGTAGTTTCACACACGTACATGTCTAAGACTGATTACATCTTGAAGCATGAATCGTATCCGTGATGACGTCTTGCGCTTTTTGACGATTTTCTTCATCTGCTTGAAGTACTGGTCCATGCAAGGCTATTTAAGTATACAGAACAGAGACTAATCAGGAACATTGGTTTTGCTAAATTATACATATATATATTATATATATATATATATATATATACATACATACATACACACACACACACACACACACACACACACACACACACACACACACACACACACACAAAGAATATATCAACAAAACATCAAAAACAAAAAGCCACAAAATGCTGTAACAAAGTCTTATGGTCAGTCTAAATACCACAGGAAGAGAAACAAAATCATTATGAGTAGTTCAACATGATGTGCAGAGTATGCAGGGCTGCAGCTATGAGTAATCAGATTAACAGCAGTAGTGTATGTACAGTGACATGCAATCGTTTGAGCACCACTGGTCAAAATGACTGTTACTGTGACCAATTGATTAATTTGATTAATTTAATAAAACATTTTGAAAAGTATGGGAACTAGGGTTGCAAAATTCCATGAATTTTCAAAGTTGGAAACTTTCCATGGGAATTTATGGGAATAAAACAGAAATTTACAAAATTGAAGGTTTGCCCTCAACAGGGAACTTAAATATAGTTGGGGAAAATATAGTGTAGCATAATCTTGGATAAAACAAGCAGATTTAATGTGAGTACACTCCTCAATCACATGCACTGTGCACTGCTTACACTGTTTACTGCAAGACTACTGAGGCCACACCCCCCTGCATGTACTGTGCACTCCTCCATCACATGCACGGATGATTGTTTAAACCCTGGAGGCCACAACTTTGAGCCCAAAGCACAAGACTAATGAAGTCACACAGTTGAGCCTGTCTGGCCATTTGGGCCTTGATAAAGGCAAAATTCTGGACAGTTTGTGGATCTGAGGCCCTTGCACCTGTAGTTTCCATCATCCTCCAAATCCCACCATCATCAGCTGCCTCTGAGAGCAACTGGTCACTGTTTGGGAACACACACAAAGGTTCACAACAGACAAAAAAACGAGAGTGGAAAAAGAAGATGTTGATGAGTCCCAGGAAGGGGCCATTTCGTGAAAGGTTTTGGCAAAAGCTCCTGGGATCCCTCCTGAGGAGCTGGCTGAGGTGTCGGGGGAGAGGGAAGTCTGGGCGTCCCTGCTTAGACTGCTGCCCCCGCGACCCGGCTCCGGATAAGCGGAGGAAAATGGATGGATGTTGAAAGGCACTTTTTTGGAGGTGGGGCTCCTTTCATTTCCTTTCCTTTCAATATTTACAAAATTCCCCAGCTTAACTTCCCATGGAAAGTTCCGCCCCTTTGCAACCCTAATGGGAACCCTAGGAGACTTGGGGACTCAGACTTCCACTGAGGTCTCAGACCTTAATTATCCTATTAGGGTTATGGCTTCTTCAAAATCATTGTTAGGAGAGGCCAGCTGTTGTAAATTTCAAAGCTTTTTAAAAACCCAAACTCCTCTAACCTTGTCCAAAAAACAGCGTGTGTTTAAAAACATAAGTTAAGCACATTGGGAACATTGCATACTGTTTTCCAAATCAAAACATGAAGAGAAATGTATATAATTTGTAACTACTTTACAGGAAATAACAAAAAATTAACATAAAAAAAGCAGTGTCTGCATTTGTCTTTAAAAACTCAAAATATGTACTCCTGTTTTATGATTTAGCATTCCTGTGAATCACTAACCTAATATTTAGTTGAATAACCACAGTTTTTTAGAACTGCTTAACATCTGTGTTGTCAACCAACATCTGGCACCTGTCAACTGGTATTTCAGCCCAGGATGCTTTGACTATATCCCATAATTCATTTGCATTTCTTGGTTTTGCCTCAGAAACGGCATCTTTGTCACCCCACAAGTTTTCTATTGGATTAAGGTCAGGATTGGGCTGGCCACTCCATAACCTCAATTTTGTTGGACTGGAACCAAGATTTTGCTCATTTACTGGTGTTTTTAGGGTCGTTGTCTTGTTGAAACACCCATTTCAAGGGCATTTCCTCATCAGCATAAGGCAACATGACCTGTTCAAGTATTCTGATATATGCAAATTAGTTCATGATCCCTGGTATGCGGTAAATAGGCCCAGAACCATAGTAAGAGAAACATGCCCATATCATGCTTCACTGTCTTTAGAGTGTACTGTGGCTTGAATTCAGAGTTTGGGGGTCGTCTGACAAACTGTCTACGGCCCTTGGACCCAAAAAGAACAATTTTACTTTCATCAGTCCACAATATGGTTCTCCATTTCTCTTTGGGCCAGTTGATGTGTTCTTTGGTGTTTGTGTTTGTTTTTTTTTTAACAGTGGGACTTTACGGGGACTTCTTGCTAATAGATTAGCTTCACACAGGTGTCTTCTAACTGCTACAGTACTCACAGGTAACTTGAGACTGTCTTTGATCATCCTGGAGCTGATCATTGGCTGAGCCTTTGCCATTCTGGCTATTCTTCATTATTCTTGTGTTTTCTTCCATGTCTTCCATCATTTTGGCTGAACAGCCTATTATTGTCTGCACTTCTATATAAGTTTCCCCCTGTCCAATCAACTTGTTAATCAAAGTTCACTGCTTTTCAGGTCTCGAACGACCTATATTTCTCAGGCTTTCAAGGAGAAATGCATGTACATCATGTGCTGGCTTCACCCTTAAATAAGGGCCACCTGATTTACACCTGTTTCCTCACAGAATGATTGTCCTCACTAATTGAACTCCGCGCTGCTATTATTTTGAACACACCCCTTTCATTTAATTATTCAAATACATAGACTCAATGGCATGTACATCATGAATGCTGAGTCTGTTGGCTTTCTAAGAATCTACTGCACCAACTGGTAAATTTTGTCATGTGGTAATATAATTTATACCAAAAACAGTGATTAATCTGGTTAGTCATATTGGACTGCTATTATTTTGAAAACTACTGTAGCACAGTCCCACAACGCAAAGTGGTTTCAGGTTGCCATTTCCTCAGTTCGAAATGTAATTAAGAAATGGCCATTAAGGGAAGCAGTGGTGGTCAAGATAAGGTCTGGAAGACCAAATCAAATTTCAGAGACAGCCTCTCGTAGGATTGGTAGAAAGGCAAATGGGATTCATAGATTGAGAAGAGGTGGTACAGTGCAGTGAATTTCTCATTGAATGTGTGGGAAATGAGTCACAAAGCAAATGTTAATGATTGGCTAGAAGGAGTGACTGCAATTACAATGCAGCTGAATGCAGGCAGTTGGTGTGCTGTCACCAGCCCTAGTTACCTTTGCTTCCTGCATGTCCAGATTTTTGCTGATGGTGGTGAGGAGCCAACAGAGACACTCCAGGTTTTCATCATCAGGGTTCTTCAGCAGCTTCACCACACAATCATGTATGATGGGCTCAGTCAGCATCCCAAGCTTAAAGAGCTCACCGATGAATCTCACGTTTCCTGTGGAACAGCGGCGGGCTTTAACCTTCGCCTCCTCCAGCTCCACCTGCAGCCGCTGCTTCTCACTGACCTGGAAGATATAAAAATGAAGTGATGAAAATTAACGAGTAGATGAATTTATTTCAAACAGACTTTCTTGTATAGTTTCTGTATGAATGTGCTATACTCCCATCAGCCATAACATTATGACAACCCCCTTGATTCTACAGTCACTGTCAATTTGATCAGCTCCTTTTACCACACAAGAGCACTTTATAGTTCTACATTACAGACTGTAGTCCTGTTCACCTTTCACCCTGATCTTCAATGGTGACACTGACGTTGTGGTGGGTTAGTGTGTGTTGTGTTAGTATGAGTGTTGCTCATACCTTGTTGCTCAACCTTGTAGTTGTAGTCAGAGACAGAAGGTCATCTGTTTCTGCACAGTTTGTGCTAGTCATTCTCTAGTCCAAAAGACAATCCGTTTCACTGATTTCACTGAGAATAACCCACCACCCACATAATACCTGCTCTGTGGTGGTCCTGTGGGGTCTTGACCACTGATGAAACGAGGATAATAAAGTATGCAGAGAAACAGATGGACTACAATCTGTAATTATAAACTACAAAGTGTTCATGTATGGTCAGTGGAGCTGAAAAACTGAGTGAGAGTAGAAACAAAGCATTCATAATGTTATGGCTGATCAGTGTATAATCAAATGGAGAAAATATGCCAGATAGCTATAACAGTATCTTGAAAACTAACCAAAACACAAACACTTTACACTGAACATGTTGACTGACTGCTTGGGGTAAACTGTAAATGTGTATATATTTGGTTTTTCATTAAACCAGTACTTAAAATATGCATCATTATTATGGAGGGATTATTGGAGGGATGGAGGGAAGTAATATTGAGGTTGATGCTCACTGATGCTGCAGAGTCAATTTCCTTCTGCTTCTTGTCAAACGCAGCATTGTCCATGTGATCCTTTTCAAATTCCTGCTGACAGCGGTTCAGCAGGAGCCTCTGGAAGGTCACCATGGTGCCAGGTTTGTCCATCCAGGGTACTCTTAGCTACACATGTCAAAGGAATTAGAAAAAAAGTTACCAAGGTTTTACTATTAATTCAGCTCCTGCTGTTAACAGTTGGGACTGTTTTGTATATATTTATTTTTTATTATGTAAATGAATGTACCTACCTTAGCCAGGAATTGGCACATTTTAGCATAGCACACAGAATAGTTGGGCTCGTTAATGGCCTTCTCGACCACCAGGTCTATCACCATTTTCAGGTGCTCTTCTGTGTTAATGGTGAGCTTAGTCATCTGATTCATCAGTGGTGTGAACATCTGCGGTGTCAGCTTGTTCAGGATGCTTCTGACCTTCTGCAGCAGTTTCTGAAGAGGGGGAAAAATTGAATCTGATAACTGATAGATTGATAATTATAATTCTATAATATATCTATTTATCTTTCATCATTGGCTTCTTTAAGGTCTGAATCTTCTACTGGACTGGTAATACTGGGTATACTGGTATACTCTGTGTGTATTTGTGTACCTCACACTTATATTTCTCCAGGTCTTCTGCTGAGACAACCTCTCTTGCCTTGCAAGGTTTCCAGGGGATTTCAGCCTTTTTGATCTGCACATCATCGTTCACTGAGAAGTTCTGAGTCTTCTGACTATGGGTCTGAGAACAAACAAATAACTCACACAAGTTACTCACACAACAAAGTTTGAATTATATCTGTGTAACCCTTACCTCGGTATAACCCCTGTAAGTAAGGGCCCTGAATTCTATTTTCCCCTTTAAGCTGAATGGATGCAGTAAGAGAACACAGTATCACTGATTATATACACCAGCAGTACTGTATTCGTTGTTTTAACTGGTTTGTGAACCTACTATTTACACTTCACATAACACCAATGCTGAAATTAACAAACATTCCAGGCCTGTTTAAGGTGAATGGAGAGATCAAAAACTCACATGCCAAACAAAAGTGTGCTCAGCACCTGAGTTCAGCGAGCATGTTCACAATAACAGCAGCTGATCAGGGACGCACGCGCTGCCTCCTGCGGAGCCAGAGGAACTCTCTGGAGCAGGACAGTCTCTTTGGGCTTGGAGATGGAAAAGCGGGCACTCTCTGTGAGCTCGGACATGGCAAGTCTGGAGCAGACTAAAGCAAAGCTAAAAGGGCTATGGGCTACAGATATACCTCAACTGAAGCTCCGTTTGGGAACCCCTTAATGTACACACATGCACCATCTCAGTTGGAGTTACGAGTATGTAGAGTCTCGAGTAGACGGTCTATATTACACTGTGCAGTTGTGAGTTTGGTTTACAGAGTGTGGAAACCTCTCTCTCACTTCCCTCTGAGTTTAATCTGCCGGAAATTAGTGTGAATAATTCTCTGTCATTGTGAGAAACTGTCTGTCTCTCAGGGTCTGTGTGTACAATGTGAGCAAAATCTGCTACTGATTGGCATTCTGTAGAAGTTTGTGTGTGTGTGTGTGTGTGTGTGTGTGTGTGTGTGTGTGTGTGTGTTGGCATGCATCACTCACTCCTGTTCCACGTAACTGTCTGGTAAAATCAACGAATTCTGGAAGGAAGTTGTGCCCTCTGGAAATCAGCGGGGGGTCCGCCGTCTTTATCAGTGGCACTTTAGTTTGATTAATCTGAAACACAACACAACAGAACCATGATTTCACCAGCAGATGGCAAAATATGCTCCAGCCAATCTGAAACCTTAAGGATGAATGAAATTCCTCACATCTCCCCACTCTAAACAGAGGAATCCTCAATGTACTGGGTTAAAACAGTACCCCTAAGATAATTCATTACATTTAAGTCATAAAGTAAATGATTATTACAAAATGAAGATCAATCAGTCAGTTTTAAATTAATAAATAATGTAGAATAACAATGTAGAAAACCACTCTCCATCTTACAATTTCCAAAAATATCCCTTTTACTCAGTGAATTATCCCCCACTTTGAACTCAAATGTTTAACAGTGCACACCCAGCCTGTGTAATCTCAATAGAGCAGCATTTACAATAGAACATGCTGTTGAGCAGATGGACTTAAACCAATTACTCCATAAAATTATGACTATAGTGTGATCAGGACCCCCCCACAGGAACACCACAGAGCAGATATTATATGGTGGTGAGTCATTCTCAGATAATAAAACACTGTGAGGTACCCACCTTGTCCTTGATCTGAGGCAGGCCCTCTGGTTTCTCATCCAGAACAACATCGCTGATCTGAGGCAGGCCCTCTGGTTTCTGCAAAAACGCTGGCCAGAAAAATTAGGCAGAAAATATACAGTTAGACAAGGGGTTCTTAACCTGGGGGTCGTGGATGTGACACTAATACGTTTTTCCAGCTAAATGTGCGATGAATCAGATTTAAGCGCTAAAATTTTCAAACTGTATCATTCTCAGTCTTGATGGAGTGTCTCGCATGAAGGACATGGCTTGGTACACCCACTGCTGCTTAAAATAGAGCATTTTTTTCACTGAATCAAACTGAATCACTTGCCATTCTGTTTGACACTTCAATCTGAATCTTGATTCAGGTTCATGCACATTGTGGCTCGGTGAGTCATCCAGGCTGGATTAAAATGGATAATTTTTTTAGAAGGTCGAATTTAAAGTGGGGACGCAAAACGCCCACTTCCAGGAACATCAGAACAGAAAAAAATAGTGATGGCAAACCGAGGCTTTCTGAAGCACTGAAGCCTTTTTCCTAACTGTATCAAAAAAGATTCATTACTCGGAGCTTCATAACACAGTGGACATTAGCGGAATCTCGTGGCCAAAACCTGAAAATGCTTTGTGTATTTAGTGGATGAGGGGCTTTTTTTTTTTTTTTTAATTACAACTCTTAAAACTGTTCCAGTGCATTACCATGACATTTGAGGTTTAAATAATGGCAATAAATGGCAGAATACTTTGATGTCTAGATAATTTAATATACTGTATTAAAAGATTAAAAGATATTAAAACATTACCCTGTAATATATTTTGAATTAATATATAATACACTCAGACTGTATCTTGATAAGGCACACTGGAGAAACTACACTTACAATTCTAATTGCACATTGCTGCTTGTTTCCCTTCACCATGTTATTGATCTGTTAATATAGACCAAATTCTAAAATGATATTATTCACTATTATTCACATCCTACCAAGCCGGGTTTGTATCACTAGTCCATTATTCTCTCTCTCTCTCTCTCTCTCTCTCTCTCTCTGTCTGCCTTTCTCACTCTCTCTCTCTATCTACCTCTCTCTATCTCTCTGTCTCACTCTCTATCTATCGCTATTTCCATATCTCTGCTAACGACCCTCGAAGTGCGTGCCAGGTTTTGCTGCTTTTGAATCATTCCCTAAAGCAGTCACGTGATTGTGTGCCAAAATAAAACTTTGGACGTCATTGGTGACGTGATCAGTGTAGAACGAATTGAATATTGGCACAGTGATTCGAACCAATGCATATCGTTTTTTCAACACACGCCTCAAAGCTTCAGATTCAAGGGTATCATCACTAGAAAAAAAACAAAGTGAGAAAATATGATGAAAAGTACTTGGATTATTTCACGACTTATTGATACCATTTTTTTCCCGGGGGTAGCGAAATTTACTGGAGCCTAAAAGGGGGTCGCACAGTGAAAAAAGAACCTCGGAGTTAGACAGATGAGATGTATGGTTATAATATGCTTTAACAGTTGACAACACTGTTCAAACTAGGGGTCAGAGTTAATACTGGTCATTTGAAAAGCATGTTGGTACAAAATGTTGTGACAAAAAATATCATGTAATTCTTTCAATCCATGTCAAATCTGTGTTTGTAACTGGTGTTAGTGTGAAATATCCAAACAGCAACAACCTGTGGGTGGGAATGTCTAATAGATTAGAGAGTGAATGGACACAGTGTTTAAAAACTGCAGCAGTAGTGCTGTGTCTGCTGTGTCAGATGTTGGTTGCTAAGGTGTTGCTATGGTATTGAAGTAGGTTTCTAAGGCGTTACAATGGTATAGGTTTTGGTTGCTAAGGTGTTGCTATGGTATAGAAAGCTGATTTTTGTATTCGCTCATCCCTCTGGTGGCCTGACTTTAGAATAATGTCTAAATGTGTTAACCAAAAGTTTGTGGACAAAGTTAAAGAGCAAATGTTTTGGCAACCCACACATTGGCTAAAAGTTTGTGGACACATCTTTTGAGTATAAAATACCACTGAGCTGCAATCACATTGAAGGCCCGGAAGAATGGTGAGGTTTGTGTCAGGAAGGGCATTCAGCGTAAAACTTGTGCCAAAACTATAATGCAGATTAGGCAGATGATCTGCTGTGGCGACCCCTAAAGGGAACAGCTGAAAGAACAAGAAGAAGAAGAAGACTGATATGAACAAAGGGGTTCATCCAAACTGGCTTACCTAAGGTAGGTTTGCTGTCTGTAGACACAGGGTTGGGTCTGTATGGTGGATCCATGCTGTAGGCTAACTGCTCTGGAGTCTGATGGACACCCCACTGCTATAGACACACAACAGGACCAATGTCAGAAATGATTGATAAAAGTTGCTTATATTCAAAAGTAAAACCATTGGCAAAAAATGCACCAGTAAGGAGTTGCTGGAATGGACTGAATCTTTCTATGTGTGAATATAGTGATGATATATGTAAGTGATAGCGATATTACAGTGAAAGGATTAAGTTTATTGGGGGGAAAAGGTACAACTGAAAGGAGGGTCTAGTTCCCTATTGGGCCTATAGCCTGGAAGCTAAATGAGAAATGGTTGGGCATGGAGGCGTAAAGGTTCTATATGGCACCCTGCAGCACATTTACCCACATATGTTACAGATGGGATTGTAAATCCTGCACACTCATAGGCTGCTGAAACTGGCATCCCAGCTGCTCCCATAAAGGCCCGATTGGAAGTCTTGCTATCTGGCATAGACATTCCTGGGAAACCCTTGCTGTGTATGGGAGAATTATTCAAATGAACAATGACAGTTTGAAGTCCTGCCATGAGAGGCAACTGCAGGACGTGTCTGCAGGATGTCCTGCACATATCACTGAGCTTTTAGTGTCCCTTGTATCACTATTATGGGTGACCAACTGTGGTATGCGATGCTCTCCAGATCATCACACCAGCAGTTAAGGGTAGTGTGTCGCTCCAAAGCAAAGGCAGGATTGAAGTGTTCACCGGAAGGCCTCCATACTCAGACCTGACCGCCGTCTGATCCCAAACAGAACCTGGATTTGTCACTAAAGATGGCACGGTTCCAGTCTGTAGCACTCAAGGTTTACACACTACTGTAGATGAAGGTGGCTTGGGCAGAATGGCTTAGATGCCAGCAATGCATTGAAATGACTGTCCTGCTTCCCTCAAAGTTTTTCAACTGGGCAAAATGTCTGTGTAATAGAGGCATTTAACAAATCTCATTGAGGGGTGCACTACCCAAAAGCACATCATGAAAGCCTTTTTATAGGGCAGCGGGGGAAGACACAGCTGCATGCGAAGTTTTGCAGCAATCCGACATTGCTTTAATTTTGTCCGTGGGTGTACATTTCACCAACTATTATTACAGTATTTTCTAAAATTCTAACATCAGTGCAGTTCTCAACAATTACTACAATATCGGACGGCTGCTGTTGTTGGTCCTACCTCAGTTGGTGTGGGAGTGGAGAAAGTGTGACCCACAGAAGGTGTGGGATTCCTCCTCCCAGACATAATATCCTCTGTGATGTCCTTTCCTCCCTGGTTAGGAACCTGGATCTGGGTCTGTGAGGACAATGATGTGAAAAGCACAGAAAACTCTCATTATAGCAGTAGAATATATTTGGCATACTCACTAGCTGTCTCTCAATCTTGGCTGGCAGAGGCTGCTGCCACACTGTGGGCTGTATGTTGGGCATGGAAGAGGGGTATACAATCTGACCCGGAATATGCGCTGGACCAGCAGCTGCAGCAACTGAAAGAGAGTGAGTGTGAATGAGTGAGAGATTTCTTGAAACTGCTTATGTTTTACATTTTTCTAATTTTCTTTCCTTTAAAATACCAGCTTGGCCATACAGATTGTAACTGAATGTGAATTTCAATTCAGACTATTGTATTTAAAACATTTTAAACAAAACTTTTCTTTAGAAACAGGGACAAAGAGACAGAGAAAAAGCAAAAGGCAGAGTGAGAGACAAAGAGAGAAAAAGACATATGACAAAATGAGTGAAATAAGTGTGACAGGGCGAGAAAGTGACACAGTGAGAGTGATAGAGAGAGTGAGAGATAAGAATAAGAGAAAAAAAAGAGTTGGAGAGAGAAAATGACAAAGTGAGACAGAAACAAAGTAAGAGTGGACGAGAGAGTGATAGGTGAAGAGAAAACAATGAGTCACAGCTTCAGTGTGATTTGCTTGGTGTGAGTCACTGATTGAAAGCTCCTGAGGAGAACGTTCTGGAGCAGACAGATCAGACTGGTATCAGACAAGCTGAAAATAACCACCATTGACTAAAAGCAGCTGGGTGTGAGACGCACTCTCACTCTGAAGAATGACCACAGTGAGTACTGACCATTTGGTGTGGGGTATTCCTGAGGTACAGGATCACAGAAAACAGGTCCAGGGCCGAGGGGTGGCACAAAGGACTGCTGTGGGGGTCCGAAGTTGGGTGTGCTGGGACAGTGCTGAGGACAGAGTGAATAAATGACAGTTGAGGTTCAACAGCACCTATACTACATTAGAGAGGATCCATCTATATGTTCTTAATGTACCATTCTAACACTGTAATACTGTATGTAATGTAATAAAACTTGATTCCAAACTTCAAACCAATTAATTCTGGACCAATTATTGATTAATTCAGAGAAATGTGAAGACTGTTAGAATACATTTAAAAAAACAAAACAAAATGTGTTTAACCTTGAGAACTCCAGGATGGATGGATGGATGGATAGATAGATAGAGATTTATTACATTTTGTGACATTTAATTAATGAAAGAGCTGTTATATATTTTAAAGCATGATTTTTTAAAATTTTTAAATGAATTTCAAATCAGTACTCAGCAGCAGTAATGGCAACCAATTAGCACTCAGCAGAAGCAATGCCAACCAATCAGCACTCAGCAGTAGTAATGCCAACTAATCAGCACAGAGCAGCAGCAATATCAACCAATCAGCACTCTGCAGCAATAGTGTTTCTGAACATTCCACCATTCATTCCAAATGGGAAAACTGTACCTACTGCAATCACACTCATAAATATTTCTTACCTTGTCTGGTATGACAAACAGTCAGATGTAGAAGTTGTCTCTCTGTTCTAGATATTAATAATTCTAATTAATATTAATATTAAGGTGTAAAAGCTGTTTGGCTTACAAAATAATGTATCACTCTAACAATATTATGATTAGTAGCTATTATTCTGTGAGGCAAACCCCAACTGAGATAGAAAAAATGTTATTTATTGATACCATTCTGTGATGTCATTGATGATGTCACAATTGAACAGTGTGACTGGCAGAGAACATGTCAGGCCAATCGGCACTCCACTGTAGTAACGTCAACCAATCAGCACTCAGCAGAAAGTTGTTGCTAAGGTATTCTTAGGTGATTGAACCAATCAGCACCAGCCCTCTCTTGCTGATGATTCAGAGTCTGTATGCAGGTTGAGCATGTACATGTCAGACCAGTAAGCATGCACTGGAAACTCCTTTGGTATTTAAATCGATACTTTGTCAGACAATGATATATAGTGTGAGTCTTGTAATGTGTTATGTGTATCATGTCAGTAGGTTACTGAGTTATGAAGCCTAGAACTGTAACTGTCTGCAAAGTGTGCATCTTGGGAACAAATTGAAGGGATAGTGGTGATGAGACCAAATCCAACACCTGAGGTGCGTCTCAATGCTTGTACATTTTATTAGTGTGTAGGAGACAAAGATGAACCCAGACAACCAATACATTTTTTGTGTGGCACACAGATGGAATTTTTTGGGTAGTTACATGATGTTTTCTAGGATTAATATCTCAGGTTCAAAGTAGCCTATAGACATGATACTCATATCATAAACTGAAACACCTAAAACTCACAAGTTTTCAACTGAATTAAATCCCAATTGAAATGCTAAAGGAGCTTCCAGTGCATGTTTACTGATCTGTACATGCATACATGCTCAATCTGCATTATTGGAAGTGCCATCCCATTGAAGACAAACTGCAACCCATTTTATTTGTTTTTGTTTTTCTGTCAAAGAGAAAAGGTCAGAGGGGCCTTTCCCAGCTTATACCCCCATATAAGCAGCAGATAATGGATGGAAAAGTGAAATAGCATTTCCTTTTCTAAAGACAACACAGGGTTTCCTTTTTTGAATATCTTTAATGTATTTACAAGTTTTACATTTCCTCTATAGGTCTTTATTTTTTCATTACAAGCAGACAGAGCAACCCTGGCACTGTTTTGACTTGAATTAGTACATCAAATTTACAGAATTCCCTGACAATTAAACTTCACTATTTGTTCCTAACAGACTCCTAATAGACTCACATGAACTTTTTTTTTACACAGAAACATTATATGTTCTTTATACTTTATCTCTTTTCTGGCTGAACTTGCAGGAAATAACTAAATTAGATAGCCGCTAACTGGCTAATGCTACAATAATAAACACACTTCCACTTTAACCCTTTAAATACAGCGTTTAAAAACTCAGATGCAGAAGGGAATATATGTTACTTGTGTGTCTGTTTGGTGCTAAATGTATCTTTAAAGACAATTTAAAAATAAATACTTGACTTAATGCTAACCTTGCTAACTACCTCTCTTTATAGGGTTTACCTGTTACAATTGTCATTTAGAATTTATACTGTTTAACACAATACAAGTTAAGTAGTTTAGGTACCATACGGCGGAGAACTCATTAGTCAGTAAAATTATTTACAAACTTATTTAAAAATCGTTGTATAAAGAAAATTGTATAGGTGAAGTGGGGTCTCTTTTCAACAGCATGGATATTTTTATTATTGATTAGTTTTTATTGATTAGGAATTTCAAATATTCACTTAATAAAGATGAAAATGGGGTGCTGATAACGCATTGCTCATCCTGGAGAGAGAGTCGAATACTGTAGCTTATGGATTTGTACCATTTATTTATCAATATTTTGCTCCAGAATAGCTCATGAGTATTTCAGCTAAGGTCGTTATGATGGCCAGAGTCCTAGGATTTTGATTGAATTACTTCAAAATTGGATGTAGTTCATATTTCAGATGTATGTGAGTGGTGGGTCATTCTCAGCACTTGATACTTCACATGGTGGTGGTGTGCTAGTTTGTGTTGTGCTGTTATGAGTGGATCACACACAGCAGTGCCACAACAAGACTACCATTTCAGTGTCACTGCAGTGCTGAGAATGACCCACCCCCCACATAATACCTGCTCTGTGGTGGTCCTATTGGGTCCTGAACATCGAAAAACAGTGTGAAAGAAGGCTAACCAGGTATGCAGAGAAACAAATGGACAGCAGTCTAATTATAGAACAACAAAGTGTTTCTGGGTGATAAGTGAAGCAGATAAAAATGAACAGACGCAAGGCTAACACTACAGATCACTGTCAGCAGACAGTTCTGTACCTTTTGATCTAATTATGTGAGAACTTACTTTCAGTAACAGTTTTTAGAGATTAAACATTGCAAAACAATTCTGGGGGCAGAAAGCAGTACAATCAGTACTGTCAGTAAGGGGAGTCTGGATGAGACATGAACAGGAGACAAACTTTACAGGGACTGATGAGAGACAGGACTAGGCAACGGAACTGGGACAAACAGTTGAACAGGAACTGACACATACACAGGGACAGGGACAACCAAACCAAACATGGGGACAGGGACCAGAACAGACACAGGAACTAACACTGGTCCAAACATGGGTACAAGAAAAGACACCGATGCGGCTACTGAGGTAGGGTTGCTGGGCTGGGCAGTCCTGCGCATGTAGCTCAGGAAATGCCACAAATCCGACATGTCCTGCAGCCGAGACCCCCCATCAGCAACCCGCCAGCAGGCCTCGCCTCTCACTTTGCTCGGCTCAAGGCTGGCCATGCCAACCCTCAGCACCCCCCAAAATTCTCCCCACCATTAAAGGGTCAGTGCTCCGGTGAGGGGGGCGACCCGAGCATGCCACTTATGGTGCCTCCTCTGGCCGCTGGTCTCAGTCTTGAGCATGCCAAGTAGTCTCTTCTACTGCCTCCATTGGCCTGTGAGTCTAACTGTCACAGAGTCAGGAACTGAACAGATTGGTACAGGCAGAAGTACACACAGGGGTTTAATGACAACAGACCAGATAACAAAGATACATGAAACTGGATAACAAGGTAACACGATAACAGAACAACCAGATAACATAACCAGTAGACTGACTGACATGAGGGATCATATATACAAGAACATTCAACACAGCTGGGACATGATTACGAAGGGGCGGGGTTACAAAATTAGACACAGCTGAGAAATGAGTAGAACAAGACACACATGCTAAATAAACAAGACAAATGAGCTGAGATGAACAGGACTGGAATGTTATAAGATCCTAGAATACTCAAATTTGCCTTCATTTGAGATGTAAATATTTACACAATTTGTATGAATTTAGTAAGTAATTATACTTCTTTCACCCACTGTGTGGTGCACACATGGGAATTAAACCTCCACATTTTACTCATCCACACACTAGTAATTTCACACACCAGGGGCCAGTGAGCACATGTTCCTGGAGCAGCCCTATCCTCAGCACCCAGGGAGCCGCAAGTTAAATGCCTTGCTCAAGTCATGTCCTGCCACAGCTGCTCCCCTTTTTTTAAACCATGATTTGAACCATGATTTGATGCATGTGCAATGTGTTTTTTCTGCTTATAAAGACTAAAAACAAAATCCTGTTGGAAATTGATCATCCAGAGTGTTTTTGAGCTGAAAATGCAGCAATTTTGATGGGTTATAATTAGACTGTAATGGATATTTATAGTAATGCACTTTTCAAAATATTTGACAGTGGTCCAAACAAAATAAATAAAAAAACTAGGTGAATATCCTATATTTGTTTTTTTGTTATTTATGAATATATTAGTAATATTTCTTCTCAGGACATTTATTCTGAAATTTGAACACTGTGAATAGAAGACAGCAAACAGTCCCTCCTTTCACAATAAATGTAGACTGATGTGGTCAATAATTGTTGATATACACATACAGAAGTAGTGTCTCTCAGTATGGTATTGGGTAAAACACAACATGTCAAACTTCTCAGCATTGAGTTGTAGAGGTTCCTAATGGTGTCCTGTTATAATCCATCCCATGCAGTTTATAAATCCTCACTCAGGTCTTGCAAATTTTGCAGTAGGGACAGAGTGTTGATAGAGTGTCCAAAAGCAAGTCCACACATTTTCAATCAGGGATAGGTCTGGCAATTCAACTGACTACAGCATAGTATCTGTGTCTTCAAGACATAATATTGAGATGGAAGCAGTATGTGGACAAGCAACTCCTTTAGAAAGTGCTGTGGTGGGGTATTTGAATTTTGACTAGAAAGCAGTTTCTTAATGAGACTAAGCGAGTTAGTTACTAAGCTGGAGTTACTAAGCTGGATCTGCAGCCTGTAACTAAGCGGACATTAACAACCAAATGTTACACTGAACAAGTAAGTTTTCAGCCTAGACTTGAAGACTGAGACAGTTTCCCGAACATTATCTGGAAGGTTATTCTAGAGCTGGGGGGCTTTGTGAGAAAAGGCTCTTCCCCCTGCTGAAGCCTTCTGAATTCTGGGAACTAATAGGAATCCAGCACCCTGTGATCTGAGAGATCATGATTGCTCATACAGGTAGATTATTCCTGTAAGTATTCAGGAGCGAGCATGTGTAGGGCTTTATATGTAAGTAAAAGAATTTTTTAATCAATACTGAATTTAACTGGAAGCCTGTGCAGTGCTGATAGTATTGGACTGATGTGGTGAAATTTTCTAGTTTTAGTTAAGCTATTATAGTCAGATCTGCCGGAGTCACTCGCCACACTATGGTCATATTTATATTCTCTATTCTCTTTTTAAATTTCAAACTAATTCATCTCTGTATCTTTTCCAAGTTACCGATGACCCACTGGCCTGAACTGATTAGATCCTAACCTCAAGCTCTTCTGCACCATCTGAGAAGGACCGCAAGCTCCCCTGATACATCTTTACATTAGCTTTCCATCTTCCGGCTACTGGACCAGGACTAGTTTCCCACCCTGCCAGGGACTAACAGCTCACCCACCAGTACCAACTGTGTAGAAATGTACTGTTACTATTATGTCCACCAGAGAACTAACATTATTTCAGTATACCCAAGTAATAGAATAGAGGTTTAGGGGTCCAGTGTCCCCTAAATGTATATAAGTAGTTTGACCAGAGGAGGATGGGTCCTCCCCTTGTGAGCCTTGTTCCTCACAAGGTTTCTTCCTCCAGCTCTGAGGAAGTTTTTCCTTCTATTTCCTTGCCACTGTCGCCATTTGTTCCTGTTTTAACCTTTTTATTTCTTGATTTCTGTGAAGCTGCTCTGTGACAACTTCAGTTGTGAAGAGCGCTATACAAATAAATGTTGATTTAATTAATTTGATTCAACAGAATTATTAAAAAAAGATAAAAAATAAACTCATGAAACAGGCATGGACAGAAATGATGGCACCCTTAACTTAATATTTTGTTGCACAACCTTTTGAGGCAATCATTACAATCAAAACAATTCCTGTAACTGTCAATGAGACTTCTGCACCTCTCAGCAGGTATTTTGGTCCACTCCTCATGAGCAAACTGCTCCAGTTGTCTCAGGTTTGAAGGGTGCTTTTTTTGCAGATGGCATGTTTCAGCTCCTTCCAAAGATGCTCAACAGGAATTTGGTCTGGGCTCATAGAAGGCCATTTCAGAATAGTCCCATGTTTCCCTCTTAACCATTCTGGGTGTTGTTCTGAATAATATGTGTTCTGGACTGAGTTCATTCAAGATTAGTGTGCTGTTTCATTCTCCTGCCACTAGGTGGCCAGTAGATGCCGTAGTGGCCTTGAACCCTTTGTCTTCAGTCATATCAGTAACCACATGGTAGTGTGAGCAGCAGCTACATCTTAATCCATCCTCCTTTGAAATCACTTAAAGAAGCATTGTCTGTGAGTAATTTTGAAGGATGTTGTGAATGTAAATATTTAAAATGTATATTCCTGAATATTGCTGTAAGTTTATCGATGTAAGCATTACTACTCTTTGATATTATTACATTTCCAGCTAGCTAATGTAGTAGCTTCCTAGGCTAGTTGTGAGCTCTATACTTGGGGATCTGTGACTGTATATGTGTTGTATTTTATGCGGATTATGCATTTTATTTGTTTCTTCATTTCAGTTTTACACCTATTTACATACTGTCAGTTTGAATAAATGTACCAAATCTGACCAGTGTGTGACGGGAGTCATCTGTCTATCTAGTTGAAGAAGAGGGACTCTTTAATGAGGGCAGAACAATATGTGTGACTGTAATCACAGGAACTTAAAGTTGCTTGGAGATGGTTTTATAGCCTTTACCTTTAACATGCTTGTCTATAATTAATAATAATCTACTGAGAAAATTATTTTCTTTGCTTCCTCTGGTCCATGTTGAGTGTGTACACACCGTGTCACCTAACATCACAGTAACCTGTAGCCTTATATATAGACCCACTAACTGATTACAAAATTGTAGACACCTGTGATGGTAATTAGTGAACACACCTTGACTTATCATGTCCCTTTGGTCACATTATTTTCAGGGATACCATCATTTTTGTCCAGGCCAGTTTAATGAATATACTTTTTTAAAATATTTCTGTTGAACCACAGTTCAAAATCAGTGTTGCATTTTCATTTGTTCATTTTCAAAGAATTTTTATTTATAATTACTTTTGTCAGATTCAAGTTATTTCTGTGACCATTGTGGGTTTTTCTTTCATTAACCGAGGGGTACCAACAATTTTGTCCATGTGTGTATGTTACTAATTTTACTGTGTAGCACCATCTTTGTGAATTTGCCCACTGCGGGACAAATAAAGGATTATCTTATTTTTGATGTAACCAAATAAAACAGTCGAACAGTAGATAAAAAATAGTTGAAAACAAACTTTATTGATCTTTGGTGGTTTGATCTTTGTTTAACTAAAACAATAAACCTGGAAAAGCTGATGCGAAATGCTTGGATGTGATACTGAAAAAACTTGGATGCCAGAGACTGATCTTTGTATTAAAAAAGCACTTAAATGACCTGATGTCAGAAAGTTGGAATGCTACCACTGACGCTCCAAACCTTTGGAAATTATTCATGTTTGTAAACTCATGTTTACAGTATGTTCTGAAAATAGTTTATAAAGCCCACAGGCATTTCATGGGTGCAGGATTTGTTTACATTTTGACAGAAGGACTGAAGAAATGTTAAGTTGGCTGAATATATCAGCCTTCACTTGCGTTGAATTGTCCTCCCATTAAAGCAAGATATTACAAATTTAGGCTTGAATTACAATGAGCTCTGAAATATAGTTCCAAATTGATCCAGAAACATTGTTTAATCCATGTAGCTAATTCAAATGAACAAGTCACCCGTGGAGTTTTAGTTGGAGGACAGAAACAAGAATAGACACTTAACACAGAACACCATAAGGAGACTCTGTAACTACATGCTGAGATGTCCAGCTAGGTTGTGTTATATCCAGTGCTATATTATTTATTTAATTGTTCAGAATAGCACTGCAATTTGTCACTTTTGTCAAAAAATAACCCAAAACTTGACTGATCTAAACCAGCGTTCAGCACTTACTCCTGTAGATCATCTATCTTCGTACAGTAGGTTGGTGACCACTGATCTAAAGTGAGTACACATTTGAATTAGGTAGATTGCTTTTTCATTTTCATATCCTTACTCCAAACTGGATTTTGTTTTGTTAAAAATCTGAAGTCTATTGCATTCATTAGGTAATGAAAACTCACTTTTTAGTCATGCATTTTGATCTTTTTCTACAGACATGTGTTCTCTGAGATTGCCAGAGCACAATTTTTTTTTCAGATATAGACATTAATGGATTTATTCTGTACATAATGTCAGTAGATTGACTACTTACTTCACAACCTATTGAAACACTTGTTTTTTAATCCAATAGGGAACACATCGGGAACTTAATGAAATGACATTTAATGAATCTTTTCAGGAAAAGTCCTGTTTGTAGTCAGTAAACAGGAAGGCAGAAGAGAGGCTGTATGGTGCTGGCAGGTGTGTTGCTAGGCAGCCAGTTGCTGATATATTCAGTGTCTCGCATGAAGGACATGGCTTGGCAAACCCACTGTTGCTTAAAATAGAGCATTTTTAGAATGTTTTTTCCACTGAATCAAACTGACTCACTCTGCTCGACTCTTCGATCTAGGGATGGGCTGTTTGACATCGAGGCTTCGAAACTTGTGTCACACCTGATGATTCGACACAGTGTACCGGAGCTTGGATTGAAGTCGCTACTATCACATGACTATGACGTTTGAAGCTTCGAACGCGTCATTGAACCACCAGAAATGGGCAAGACTGGTTCAAAGTTTTGCCACTTTCTCATGTTTTATTCACTACTTAAGAAGCAGTAAAGCACTCATGGTGGCCCCTTTGTGTTGTACAGTATCATTATTGATCTTGTAAACAATATGAAATCCTCCACCACCTCTACTTCAACCAAGCACTCCATTGCTTGGGTACATTTTGAGAAAATAGAAAATATTTTTTCTATTCATGTTCTCAAAAAAAATCATTATATCGAATGTGGTTTTCAATAATGAGAACAACCAAGTATTTATTGCATCACTTTAAAAATTAAAGATGGTTATCAGCAGATCAGAACAGATGTTGGGTGACCAGTAAATCTAACAGGGTTTGTTTGCTTTGTGGTAGAGTACAGGCTGTAATAATTTATTTCAGCCACCAGATGTCACTCCTCTCTGAGGCTTCAATGCCTCGACGCTATTTCGGCACAATCAGGAAGAAGCTTCATAAGCTTCAGTGAGGCTTCAGTCGGCCATCACTACTTCTATCTGAAGCTTGATTCAAGTTCGTGCATGCGCATTGTGGCTCGGCATGTCATCCAGACTGGATTAAAATGTTTTTAAAATGTTTTTTAGAAGGTCGAATTAGAAGTGGGATGCCCGCTTCCAGGAACATCAGAACAGAAAAAACAAAGAAAGTGAGAAAATATGATGAAAAGTACTTGGAATATGGATTTACACAGACAAGTGAAGGAGACAATGCACGGCAACAATGTGTGTTATGATTATTATTTTCTTGATTTTTACGAGATATTGATATCTTTTTTTCCCAGGGGTAGGGGGTCACGAAATTTACTTAAGGTTAAGAAGGTCTTAATACATGGGGAAAAGCAGAAGGGAAGGAAAAAACAATTGTTAAGAACATTTAAGCAAATGTTAGAAAGGGGGGAAGCAGGTAGTAACACACAACCACGAACAGACTTCAACCAACATTCGTCAAGTAGTAAGGGCAGCTCAGGACATGAAAGAGAGAGAGAACCAGCATTTACTTAGCATTTTTGTTTTACTGGAAATGACACAGATGTCTCCCAGAAAAAAATACAAAGTACAAGAGAATACAAAGTAAAACAAAAAATTTCTCAGCTTTTATTTACAAAAATCTGCATTTCCAAAATGATTCATACCCAAACAGTCATCAGCAGTTGGGTTGTGGACAGTCATGAATAAGACAAAGGTGCTCACAAAAGACGTGCGGCTGCGCATTGTGGCTGCTCACAAGTGAGGACAGGGTTATAAGGCCACATCTAACAATTTTCAAGTTGGCTTGTGGCTAAAGTGCAAGGAATCACTAAAAAATACAAGACATTCCAGACTGTGGAAAATCTCAGAGGACGTGATCAGAAGCCAAAAGTGACACCTGTGTTGCCAGAGCCTTCCTGGTCAATCTGGGCTCTGCTGATGGCAACATCTAAAGGCAAACAGTCCAACAGACATTGCACAGTGCTAGGTTCCACAGATGCAGACCATGGGAGATGCCACTTTTCAAATGCTCATCTGGACAAAAAACAAAAATGCAATAGTACGGTCACAATGATGTATCCTTCATTTGGTATAAAAAAGCCTTCCACCCTAAGAACAACATCCCCACTGTAAAATCAATCAATCAATCAAATTTTTTTTTTTTAGCGCTCTTCACAACTGAAGTTGTCACAGAGCAGCTTCACAGAAATAAAATAAATAAATAAATAAATAAGAAAGGTTAAAACAGAAACAGAAAGTATAAATGACAGATCCCCTAGTGAGCAAGCCACATGGCGACAGTGGCAAGGAAAAACTCCCTCAGCTGGAGGAAGAAACCTTGGGAGGAACCAGGCTCACAAGGGGAGGACCCATCCTCCTCTGGTCAAACTACTTATACATGGTTAGGGGACACTGGACCCCTACATCTCTGTTCTATTACTCGGGTATTGAAGTAATGTTAATTATCTGGTGGACATAATATTAACAGTAGATTTCTACAGTTGGTGATGGTGGGTGAGCAGCTAGTCCATGGCAGTGTGGGAAACTAGTCCAGGTCCAGTTGGTGGAAGGTGGAGAGCCAATGTATACATGTATCAGGGGAGCTTGGAGTCCTTCTCAGGTGGGGCAGAAGAACTTGGGGTTAGGACCTAATCAGTTCTGGCTGGTGGGTCATCGTTAACTCGGAAAAGATACAGAGATGAATTAGTTTGGAATTTAAAAAGAGAACAGAGAATGTAAACGTTACCAGAGTGTGGCGAGTGACTCCAGATCTAACTATAACAGCATAACTAAGGAGAGAACCAGAAGGTAACATAAACATGGGAGCATCCTGAAACATTGGCATCTAACTGCTCCACCGTCACAAACCAGAGTGATCGCGAGAAGGAGTCAGACGGCAGCACCAACATCCCAGTTTACCATAAAACCCTATGTCCATGAACCCCTGGATCTGCAGCCTGTAACTAAGCTAAGACATTAATGACCAAATGCTACACTGAACAAGTAAGTTTTCAGCCTAGACTTGAAGACTGAGACTGTGTCTGAGTCCCGAACATTATCTGGAAGGTTATTCCAGAGCTGGGGGGCTTTGTGAGAAAAGGCTCTTCCCCCTGCTGAAGCCTTCTGAATTCTGGGAACTAATAGGAAGCCAGCACCCTGTGAAATGAGTGATCATGGTGGCTCATAAAGGTGAATTAGATCCTGTAAGTATTCAGGAGCGAGCCCGTGTAGGGCTTTATATGTAAGTAAAAGAATTTTGTATTCAATTCGAAATTTAACCAGAATGCAGTGCTGATAGTATTGGACTGATGTGGTCAAATTTTCTAGTTTTAGTTAAGACCCTGGCTGCAGCATTTTGAACTAACTGAAGTCTGTTTAGGTTCCTGCTTGAACAACCTGACAATAGTGCATTGCAGTAATCTAACCTTGAGGTAATAAAAGCATGCACCAGTTTTTCAGCAGTGTGCAAGGATAGGGCTTTTCTTAACTTGGAAATATTACGAAGATGGAGAAAAGCGGTCCTAGTAATATTACCTATGTGTTGGTCAGAAGTTAAATCAGAAGTTCTGATTTAATTTGTTCCAGAACCACACATTGCTGTCCGTGAGTCATTTCAAAACCAGGATCAAGTTTACATGAAGAAATGTCTTGACTATTCACTGAAACTTCTAGAATTTTGGCTAGACATGACAATTTTGAAAATTGTCTAAAATTGGATCTAGAGTGCCACCTCCTTTGTGGAGTGGAATTACTCGTGCTGTTTTCCAGATGCTGGGAATTCTGCTTGATAAAATATAGAGATTAAAAATATCCATAATGTATTCTACAATGACTAGAGATGCAAGCTTCAGAAAGAAGGGATCCAGCCTGTCCTCTCCTGTACTCTTTTTTAACATTCATAGTGTTGAGACTATAGATAGATATGTAATAGATAGATAGATAGATACATACATACATACATACATACATACATAGATAGATAGATACTTTATTGATCCCTTACAATCCCAAAGAAAAAGGGAAATTCATTTGGAAAAAAACAATAGCAGTATGTTCCAGGAAGAGCATAATTTAGGTAGATTAAAAAAAAAACATCCAATCACATAAAGCACACATAAATCAACATAGACTAGATAATCAGGACAGAGTTCTGAAAGGGGAAGGCAAAGGTACTGGGGGGGAGGGGGGGGGGGTAAAAAGGAGGAAGATAATCTGTGAAGGCCTGGGGGGCTCCTGTAGAAAGTACCCTGCCCAGGAGCCAACACTGAAGTCCAGCAGTCGCCATGGAGACAATGTCTCCGTTCGCAGATAACAAAGCTCAGCAAACCCCAGGAAAAACAACATTGAGCAGCCAGCCACAGGGGGGAGCATCCCAGAGCATCCCTTTAGCAACCATATGAGGAGGGAAAGTGTGAATGGTAAAGAGATCATGGGAAGAAGAGTATATATTGCTATATTTTGGGTACTGGGTTAACAAAATGACCAAATCAATGTCCAGCTGCTACAAAGAGTATTATATCTGTTCATCACTGGCCATGTCCACCAGCAGGAAGCGCTCTATTTGTGTGAAGCTCTTCTGGAGGGTTAGACAAATCCACTGCAGCCTTTTGCCCAGTTTATCTGGGGCTGAGAACTCAGCTGGATCTCATCAGCCTGAGGCTGAGGTACAGACGAGAGAGAGAGAGAAAGATTCATCATATATCAGATTTGTTCTTAACATTTACATCAACATCATGTTATTTGACAGGAGATGTGAAATATGTTTGTACCTTATTTTGTGTGTACCTTAGGCCAATATTGCAGTACATTTTCATTGTTTGACGTATTTTTATTCATTTAAGATTATTAATGTATATATAGGAGACAATCACACATACCAGATATTATTTTCAGGAAATCTGAGATGCAAAAACAGAATTTAAGTACCTTAAAGTTACCTTAAATATTTACTTGCAATTATTAGATTAATAAGGATATTTATAATAATACGTTTGCTGACATAACCGAATGGGAGTTTGTGTTCTCTACTAAGTGTGTATAGCTGTCCTGTGACACTGTTACTGGCAGTTCAAATATGTTGTTGTGATAGAATGCTATTATAGTGTTTAATATGAAGAAGTTTTCAGCCTTCCAGCACTGACAGTTTCAAGTGATTAGGAAACCTAGCAAATGGGTGTGTAACTGGAAGTTAGAGACCAGATAGAGACCAGCTTGTGTGTAAAAAAGAGAGCAGCCATATAAACAAACCTTGGAAATCGTGGAGAGATCGGTTGTTCTGTTTTCATCTCGTTCTATCGTCTCTGTCTGATAAGGAAAATATCTCATTTCTGTAAGCACAGTAAGATATGATAAATATACTGCTTTATGACTGCCATTTTTCACAAAGTCATTTCTTCAGGTCATGGACTCTAATTAACAACAGATATACACAGCCATAACATTATGACCACCTTCTTGTTTCTATACTCACATCTACCGCATTAACTCATCTTACCATACAGGAGAGTGTAGTTCATCTGTTACTACAGATTGTAATAATAGAACTACGAAGTGCTCCTGTATGGTAAGAGGAGATAATAGAATAGGTAGTGAGTGTAGAGGTAAGGGGGTGGTCATAATATTATGATTGGTGTAAATCACTAATATATTTTGTAAGGACAGTATGACACAGCATTTCTGTAATTTAGCTCGGTTTTATGTACTAACCTGGTGTTATATTCTCTGTGAACTGTAGCATCTGCTGACAGACCTTTCTCTCTTCTTCCGGCTCCTCAAACTTCGCATTTTCATGGATCTGCATGATGGTCTTATGTCCCAGTTTAGACCTTCGGGGAACCCAGTTATGCTACAAACGCAAACATACACAGGTCATAAAATGACCTCTTTATAATGATCTACATATGAGTTCAGTATGTGTACATAGTTGTTTTCAGACACAATCCCTGAACATTGTCTTTCTGTGAGCCTACAGTTCTTAGCACTTCCAAAATCAAATCAAATTAAAATTTATTTGTATAGCACTATTTACAACTGATGTCACAGAGCAACTTTACAGAAATCAAAAATAAAAAAGGTGAACAACACATGAAACAAAGGATAAAGATATAACCCCCTGAGGCAAAATTTACTTGCCCCTTATGGAATGGAGACCCGGTGACACTTTCACATTTTGGTCTTGTTACAAATTGGGGAGATTTTGTGTCTTTTCTCACTATTTCAACAGTCCTTAATAACAAGCTGTGCCAATACTCCCTATTTATTTGTGGACCCTAATCACACTATTCAGTGGAGCTGGACATCACAGCCTTTGCCTTTTTGTACATGTAGGATTCTCATTGGCTGGAAGTCTCACCCCCCAATTCCTTCTCCCATTTCCATTGATAATGTTTATAGCCTAATTTATTGCCTTTTCAATTCACTCCAACAGTCTGTAATTATAAAACTACAAATTGCTCTGGTATGGTCAGTGGAAACAAGAAGGTGGTCATAATGTTATGGCTGATCAGTATACTGTATATGTGAGTGTGCTTAAGGATGATTGAGGCTTTGAAGGACACTGTATGTGAATGGGTCATAAAACAGGATTCTCTCAAACTAAATGTTCAGTCAAAAACAAGTCACATGATCAAACAAATACTGTAGTATGTGAGTGTTCATGGTAGTTTCACACACGTACATGTCTAAGACTGATTACATCTTGAAGCATGAATCAGATCTCGTGATGACGCTTGTGCTTTTTGACGATTTTCTTCATCTGCTTGAAGTACTGGTCCATGCAAGGCTATTTAAGGATACAGAACAGAGACTAATCAGGAACACTGGTTTTGCTTAATCATACATATAGATACACACACGCGCACACTCACACACACAAACACACAAAGAATATATCAACAAAACGTCAAAAGGCACAGATTATGGTCAGTCTAAATACCAAAGAAAAACAAAATCATTATGAGTAGTTCACCATGATGTGCAGAGTATGCAGGGCTGCTGCTATGAGTAATCAGATTAACAGCAGTATGTACAGTGCCATGCAATTGTTTGGGCACCACTGGTCAAAATGACTGTTACTGTGACCAATTTGAAGCGAGTTGAAGACAAAGCTAAAGATGAAAAACACTTTCAAAAGTATGGGAACCCTAGGGACTTGGGCACTCAGACTTCAACTGAGGTCTCAGACCTTAATTAACATATTAGGAGAGGACAAGTGTTGCAAATTTCAAAAAACCCAAACTTTTTAAAAACCCAAACTCCTCTAACCTAGTCCAAAAAACAGCAGCCATGGGTTCTTCTAAGTGGCTGCCAAGCACTTTGAAAATGAAAATGGTTGGGGCCCACTACGCAAGTGTTTTCAGGTTGTTATTTCCTCAGTTTGAAATGTATTGGAAAAACACAAATATGAAACATTAAGGCCATTAACTGTTGTTATCATGTACATCTATATGTTACAGTATGTTACACATCTCTTGCACCTTATTCCCACCACAAAACAATTTCTACAACTCTTTGTACAGCTCGGTACTGCACTGTCCTGTCCTGTCCTGTCCTTGTTTACTGTGTATTTATTGTAGTGTTTGCACTTTATGTTGTCATACTGTATTGCTGCTCCATGTTGCACCTTGGTTCCGGAGAACGTCAATTTCATTGCACTGTGTACCTGTACTCAGATGTAATGACAATAAACAGCCTTTGATTTGACTTGACTTGAAACAGTTCAGGTCAAGATAAGGTCTGGAAGACCAAAATCAAATTTCAGAGACCGCCGCTAATAGGATTGGTAGAAAAGCAAATGGGATTCATAGATTGAGAAGAGGTGGTACAGTGCAGATAATTTTCATTGGATGTGTGGGAAATGGGTCACAAAGCAATGTTAATGGACATTAAAAGGAGACACTGCAATTACAATGCAGCTGAATGCAGGCAGTTGGTGTGCTGTCGCCAGCCTGATTACCTTTGCTTCCTTCATGTCCAGATTTTTGCTGATGGTGGTGAGGAGCCAACAGAGACACTCCAGGTTTTCATCATCAGGGTTCTTCAGCAGCTTCACCACACAATCATGTATGATGGGCCCAACAGTCCCGATTTTAAAGAGCTTCACCCATGAATTTAATGCTTCTGTGGAACAGCGTATGGTTTTAACCTTCACCTCCTCCAGCCCACCTGCAGCCGCTTGCTTTCACTGACCTGAAGATATAAAATGAAGCGATGAAAATTAACAGGTAGATTAAATTTATTTCAAACAGACTTTCTTGTATAGTTTCTGTATGAATGTGCTATACTCCATCAGCCATAACATTATGACAACCCCCTTGATTCTACAGTCACTGTCAATTTGATCAGCTCCTTTTACCACACAGGAGCACTTTATGGTTCCACATTACAGACTGTAGTCCTTCTGTTCACCTTTCATGCTGATCTTCAATGGTGACACTGACGTTGTGGTGGGTTAGTGTGTGTTGTGTTGGTATGAGTGTTGCTCATACCTTGTTGCTCAACCTTGTAGTTGTAGTCAGAGACAGAAGGTCATCTGTTTCTGCACAGTTTGTGCTAGTCATCCTCTAGTCCAAAGGACAATCCGTTTCACTGATTTCACTGAGAATAACCCACCACCCACATAATACCTGCTCTGTGATTATGCTCACTGATGCTGCAGAGTCAATTTCCTTGTGTTCCTTTTCAAATTCCTGCTGACACCGGTTCAACAGGAGCCTCTGGAAGGTCACCGTGGTGCCAGGTTTGTCCATCCTGGGTACTCTTAGCTACACATGTCAAAGGAATCAGAAAGAAGTTAAATCAGTTTGGGGCACCAAGGTTTTCAAAGGTTTTGTCATCTGCAATAACACAACATATTACACAGAACACTTAGAACCGAGAAGCACACTTTATGGGCAGTTATGCTGTATACTACGTTTCATAACTCAGGATCAGAGTAACCTATAGACACAATACATATCCCATAACAAACTACAAGGCGTATCTAATCAGACTCTTCCAGCTCTGAAAACAACTAAAATCCACTCATTTCCATCCATCTATCCATCCATCCATCCATCCATTTTCTATACCGCTTATTTCTGAATAGGGTCACGGGAGACTGGAATTTAGTTTAATTTATTTATTTAATTAATTAATTTAAATGCCAAAGGACCTTCCAGGGCATGTTTACTGCTCTGTCTATGCATACATACTCAATCTTCATGCAAACTCTGACTGATCAGAAAGGGGGTGGGGCTTATGACATCACTGATCCGGCTATTGGGTTACAGAGTAAAAGGAGAAATGAGGGGCTGTAAGGGCTCTCTTTCTTTCCTCACACAGTGCTCAAATTTAAGATTTATTCTTAAATCAGAAATACATAAAAAAGGACATTCAGGTTGTTGTTTTTTATTATTTTATTTGGACCTCTGTCAAGTATTTTGAAGAATTTATCTTTGTCAGTATTTAAATACATTTGGGTATCTTAAAATATCCTGAAAATAATAATATCTGGTATGTCTGTCTCCTATAAATATGTTTTACATCAAACTATGAAAACAATTTGCAGAATTGCCCTATGGTCCTAAAAACAGGCTAGTCCTATAGTATTAATTAAACCTAAAACATGTGGGCTCTTTCTGTGTTGTCAGCAAACCTGGGTAGGGATAAATAATTATGTTTCTTTACTGAGTCAATTAAAAGAATCAACAACATTATTCTCCTAAAGTCTTTTTATTTTATTACAGCTTAAAATGAACCATAAATAAATTAATTCTATAGTAAGCTTACTATTAAATCAGCTCCTGCTGTTAACAGTTGGGACTGTTTTGTATATATTTTTTTATTATGTAAATGAATGTACCTACCTTAGCCAGGAATTGGCACATTTTAGCATAGCACACAGAATAGTTGGGCTCGTTAATGGCCTTCTCGACCACCAGGTCTATCACCATTTTCAGCTGCTCTTCTGTGTTAATGGTGAGCTTAGACATCTGATTCATCAGTGGCGTGAACATCTGCGGTGTCAGCTTGTTCAGGATGCTTCTGACCTTCTGCAGCAGTTTCTGAAGAGGGGAAAAAATTGAATGAATGTAATAACTGATAGATTGATAATTATAATTCTATAATATAACTATTTATCTTTCATCATTGGCGTCTTTAGGGTCAGAATCTTCTACTGGACTGGGTATACTGGTATACTGTGTGTGTGTGTGTGTGTGTGTGTGTGTGTGTGTGTGTGTGTGTGTGTGTGTGTGTGCGTGTGTGTGTGTGTGTGTGTGCATACCTCACACTTATATTTCACCAGGTCTTCTGCTGAGACAATCTCTCTTGCCTTGCAAGGTTTCCAGGGGATTTCAGCCTTTTTGATCTGCACATCATCGTTCACTGAGAAGTTCTGAATCTTCTGACTATGGGTCTGAGAACAAACAAATAACTGTGAGTTACTCACACAACAAAGTTTGAATTATATGTGCATTTTACCCTTAATTTACACTTAATATCTTAAGTATTTTTTAAACCATTGGAAATGAGAAACCGTCATTATGAGAAACTGTGTCTGTCTGTTAGGGTCTGCGTGTACAGTGTGAGCAAAATCTGCTACTGATTGGCATTCTGTAGAAGTTTGTGTGTGTGTGTGTGTGTGTGTGTGTGTGTGTGTGTGTGTGTGTGTGTGTGTGTGTGTGTGTGTGTGTGTTGGCATACATCACTCACTCCTGTTCCACGTAACTGTCTGGTAAAATCAACGAATGCTGGAAGGAAGTTGTGCCCTCTAGAAATCAGCGGGGGGTCCGCCGTCCTTTTCAGTGGCACTTTAGTTTGATTAATCTGAAACACAACACAACAGAACCATGATTTCACCAGCAGATGGCATAATATGCTCCAGCCAATCTGAAACCTTAAGGATGAATGAAATTCCTCACATCTCCCCACTCTAAACAGAGGAATCCTCAATGTACTGGGTAAAAACAGTACCCCTTGTCTCTCGCTGCCTTCTAATCCTCCTCGATGGTCTTCGAGCTAAAGTAGTCCAATTTCCACCCTGCTGGTCAACAGCAGCGGAGCCGGTCATTGTTAACCCGGGCCTCGATCAATCCGGTATGGCAGTCATATTTATGATCCGCATTATAGTTTTGGTACAAAACTATAATGCGCAACCCTCCTGACGCAACCCTCACCATTTCATTACATATAAGCCATAAAATAAATGATTATTACAAAATGAAGATCATTCAGTCAGTTTAAAATTAATGAATAAATAAATGAATTATCCCCCACTTTGAACACAAATGTTTAACAGTGCACACCCAGCCTTTGTAATCTCAATAGAGCAGCGTTTACAATAGAACATGAAGCAGATAGACATAAACTGATTAGTCTGTAAAATTATGACTATAGTGGGGTCAGGACCCCACAGGAACACCACAGAGCAGATATTATGTGGTGGTGGGTCATTCTCAGATAATAAAACACTGTGAGGTACTCACCTTGTCCTTGATTTGAGGCAGGTCCTCTGGATTCTTGTCCAGAACAACATCGCTGATCTGAGGCAGGCTCTCTGGTTTCTTGTCCAGAACAACATCGCTGCTCTGAGGCAGGCCCTCTGGTTTCTTGTCCAGAACAGCATCGCTGACCTGAGGCAGGCGCTGTGGCTTCTCCAAAAACGCTGGCCTATACTGGAGACCCAGCAAGAAGTCCTGATCATGGACAGGCACTGAGACAGAAAACATATAGAACAGTTAGACAGATGAGATGGATGGTTATAATATGCTTTTACAGTTGACAACACTGTTTAAAATAGGGGTCACAATTAACACTGGCCATTTGAAAAGTATGTTGGTACAAAATGTTGTGACAGAGATATCATGTTATGCTTTCAATCCTTGTCAAATCTGTGTCTGTAATTGGTGTTAGTGTGTTTTGAAACACAGCAGTGCTGCTGGAGTAAACCCCTCTGTGTCACTGGTGGAATGAGAATAGTTGTCAGGAATGGGTGGATGGAACAGATAATGAACGGTGTGGAAGCAAATGTAGGGGTTGTAGATTTAATAGTGACACAAAGCACTAAACAAATTGAATACACTGAATAATGCTAAATACAAAACTGATGGAAACTAAAACATGACACTGACTAACAAAACCAAATGTAACAAAAGCCGAAACATAAACTTATAACAGAGACTGACAAAATATAACAGACAACTATAACTACAACAAAAGACTGCAGCAGTAGTGCTGTGTCTGATCCACTCATACCAGCACAACACACACTAACACACCACCACCATGTCAGTGTTACTGCAGTGCTGAGAATGACCCACCATCACATAATACCTGCTCTGTGGTGGTCCTGTGGGGATCTGGTAAAAAAATGTTACAGAATATTCTATTACAAACCAAACACAAAACGCACTGTAGCTTTACCAGTAATGATTTCTTTAGATGGAAAGTCCTTTTCACAGCTGGGAGAAGGTGCTGGACACATAAATCGTTAATAATCGTTGTTACTAGGGGATTATAAAGGTGTTACCATGAGATAGGATTTGATTGCTTGGGTGTTGCTAGGTGGTTACAAAGGTGTTGCTATGGTATAGGAATTGGTTATTAAGGTGTTGCTGTGGTATAGGATTTGGTTGCTAAGGTGTTGGTAGGTGGTTGCAAAGGTGTTGCTATGGTATTGAAGTAGGTTTCTAAGGTGTTGCAATAGTATAAATGTTGGCTGCTAAGTTGTTGCTATGGTAGAGGTGTTGGTTGCTAAGTTGTTGCTATGGTATAGGTGTTGGTTGCTAAGGTGTTGCTATGGTATAGATCAAGGGTGAGCAAACTATGGCCCACGGGCCATATCCAGCCTGTTTGCCCACCCGAAGAATTGATCAAATCAACTCATTTCATAGTTATGACTGCAATAATTTGACCTTGTCATGTAATGCCTGGCGGTGGCGCGGTAACGCATTAGGTGCAGTGATACAGTGTAAGTTAATTTTGCGAGCAAGTCTCTGTTATTACTCTGCTCCTGCTCTGAATCTGTCTGCAGCAATGAGTGGGGCAAAGAAAAGAAAAGTTGACAGTGAGTGCCGAGTTTTTAATAAGGAATGGACAACTAAATACTTTTTCACTGATGTCCAGTCAAAGGCTGTTTGTCTTATTTCCAAAGAAACCGTTGCTGTTTTAAAGGAATACAACATCAGCCGTCACTCTTCCACCAAACATCCTAATTACGTGAATAACCAGTTAACACAATAACGGACGGATGGAAATGAAATGTACACAAACATCAAAGCCTTCAAAACCAAGCTATCTTTACTCTCAAAGCAAATGTTGAACGCAGCATTCGCTGCATACAGGAAATCACTGGATGAACTGCATGGAGAATTCTGCCGTTGGTTCTCTGATTTTGGGAAAATTGACAAGTCACTTCAGCCTGTGTCATGTCCCTTCACACAAGACCCTGAAACAGCGCCACAGGAGGTGCAGTTGGAACTGATTGATCTCCAATGTGATACTATCTTAAAGGAGAAGTTCAACTATCTTAAACTGGATGAGTTCTATGCTTCATTAAGCACAGCCAAATTTCAAAACATACAGAAGATGGCACAGAGGATGCTAGTGTTGTTTGACTCTACATATGTGTGTGAGCAGATATTTAGTGTGATGAACACCAACAAAGCACCCCACAGATCCCAGTAGAGTGATGAACATCTCAGATCTGTTCTGAGAATTGCCACAATAAAAAAAAAAAACAGACTTTGATGCACTGTCAAAAAAGGTGATCAACAACATTGTTCCTAATAAAAGTGACTGTAAGTATTAACACTGTAATGCCTTTTTATGTTTATTTTTGATATTTATGCATCTGGTGTGCCCGTCTGTCAAATGTTTATAGTCAACGTGGCCCCTGAGCCAAAAAGTTTGCCCACCCCTGGTATAGATGTTGTTTGCAAAAGTATTTAATGTCTGTTACTGATTTAAACAAAGGGATTAATCCAAACTAGTTTACCTAAGGAAGATTTGCTGTCTGTAGACACAGGGCTGAGTCTGTATGGTGGATCCATGCTGTAGGCTGACTGCTCTGGATTCTGACTGACACCCCGCTATAGACACACAACAGGACCAATTTCACAAATTATGATGTCAATAAATGTTGCTTATATTCAAAACTAGCTTTTAAAACCATTGACAGGAGTTGCTGGAATGGACTGAATCTTTCTATGTGTTAATGTAGTGATGATATATGTAAGTGATTACAATATTAGAATGAAAGGATTGAGTTTATTGGGGGCAAAATGTACAGCTGAATGGAGACTCTAGTTCCCTGTTGGGCCTCTAGCCTGGATGCAAAATGAGAAATGGTTGGGCATGGAGGTGTAAATGTTCTGGCATCCTGCAGCACATTTACCCACATATTTTACAGATGGGCATGTAGATCCTGCACACTCATAGGCTGCTGAAGCTCACATCCCAGCTGCTCCCATAAAGGCCCGATTGGAAGTCTTGCAATCTGGCATAGACATTCCTGGGAAACCCTTGCTGTTTGTGGGAGCATTATTCAGTTGAACAATGGCAGTTGGAAGTCCTGCCATGAGAGGCAACTCTGAGCTTTTAGTGTCCCTTGTATCACTAGTATGGGTGACCGTGACCAACTATGGTATATGATACCCCCCAGATCATCACACCAGCAGTTGGGGTAGACAGTCCAAAGCAAAGGCAGGATTTAAATGTTCACCCCAAGGCCTCCTACTCATACCTGACCACCATCTGATCCCAAACAGAACCTGGATTTGTCACTAAAGACGTATGGTTCCAGTCAGTAGCACTCAAGGTTTACACACTACTGTAGATGAAGGCGAAGGTGGCTTGGGCAGCAATTCCTTGAAATGACCATCCTGCTTCTCTCAGTTCATTGATGCACTCCTTTTTCAACTGGGCAAAAGGTCTATGAGTGTGTCATAGAGGCATTTAACTCTCATCGAGAGGTATATGAGAGCCTTTTTATAGGGCAGCGGGGGGAAGACACAGCTGCATGCGAAGTTTTGCAGCAATCCGACATTGCTTTATTTTTTGTCCGTGGGTGTACATTGCACCCACTATTATTACAGTATTTTCTAACATTCTAACATCAGTGCAGTTCTCAAAAATTACTACAATATCGGACGGCTGCTGTTGTTGGTCCTACCTCAGTTGGTGTGGGAGTGGAGAAAGTGTGACCCACAGAAGGTGTGGGATTCCTCCTCCCAGACATAATATCCTCTGTGATGTCCTTTCCTCCCTGGTTAGGAACCTGGATCTGGGTCTGTGAGGACAATGATGTGAAAAGCACATAAAGCTCTCATTATAGCAGTAGAAACACACAGATTCAGACTACAAATAGATGATGAGCTATCTCCACTGAGTCTGGTACATTCTGATGCTAAACATGACCAGGAACTGTTTCTCTGCATACTTTGTTATCCTTCTTTCACCCTGATCTTCAATGGTCAGTGTGTGTTGCCCACGCACGCAATATGTATGCAGAGAAACAGATGGACTAAAGTGCTTATGGTCAGACGAGCTGAAAAATAGACCTTAACACAATGTTATAGTTGATCGCTATATAAATGAAGCTCAAACAGTGAAAATGTTTCTACTACTATACTCCATGATGCCTTATTTGGCATACTCACTAGCTGTCTCTCAATCTTGGCTGGCAGAGGCTGCTGCCACACTGTGGGCTGTATGTTGGGCATGGAAGAGGGGTATACAATCTGATCTAAGAGAGAAAAAGAAATATAAGGAGAGAAAAGGTGAAAGAGTGACAGGGTGAAAGAGTGAGAGTGAGAGATAAGAATAAGAGATAAAAGAGTTGGAGGGAGAAAATGACAAAGTGAGACAGAGACAACGTAAGAATGGAGGACAGAGTAATAGATGAAGAGAAAACAGTGAGTCACAGCTTCAGTGTAATTTGCTTGGTGTCACTGATTGAAACAGCTCTGATTGAAACAGCTCCTGAGGAGAACGTTCTGGAGCAGACAGATCAGACTGGTATCAGACAAGCTGAAAATAACCCCCATTGACTAAAAGCAGGTGGGTGTGAGACACACTCTCACTCTGAAGAATGACCACAGTGTGTACTGACCATTTGGTGTGGGGTATTCCTGAGGAACAGGATCACAGAAGACAGGTCCAGGGCTGAGGTGCGGCACAAAGCATTGCTGTGGGGGTCCGAAGTTGGGTGTGCTGGGACAGTGCTTAGGACCGAGTGAATAAATGACAGTTTAGGTTCAACACCACCTGTACTATATTAGAGAGGATTCTAGGATTCAGGAGATCCTAGACTACTCAAATTTGTCTTTATTTGAGATGTAAATATTTACACAATTTGTATGAATTTAACCATGATTTAATAAATTTATTGCATGTGCAATGTGTTTTTCTGCTTATAAAGACTAAAAACACTTTATATCTCAGACATCCTGTTGGAAGTTGATCATATAGAGTGATTTTGTGCTGAAAATGCAACAATTTTGATGAGTTTTATATAATAATTAGACTGGATATGTAAAACATTGGGTATAACACAACATGCCAAACTGCTCAGCTTGGAGTTTCAGAGGTTCCTAATGGTGTCTTGTAATAATCCATCCAATGCAGCTTAAAAATCTTCACTCAGTTCTTGCAGATTTTGTGGTAGGGGTGGAGTGTTGATAGAACTTCTAATAGCATCCCACACATTTTCAATCAGGGATAGGTCTGGCAATTCAACTGACCACGGCATACTACAGGGGTTGGACAATGAAACTGAAACACCTGGTTTTAGACCACAATAATTTATTAGTATGGTGTACTAGGGCCTCCTTTTGCGGCCAATACAGCGTCAATTCATCTTGGGAATGACATTTTTTGGATACAATCTGGGTTAGCACCCGAACATCCCTTTCAGACAGCTTCCTCTTGCATCCACAGTTAATCCTGTTGGATGTGGTTCATCCTTCTTGGTGGTGCTGACATTACCCTAGATACCGTGGCTCTTGATACATCACAAAGGCACAACAATTTGTTGTGTGCATTGCAATATTTTGAGCAAAACTGTGTTCTTACCCTATTAATTGAACCTTCACACTCTGCTCTTACTGGTACAATGTGCTATTAATTAAGATTGGCCAACAGGCTGTTCCAATTTGAATCCACCCATACAAAAATGGCAGGTGTTTCAATTTCATTGTCCAACCGCTGTATTTGTGTCTTCAAGGCAAGATCTTTAGATGGCAGCAGTATGTGGAGGAGAATCATCCTGTAGGAATTTTGCACAGGAGTGTGTGTTCATAAAAGGTAGGACCAATGGTTGCAGAACCTCATTAGCGCAATATCCATCACATCCATCCATCCATCCATTTTCTGAACCGCTTATTCCTGCCTGTAATGAAGTCCAAAGGTGATCCGACATTGAACAAAATTGCACGCACACAATGACACTAGACCTTCTGGAAGTGTGACGCAAGATCAACCAGGGTGCCTCCACATACATTCCACCAAGACAGACGTTGGACTTGTCACTGAAGATGACCCGATGCCATTCTGAGTGACTCCATGACAGTGTGGCAGAACACTGTTGCAGTCTGTAGATTCCTATTTGTTGATGATGTGTGTGCTCATACATACATCTGAATCTTGCAGTAATTCTTTATATTGGATCAAAACTACCAAAAGAAATACTCCAAAACAGTCTGTTACAAATGACGTCACTTACTTAAATTTTACCATCTTCTGAGGTAAAACTACTATTTTGGAAATGCATGGTTTGTGTGTGACAGTATATGTGAATTATATTTGCTGGTCTGTACCTGTTGATTATAGTACTGGGCCACACAGCGTGATGGGTAAGGCATGGCCGTCATATTCATCATGATGGTCTGGTGGGGTGTTGGAGAAAAAGATAGAGAAAGTGAAAGAGTAAGAGAGATTTATAAATTCTGACATTTAATTAATGGACAATGTGTTAGGAATGCAGACTTAACAGACAATGGAAGTACATGCAGGAAATGGAAGTACATGCAGGGTTGAAGATTTATTAAACTGAGTACATGACTGATATATTTCAAATGTTCATTTCTTTTAATTTTGATGATTATAACTGACAACTAATGAAAATCCCATATATATATATATGTGTGTGTGTGTGTGTTGCGCTGGTATGAGTGGATCAGACACCGCAGTGTCAGTATTACTGCACTGATGGGAAAGGCCCACTACCCACGCCAATATGTATACAGAGAAACAGAGGGACTATAGTCTTATGGTCAGAAGAGCTAATATAATAGAATGTTATGGTTGATCGTTATATAAATGAAGTTCAAACGGTGAAAATGTTTCTAATACTATACTCCATGATGCCTTATTTGGCATACTCACTGGTGTTGTCTCAATCGTGTCTGGTAAAAGCTGCTGCCATACTGTGGGTCCTATGATGGGCATGGAAGAGGAGTACTCCATCTGACCCAGAAAATGTACTGGACCTGCAGCTGAGAGAGAGTGTGAAAGAGCATGAGTGAGTGAATCAGAGATTTCTTGAAATTGCTGCTTATATTCTTCTTCTCCTTCTGGGTTGCCACAGCGAATCATCTGCCTGATCTGCATTATAGTTTTATGCCGGATGCCCTTCTTGATGCAACCCTCACCATTTATCCGGGTTTGGGACCAGCACCAGTAGTGCACAAAGTACACCCCTATTGGCTGGCTACAGTAAATTCTCATATGAAGTCTATTAATTTTTGTGAAAGAGCTGGAGGACATTGACATTGACATTGAATGATCTGTACAAATCTGTAAATAATTTAAACCTACCAAATGTGGTTTTACAAAACATGGATTTCATGTGCATTCTTGCTGTCCAGTCTGACAAACATATAGTAGATATGCTTAAAATCATATTCTGGTTGGCAGTCTGAACATAGCCTTACAAATCTCAGCTGGACAAATTTTTCACATCCCAAAAAGAGGACATGCCCAGAAACAAGAGAATGTATTGTCACTAGATTTATGCATCTGAACCCTGATGACATGTTGTACATCATGCTTTGTGCATTGTGTTTATATTCATATTCTTTAATGCTTTCCTTTAAAATACTTTCTTGGCCATATAGGTTGTAACTGAATGCAAATTTCAATTCAGAGAATTACATTTAAGAGAGAAGGACACAGAGTAGCGCTGCACTTACATACAGAGCGGAGACTCTGCTGAATGCGTGTGCGCAGCAGTCAGTGATTGCGGGAGAGAAAAAAGCTTTATATCGATCTTTTTACACGAGTATTGATCAATATCAGTTCCAGCGTTGGTTTCGATACTATTGATATTTGGATCGATTCGCCCACCTCTAGTGCTCAATTTGGACATTTACGGGTGTAGTCTCCACTGAGAATAGTCCTTACTGACTTTTGTTTATTGAGTGTTGACTACCACATAGGTTGACAGAAGAGCTTATTGATATATTCATATTTTCTCAAGCCGAGAAGCAGCTTTTATATCTGATAGCAGGTAAGGTAAGAACCATTTATTTGTGTGATAGCATTACCCCACAGGTAGGGCAAAAGTTTGGATACCCCACAGGCAGGTCAAAAGTTTGGGTACCCCCACACGTTCTGGTCGAAAGTTTGGGTACCCCACTACAGTGTTACGGAGATAGTTCCAGTGGCTTCGCTGTTGTTCATATTTAGTGCGGCCTACCGGAACTGTGTTTTTACTGCTTTTGCCCTCTAAGGCCATCTTAAACACCACATTTTCGGTGTATGATGGTAAATGTTGGACTGTCCCAGTATAAGGTGCTGTGGTCTGAGAAGTCCAGCCCTGGTGGACAAAGCAGTAAGCAACTATTATGAAAATAGTTGCTTACTGATACTCACATAGCTTGGCAGACAAGTTTACCTATATAGCCTTATTATTTAGAATGGATTGTTTATCATACAATACAAGGACCACTTATAATTTTACACTAACACAACCCATCAGTAGATGTATATCATTTACTTTGAGTTGTGCATATGTGCAGTTTTAGATCTTGAACCAGCCATTAGGGGTGTAGTTTGTGCACTTCTGGTGCCGGTCCCAAGCCCAGATAAATGGTGAGGGTTGCGTCACGAAGGGCATCCGGCATAAAACTTGTCCCAAAACTATAATGCGGATCATAAATATGATGATCCACTGTGGCAACCCCTAAAGGGAGCAGCTGGAAGAAGAAGAAGAAGAAGAAGAAGAAGAAGAAGAAGAAGAAGAAGAAGAAGAAGAAGAAGAAGACATTTAAGAGAGAGGGACAGAGAGACAGAGAAAAAGAAAAAGACAGAGTGAGAGACAAAGAGAGAAGAAGAAAAATAAGGAGAGAAAAAATTCAGTAAGAAAAAAAAATAGACAAAAAGACAAAATGAGTGAAATTAGAGTGACAGCATGAGAGTGTGAAAGAGCGACAAAGTGGTAGAAAGTGAGAGCGACAGTGAGAGAGAGTAAGAAATAAGAATAAGAGAAAAAAGATTTTGACAGAGTGAGACAGACACAAAATTAGAGTGGAGGAGAGAGTGATAGGTGAAGAGAAAACAGCTTCAGTGTCATTTGTTTGGTGTGAGTCACTGATTGAAACAGCTCCTGAGGAGAACGTTCTGGAGCAGACAGATCAGACTGGTATCAGACAGGCAGAAAATAAACTTTGACTAAGCTGATTGTGAGAAAATGAACTCTGAAACTCTGAAAAATGACTACAGTGTGTACTGACCATTTGGTTTGTGGCATTCCTCAGGTACAGGATCACAGAAAATGGGTCCAGGGCCGAGGTGAGGCACAAAGGACTGCTGTGGAGGTCCGAAGTTGGGTGTGCTGGGACAGTGCTGAGGACATAGTAAATAAATGACAGCTTAGGTTCAACACCACCTGTACTATATTAGAGAGGATCCAACTGTATGCTTTTAATGTACCATTTTAACACTGTAATACTATATGTATATGTATGTAATGTAATAAAACTTGATTCCAAACATTAAACCTATTCATTCTGGACCAAATATTGATTAATTCAGAGAAACGTGAAGACTGTTAAAATACATTTTTTTAAAAATACAAAAAGTGTTTAACCTTGAGAATTATGGGTTCTCAAGTGATGTGGTGTGTTAGTGTGTGTTGCACTGGTATGAGTGGATCAGACACTGATGCTAATGACCCACACAATATGTATGCAGAAATACAGATGGACTACAGTCTGGAATTATAGAATTACAAAGTGCTTATGGTCAGAGGAGCTAATAAAATAGACCTTAACACAATGTTATGGTTGATGTTCTGAGGTAAATCTACTATTTTAGAAATGCATTGTTTGTGTGTGACAGTCCAGCCATCCATTCATCCATCCATCTATACATTGCTTATTCCTGAATAGGGTCATGGGGGAGCCGGTGCCCAGCCGACAACTCTGAGTGCAAGGGCAGGAAACAACCCTAGACAGGGCGCTACTCCATTGTAGGGCTCACACACCCACACACTCACACACACACACACACACACACACACACACACACACACACACACACACACACACACACACACACACACCGCACATTTCTTTGGACTGTGGGGGAAACCGGAGTACCCGGAGGAAACCCACACGAATGTGTTGTTACGTGGTTGCTAAGGTGTTCGTATGGTATAGGAGTTGTTTGGTAAGGTGTTGCCATGGTACAGTTGTTGGTTGCTCAGGTGTTACTAGGTGGTTGCTTAGGTGTTGCTAGGTGGTTGCTAATCTGTTGCTATGAAATAGGAGTTGGTTGCTAAGGTGTTGCTATGGTACAGTTGTTGGTAGCTAATATGTTGCTTGGTGGTTGCTAAGGTGTTGCTATGGTACAGTCGTTACTAAGATGGAAGAGGAAGACCAAGAGGATTATAACGGACTCCACCCACCCAAGCCACTCTCTGTTCTCAAGGCTGACCTGAGGAGGTAAAGAAGCTTCTTCACCCAGGCCGCCAGCCTGCTAAGCAGTCGGTAGCCCAGTGTTCCAGTGTGATGTGACAATAAAACCAGGTCTAGAAGCTGTTTGGCTTGCCAAATAATGTATCACTCTAACAATGTAGTGACTATTATTCTGTGGGGCAAACCCCAACTGAGACAGAAAAACATTTTACTTATAGATGGCCATTCTGTGATGTCATTGATTATGTCATTGAATAGTGTGACTGGCAGAGAACATGTCAGGCCAATCGGCACTCAGCTGCAGTAACGTCAACCAATCGGCACTCAGCAGAAAGTTCTTGCTAAGGTATTGTTAGGTGATTGAACCAATCAGCACCACCCATCTCTTGCTGAGTATGTATGCAGGTTGAGCATGTACAGGTCAGAGCAGTTAACATGCAATGGACATGCACACAAGAATGCTCAGACCACAACCATATGAGTTAAATCCTGTGGTCTTTATATTATATTTTTATTATAGTTCTTTTTAACTATAGAATTAGAATGTAGTGTGTTTGGGAACAACTGTGTAGAATAAACTATGGATATTTTTTGTAGTTTGATGTATTTATTCACAATTTCATTATTTAGTATTTATACCAGACAGTCATACATACCAGATATTGATATCTTCAGATATTAATATACTTAATCTAATTTTAACAGAATTCAAATATATGTATGATTTTGACAATGTTTTGATCATGTCACAACTCATGTCTGCATTTTTACTTTAATTTGTTTTGTTTGTAAGGACAATAAAAGCAATTCACAGCTCAGAAATCCTGTTAGAAATTCATCATCCAGGGGGGTTTTATGCTGATAATGCAAGAATTTTGATGAGTTATTTGTAATGATTAGATTAATAAGGATATTTATAATCATACATTCTTCAGAATACATGTGGTCTAAATAAAATAAGAAAAAACAATATTGTTCTTATTTACGTATGTATGTATAGTATCATCACACAGTTATGATTGCCGTACACACTGTAAGTCTTGTAGTTTGTTATGTGTATCAGGTTACTCACTGGTTACATTTTGGACTGTGGCTCATGTTGTTTCATAGTCAGACCAGTATATTAAAGCATTAAAGCATTATATTTAGTGTAATATTTTTTCTACATCATTAAAATATGGATTTTACTTAATTTTTTTTTTTTTTTTTAAATCTTGGTTTGTTCATTCATTGGGCTGTTAATGTAATATCACCTGAATGAACATCTGAATAACTTTCCAAATTTACAGAATTCCCTGACAATTAAGCTTCACTATTTGTTCCTAACAGACTCATGATGGATTCACATGAACCTTTTTAAACAGAAGCGTTATATTTTCTTTATACTTTCTCTCTTTTCTGGCTGAACTTGCAGGAGATAACTAACTTACATAACTGCTAACTGGCTAATGCTACAATAATAAACACACTTCCACTTTTAGCCTTTCAATACAGTGTCTAAAAACTCAGATGCAGATGGGAATATATGTTACTTGTGTGTCTGTTTTGTGCTAAATGTCTTTTTAAAGACAATTTTAAAATAATAGCTAGCTTAATGCTAACATTGCTAACTACCAAAAATGAGTTATTTACCACAAAGTCTTTACTTTCCTCTCTTTATAGGGGTTTACCTGTTAAAATTAAGTCATTTAGAATTTATAAACCTATTTATATAGGTTTAACACAATACGAGTAAAGTGGTTTAGGTACCATATGGCGGAGAACTCATTAATCAGTAAAATGATTTACAAATAGATTTAAAAATCTTTGTATAAAGTGTAAAGAATAAAATAAAATTGTATTTATTTTAATAATCTTATAGGTGAAGTGGGGTCTCTTTTCTACAGCATCGAGATTATTATTGATTAGTTTTATAATAAAATTATAATAAAACTCACATAGTCAGCAGAATCATTCAGCATAAAGATATGGATAACCCCCTAAATTGGAAATGCTATTTACCCAACCCAGTAGGGCTTACATATGAGGACCCAATCACACATTATGTTCTGACACTAGGAGGGTGAAGACAAGCACAGGCCTCCTCTCAAACTGCTGTCATTTGGTATCTATGCTGGGCAGCCAAAGCGGTTGGAGGAAAGTCCCGGGAGTGGGGGTCTGAAGAAGGGTGTGCTGTGACTGTGCTGAGGACTGAGTAAAGAAATGACAGTTTAAGGGTGCGCCCAGCCACCCTATGGAGGAATATCATTTCGGCTGCTTGTATCCGTGATCTTGTCCTTTTGGTCATTACCCACAGCTCATGACCATAGGTGAGGGTAGGAACGTAGATTGACCGGTAAATCGAGACCTTCTTTACTATGACAGACCAATACACCGACTCCATGACTGCAGCAGCAGCACCGATCCACCTCAATCAGTCAATCTCACGCTCCCTCTCATCCCCACTCGTGAACAAGACGCCAAGATACTTAAACTCCTCCACTTGGGGCAGGGCAGCTCCACCAATCTGGAGAGGTCAAGCCACCCTCTTCCAGTCGAGAACAATGGCCTCAGACTTGGAGGTGCTTATTCGCATCCCAGCCGCTTCACACTTGGCTACACACTGCTCCAGTGCCTGTTGAAGGTCCTGGCTCGAAGAAGCCAACAGGACAACATCATCTGCAAAAAGCAGAGACGATATCCTGTGGTTCCTAAACCAGACTCCCTCCGGCCCCTGGCTGTGCATACAAATTCTGTCCATAAAGATTATGAACAGAACTGGTGACAAAGGGACCCCTGCCGGAGTACAACATACACTGGGAGCAGACCCGATTTACTGCCAGCAATGTGAACCAATCTCCAGCTCTGATCGTACAAAGACCTGACAGCCCTTAACAGAGGGCCCCGGACCCCGTATTCCTAGAGCTCCCCCCACAGAATACTCAGAGGGACACAGTCGAATGCCTTCTCCAAATCCACAAAACACATGTGGACTGGTTGGGCAAACTCCCATGAACCCTCGAGCACCCTCTGGAGGGTGTAGAGCTGGTCCAGTGTTCCTCAGCCAGGACGAAAACCACATTGTTCCTCCTGAATTCAGGGTTCAACTAACGGCCGAATTCGTCTCTCCAGTACCCTGGCGTAGACTTTCCTGGGGAGCCTGAGAAGTGTGATCCCCCTATAGCTGGAACACACTCTCCGGTTCCCCTTTTTAAACAGCGGAACCACCACCCCTGGTGCCAAGTGCACTTATGGACACCCCTATGCTCAAACATGGTGTTCGTTATGGATAATCTGTAACTGGTACAGAAGTCCAACAACAGAACTCCGCTCGGGTTCTGATCGGGGAGGCCATTCCTCCCAATCACCCCTCTCCAGGTGTCACTGTTGTCACCCACGTGGGCATTGAAGTCCCCCAGCAGAACAATGGAGTCCCTAGTTGAGGCACTTTCCAGTATCCCCCCCACCCCGAGGACCCCAAGAAGGTCTGGTACTCTGCACAGCCGTTCGGCCCGTAGGCACAAACTACAGTCAGAGTCCTCTCTCCTACCCAAAGGCACAGAGGGACGACCCTCTCATTCACTAGGGTGAACTCCAATATGAGATGACGGCTGAGCTGGGGTGCTATAAGCAAGCCCACACCAGCCCGACGTCTCTCACCCTGGTCAACTCCAGAGTAGTGGAGGTTCGAACCCTTCTCTATGAGTTGGGTTCCAGAGCCCAAGCTGTGCGTGGAAGTGAGCCCAAATATCTCTAGCCGGTACCTCTCAACCTCCCGCACAAGCTCAGGCTCCCTCCCCCCCAGTGAGGTGACATTCCACGTCCCAACAGTAGTGTCTCTCAGTATGGCATCGGGTATAACACAACATGCCAAACTTCTCAGCAGTGAGTTGTAGAGTTGTAATGGTGTCCTGTAATAATCCATCCCATGCAGCTTATAAATCCTCACTCAGGTCTTGCAAATTTTGCAGTAGGGGCAGAGTGTTGATAGAGTGTCCAAAAGCAAGTCCACACATTTTCAATCAGGGATAGTTCTGGCAATTCAACTGAATACATCATAGTATCTGTGTCTTAAAGATAAGATCTTGAGATGGCAGCAGTATGCGGATGAGCAACTTGTATAGAAGGTGCTGTGGTGGGGTTTTTGAATTTTTACCAGAGAGCAGTCTGTTAAAGAGACTAAGTGAGTTAGAGTCAGTGAAGAGCATTTTGTTTAGTCTAGCGGGGCAACTGGCACTGCTAGATGAACATTTTAACTCATAAAACACTAAAATACCAACCAGCATTAACCAAAAACAAAATACAACTAAACAAAAACTGTTATGTCTTCATTAAGATAACATATATAAAAGGGTGTGTAACATCTCTATTCTGTAAAGGGACTCACACACATGGAGATGCGTTGGAACACCTGTTTCTTTAATGAGTTACTTTCATAAACAAACATTGCTAGTGCCACCTACAGGATAATTTATGTAACAATAACTATATGTTTAACAACTACATAACATTTCCTCCCACCTTACTGAAAAAATACATATAAGCGTTTGTCAATTAATTTACAAAACTGAGCTAGAAATCGGAAGTAGACTGTTCCTGGCCTCGAGCCAAACCTGGGGATTATTCTGCCCCTTTGCAGAAATGGCCCACTAGTATCACTACATACAGTTCATAGTTCTTTTCTTTCAGTTTTCCTTTCAGTTTTCCTATATGCAACAAATGCTTCCAGTAAAAGTTTTACAGATTCAGGCATTCAGGTGGTTTAGTAACTCAAACAGGGTAGCGTCTGGTTTTCTCTTTTGAAGAAGAGACGTCCTGTGAATCCTGGCCACTAGGTGGAGTTACACTTAGCATATTTCTGGACATGTGATGTTTGTTTTCAGCTGCTGTGGACAAACTTGTCTCAGCAGAGATCTGGACAGTTGAAGGCACGGTGGGCAAGTTAAGACGATACAGACATGTCAAATTCTGTAGATTTGTCTGGTGAGGCAGAAGTTGATCGGCATGATGTCGCCAGGATTCTGCTGCACCCACATCTACTGTGTATGAAACTGTTCCACTTTGGGTGATAACGACTCCTTTTGCCCATTTCTTGCCCCCTCTGTAATCACAGGCCAACACAACATCACCAACTGCAAAATGTCTCAATTTGGAACGTGCGGCTCTGCGGACGATCTGTGACTCCTGCGTGTGCCTCACAGCTGCCAGGACACTTGGTTTCAATTGAGGTCCATTATCACTGACAAGGACTTCAGGAATTCCATAGCGACTGAAAAGATTCCACAAAACACAAATAGTCCTGTCTGTGGTTGTGGACTCCATAATCTGCACTTTGAATGAGCATCAACTACAACCATGTACATGTGACCCTCTCATTTGGTCCTGCAAAGTCCACATGTATCCGTTCCCACGGTTTGCTTGGACAGACCCATGGGTGAAGAGGAGCATGGCATGTGCTGGATCTGCTGACAAGATAGACAGCTCCTTGCTTGCTGCTTATTGTCACTATAAAGGCCAGGCCACCATACATAGCTGCAAGCTATGGCTTTCATTCTCACCACACCAGGGTGGCCACTGTACAGTTCTTCAAGGATCCTTGGTCTTGCCATATGATCACCAAGGCCTCACATTCAATTTGTGCATAATTCTGTTCTGCTTTGCTGAGTGTTCATGACGCAAATGCTGTTGGCTTCTCTTCTCCACTAGACAGCACATGGGAGATCACTGCCCCAACACCATAGGCCGAAGCATCACATGCCCACTGAATGCTACATTGCGTGACACAAGCTGTTCCTTTGCCCTCTGAAAAGCAGATTCACATTCCACAGACCAATGCCAAGGTGTCTCCTTACACAACAGGGCATTCAGAGGATTGAGAATGGTTGCAAGATTTGGTATGAAGAGCCCATAATAATTAATCAGACCCAGGAATGATCTCAGCTGGGTGAGATTGGTTGGAGTACAGAAAAGGTAAAACGAGATAATAATTTAGTAAACACTATATAAATATAAAGAATATATAATATAAAGACTATATTACAATATACAATATACATAAATTGGTCATGAGAAAAAGTAGAAAAAGAGTCCAATAGGAGGGGGTATTGCACATTATTATTGTTATTGCACTTGAAACTGTGTATTGCATTGTTATTATTTCACTTGAAATGTATATTGCACCAAGTCCAGATGTGTTGTGGTTGTGGGTTGTGAGTTATGAGTTACTAGTCATTCCTACCCTTTCCCATCCTCCATCCTCCTGTTAGCACTCCTCCCCCCCAGAGAGAAGTTGTACAGTCTGATGGCGTGCGGGACGAAAGAGTTTTTAAGTCTATTGGTCCTGCACTTGGGAAGGAGCAGTCTCTCACTGAACAGGCTCCTCTGTTGGCTGATGGCAGTGTGAAGAGGGTGACTGGCATTGTCCATAATGTCCAGTAGTTTTTTCAGAGTCTTTTTCTCTGCCACTGACACCAAAGAGCCCAGCTTTGTGCCAATCACAGAGCCAGCCCGCCTGATCAGTTTGTCCTGTGTGTGTCCTTCTTGGATATGCTGCCCCCCCCCAGCATACCACAGTGTAGAACAGGACACTGGCGACCACGGACTGATAAAACATCCACAGGAGTTTCCTGCAGATGTTGAAGGACCGTAGCCTCCTCAGAAAGTACAGCCTGGACTGTCCCTTTCTGTACAGGTGGTCGATGTTACATGACCAGTCCAGCTCGCTGTCCAGTCACAGCCCAGTTAATGAAAGAAACCCCCACAATGGTCACAGAATCTTACAAAAGTAATAATAAATAAAAATGCTATGAAAATTAACCAATAATTGTCAGTCACTGCTTTTTAACCATGCTTCAACAGAATTATTTTAAAAAATAAACTCATGAAACAGGCATGGACAGAAATGATGGTACCTTTAACTTAATATTTTGTTGCACTACATTTTGAGGCAATCACTGCAATCAAACGATTCCTGTCAATGAGACTTCTGGACCTCTCAGCAGGTATTTTGACTCACTCTTTATGTGCAAACTGTTCCATTTGTCTGCCCTTTCCAGACAGCATGTTTCAGCTCCTTTTGAAGATGCTATAGGATAGATGCTATAGATGCAATAGGATTTAGGTTAGGGCTCATAGAAGGCCACTTCAGAATAGTCCAATGTTTTCCTCTTAGCCATTCTTGGGGGTGGGTTGGTATGTTTTGGGTCATTACCCTGTGGCAAGACCCATGACCTGCAACTGAGACCAAGCTTTCTGACACTGGGCAGCACATTTCTCTCTAAAAATCCATTGATAGTCTTGAGATTTCATTGTACCCTGCACAGATTCAAGACACCCTGTGCCAAATGCAACATAGCAGCCCCAGAACTTAACAGAGCCTCCTCCATGTTTCACAGTAGGGACAGTGTTCTTTTCTTGATATGCGTTTTCAACAATGGTGTCCTCCTTGGTTGTCTCCCATTAAGTCCACTTTGGCTCAAAAATGGTGTGATCTGAAACTGATGTTCCTTAAGCTTCAAGTTCACCTTTAATCTCTTTAGATTTTTTTCTGGGCTCTTTTGTTACCATTCGTATTATACGTCTCTTTGATTTGTCATAAATGATTCTTCTGCAGCCACATCCAGGAAGGTTGGCTACAGTCCCATGGATCTGAAATCTCTGAATAATATGTAGTCACAGGAACATCAAGCTGCTTGGAGATGGTCTTTACCTTTAACATGCTTGTCTATAATTTTCTTTCTAATCTCCTGAGACAACTTTTTCCTTCACCTATGATGCTAATTAGTGGACACACCTTCATTTAAAATGTCCCTTTGGTCACATTATTTTCAGGGGTACCATCGTTTTTGTCCAGGCCATTTTAATGAGTTTACTTTTTAAAATAATTCTGTTGAACACGGTTCAAAATCAGTGTTGAATTTTCATTTGTTCATTTTTATAGAATTTTTATTTATTATTACTTTTTGTCAGATTCAAGTTATTTCTGTGACCAAGGTGGGTTTTTCTTTCATTAACTGAGGGGTACCAACAATATTCTCCATGTGTGTATGTAACTAATTTTACTGTGTGTGACATCAGCACCATCTTTGTGAATTTGCCCACTGCAGGACAAATAAAGGATTATCTTATCTTTGATGTAACCAAATAAAATAGTGGAATAGTAGATAAAAATAGTAGAAAACAAACTTTAGTGATCTTTGGTGGCGTTTAACTAAAACAATAAACCTGGAAAAGCTGATGCGAAATGCTTGGATGTGATACTGAAAAACACCAGAGAACAGAACCTGACAACAGAAAGCTGGAATGCTACCACTGACGCTCCAAACCATTGGAAATTATTCATGTTTGTAAACTCAATAGGTTATTAAGCCCACAGACATTTCATGGGTGCAGGATTTGTTTATATTTCGACAGAAGGACTGAAGAAATGGTAAGTTGGCTGAATATATCAGCCTTCACTTGCATTACATTGTCCTCCCATTAAACAAGATATAACAAATTTAGGCTGGAATGACAATGAGCTCTGAAATATAGTTCCAAATTGATCTATAAACATTGTCTAATCCATATAGCTAATTCAAATGAACAAGTCATCCATGGAGTTTTAGTTGGAGGCCAGAAACAAGAATAGACACTTAACACAGAACACCATAAGGAACCTCTATAACTACATGCTGAGATGTCCGGCTAGGTAGTGTTATATCCAGTGCTATATTAAAACATTACTTCTGTGTGTAGCTCAATAAATATTGTTCATATTAGGGTAAATTTTTAATTATTTATTGTTCCAGGTAGCCTTTATCTGCCATCAGAATAGCACTGCAATTTGTCACTTTTATCAGCTTTTATCAACATCTATCTTTCTACAGTAGGTTGGTGACCACTGATCTAAAGTGAGTACACATTTGAATTATGTAGATTACTTTTTCATTTTCATATCCATACCCAAACTGGATTTTGTTTTGTTTTGTTAAAAACTTATTAAAGATACTGAGCCAACAAACAAATCCAAGGATAATCCAAGCAATGTAGTCTTACAGAAAAAAGGGTCAAAAGTCACAATAACCGGAATATCAGATACAATGCTGAGTATAGCATCTAAAGGCTAATACTTGGCAAAGACACCTGGGCAGAAACCAGTGTATATATAAGGAGAAACACAGGTGTCAGTACTCCGGTGATTGTGACCTGATCATGTGACTCTCTGAAGAGGGGATCAGGTCACAAATGGCATGCTGGTAGTGTAGTTCATGACAGATATGGACATTAATGGGTTTATTATGTACATAATGTCAATAGCTTGACTACTGAATTCACAACCTATTGAAACACACTTGCATTTTAGTCCAAGAGCAGGAACCTAATGAGATGACAAACTGGAATTAACTCATCTTTTCAGGAAAAGGTCTTATATAACCCATATTATAAAGAGTGAAGAACAAAACCAATAAGATACTAAATAAGAACAGTTCAGAGAACAGTCATCAGCTGACTGTTAAGTCCTGTTTGTAGTCAGTAAACAGGCAGAAGAGAGGCTGTATGGTGCTGGCAGGTGTGTTGCTAGGCAGCCAGTTGAGATAAGCGGAGAAGAGGAGAGACCTGCACTCTTTCCTAAGTGTTCGCTGTACTGAAACACCAGATCCACCTCCTGCAGGGGCCACCACACTGCAATCAGAGCTCACCGCTGGGGAGCAAAATAAACCAACATTCACACTCTCAAATATTCGTAAAGAATCAAGGTTTCTTTCCACTTTTCATGCAATTAGTTTCATTTTACCATAACCATTAGTTTCACATTGTTGGTTAACACTGCTAAATCCAGGTTATATTTGTGTAAAATCCTCTACTATAACACTATTTACAGTGATTCTAGGTCTGTATCTTTAACATTGTCAACAAATGCATGTGGAGAGCTCCCCAAAATGTGGCGCTTTTTGAATCATAAGAGGATTTATGCCGATCATACTGCTCTAGAACTTGGTTCCCACCCTCTGGTCCAGGCAAAACCCAGGCAATCTCCCACCTGGCTTCAGTTGGTCAAGAAGCTGATCACACACACACACACACACACACACACACACACACACACACTTTTTATAGATTTTCTACATAATTATTTGTGTTATGATGTAAATAATGCACAGATGCATAGATTTTGGCCGCTTAAGTTGTTTTTTTATATATATTCATTGCAGGGAGATACACATAGTTTGAATTACTGCTACTGCTACAGGAATCACAACCACTGTTTTCCTTAACTACCACTGTTTCTACTGAATAATTTCACATTAAACCACTCTGAATAACTTTGGTTATGTAAAAATAAATTATGTAGGATATTTTGAAAAATATGGGGAATTCCCCATTAAAAGTGCACAAAATATTAAGATCTTTTTGGAAAAAAAGAAAACTAAATACAAATTATGGTTTGGATGAAAAACTCCTGAGATGGCTATGAACAAAAATGTCAGATGATGTCTCACAATGTATGTGAAAGAGAAATCCAGTTTATAATATATTTTCAGTTTATAATGTTCTTGTGATCTTGTGAAAAACTTTCAGATTTTTTTTTCTTCATTTTCATAATTTAATTCAAAAAGGCAAACAGTTGTATATTATATTATATTACATGTAAAGTGACATAGTTTGAACCTTACTTTGTTTTACTTGTGAGCACATACAGCCACAATGGGGAAGACTGCTGGCCTGACAGTCATCCAGAGAACAATCATCTACACCCTCCACAAAGATTTGCTTAACTTGAGTGTCTACAACTTTTGGGACTGTTGATGCTGCCATCTAGCTGCACTGATTTAGTTTATTTTAGTGTTGTACAGCTGAAAGTTAAAATGAAGTAAATAAGAAAATAATCAGAAGTTGATTTACATGCATAATCCATAGGGTGTGTATCCTTACTGGTCCTGAGCTGCACCCCTCACAGTTAGTCAGATCTGCTGGATTAACTTGCCACACTCTGGTAATGTTTACATTCTCTATTCTCTATAAATCTAAACACCAAATTAATTACATCTCTCTACCTTTTCTGAGTTAATGATGACCCACTGGCCTGAGCTGATGAAATGCTAACCTTGAGCTCCTCAGCCCTATCTGAGAAGAGCTCTCCTGCCACAACTTCACATTGGTTTCCCACCTTCCGGCTGCTGGACTTGGACTAGTTTCCTACCCTGCCCTGGAGTAGTTGCCCTCCCGCCATCAGCAACTATGAAGAAATTTTCACAGATTAGTTGCTACTAATGCTATTATGCCCACCAGTGAACTAACATTACATCAGTACACCCGGATATTAGAACAGATGTGTGGGGGTCCAGTGTCCCTTAACTATGTATAAGTAGTTGACCAGAGGAGGATGGGTCCCCTCTTGTGAGATTAGTTCCTCCCAAGGTTTCTTCCTTCAGTTCAGTTTTTGCCATTGGCTTGCTCACCAGGGGGTTTATGCCTTATCCTTTGTTCATGTATTAACCTTTTGATTTTTTGATTTCTGTAAAGCTTCTCAGTGACAATCAGTTGAGAAGCACACTATACAAATACATTTTAATCTGATTTGATTTGATTAACTGTAGTGGTGTAGTTATGTGAACTGCTGTGAATGCTACTGGAATTACAAATTGGGGAAAATTTATCAATGAACATCACTGCACATATGAATTATTAACACACAGCTGCACCATAAACCATAAAGATGTTTTGTATGTGATGTGGCTGAAATTCTGCTGACATTCAAAGTGAAAGTGGGCTCAAAGTAAACACAATCTGTTGTTGACTGAGAACATGATTCACATTCTGGTGGAAATCAAACACATTGCCTCCCCACCTTCAGAGGAGGACAGCATCACAGAACAGACTTGAACCAACATTCATCAGAAAGCAAGGGCAGCTCAGAACATGAAAGAGAGAGAAAACAAACACACACACACACACACACACACACACACACACACACACACACACACAAAAAAAAAAAAAAATACAAAGTACAATAGAATAAAAAGTAGAACAGAATATTTCTCAGCGTTTATTTACAAAAATCTGCACAAAGTACAAAGTGCTCCAAAATGGTCTTAGGTGCTTAAAAATGGACAGTGAATTAGTTTCAAACGACAGACCAGAATGCCTTAAAACTAAGTGGGTGACACCTATAGATGGTAACTTATTAAAAGCAGTCAAATTGGTTTGTGCAACCATGCGTATTCCTTTTAATTAAAATTATAAATACAAATCAAGAATCATAGAAATGTAACCATTTAAAGGACCTTTAATTTGGAATGACAAATAAGAATATCTTGAGACCGAGTGACACCTATAGGTGTGAGCTATCATGATGAAGTGAATTTTTTTTGTTTAATCAAGAGGATTTATTTTAATTACAGTCTAAATACAGAGTGAATATCAGAAATGCAACAATTTAAAAGACCTTTAATTTGATATGACAGAATAACTGAAATATTTTGGATTTTTTTTAGCTGAGAATGGAATAAAAATTAAATATCATTGTCAATTCAATCATTGTCAACCATCCCTGAAGACAGTTTTATTTGTTTGTATTTTTGAATACAATATTCTTGACATTAACTTCTAATTTAATTTTATTTAACACATTAATTGTTCTCCTAAACACAGCTTGCAGGAAGAAATAAAGTATTTGTTTGTAATAATGCTGTCATTTATTTGTTTATTTGTTCGCTCATTTTTTGTGTTTACTTATTAAGACTTACATTATTATTTTTTACCTGCTATACTTTATCATTGTGAAATGGTATTCCGTCAGCGGCTTGTGACTTTTATTTTGAAATCAGTCCGAGCACAAGCTGTTACCGCAATGTGTAGTATACGCGCAATCTCACTGACTCTGTAGATTAGTTAGACTGAGTATTTGGAAGTGGAGCTGGTTTGACCGCAGTCCCAAATGACACATCCTGAGACGTGCGTCCTGTTGACTGCTATTACATTTACTACTACTATTACTACTAATATAATTATTACTATAATTACTACTACTATAATTACTATTACTACTACTATAATTATTACTACTACTATTATTACTATTATAATTACTATTACTGCTACTATAATTATTACTAATACAATTACTACTACTACTATTACTACTATAATAATTACTACTATAATTACTATTACAACAACTATAATTACTACTACAATTACTACTACTACTACTATTACTACTATAATTATTACTACTACTATTACTACTACTGTAATTATTATTACTACTATTACTACTATAATTACTACTACTACTTCTTCTTTCAGCTGCTCCCTTTAGGGGTTGCCACGGCGGATCATCTGCCTCCATCTTGCCCTATCCCCTGCCTCCTCTACTGTTACACCAACCATCTCCATGTTCACTTTCATACATCCATAAACCTTCTCTGAGGTCTTCTTCTTCTCCTACTGCCCGGCAGCTCCATCTCCAACATTCTTTGTCTGCTCTGTCACCTTTTTATTAAAGGTGTGGAGTGGCCAACTACAGCTTATTAGAAGATCTTAAGATGCGTGAGATTGAATACAGGTTCAGAGAAACAGCATTTCAAGCTCTATAAACCAACAATACAATTTTAAACTCTTTTATGTATTTTACTGGTAACCCATGAAGAGAAGCCAATACAGGTGTAATACTGCCTCTTTTCCTGGTTCCAGTTAAAAGTCTAGCTGCTGCATTGTGAACCAACTGCACATATGACAGAGCCAACTGTGTAATTCCCATGAACAGTCAGTCATAGTAGGCCTGGCGTGGTGTAATTAAAGCAAGGATGATTGTTTCAAAGTCCTTAAATGATAAAATCATTTTAATATTGTTCTGCGCTGATAAAAGCTGGCTTAGACCACTGCATTTATTTGTTTTATAAAATGTTAGTGCACAGTCAAATATAACAACATATAACAGCAAGATTCCTGGTATGGCTTTGTATATTTAAAGAAACTGACCAATAATTGCCACTGTTTTTGTGTATCATGTTTCTGTTTTAACCTCAGGACATTTCTGGACATTCAACATTTAACCTTCAAAACAGTCATGCAAAGTTTTCACTTATCAAATTGTTCAGCAGGTAGATAGAACTGTCTCATCCACATAGCAATGATAGGAAATCTGATATTTACAGATGATGGATCCTAGAGGAAGCATATGCTGTGAGACTGTAGGACCCAAAATAGAGCCCTTAGATACACCAAATATAATGTTTGCTGAAGAAGAGAAATTTCCTAGATGTACTGAGAAGGGAAAGTTTAATGGCTCAGTTCAGGCCAGAATATGCCCCAGGTTCAGCTCATATCAAATTTTGTTTGGAGGAATTCTCCTTCATAGCAGGCCTGTTTATGCAAATGAAAGTAGTAATTAATTAAAAGATATGAGAAACAAGATATGAGAAAAAGTGTAGTGAAAATGATAGTTAATATTGTGATCTTACATTAATATTGTAATTATATTGTAACTCCATTCATGAGTGCTGTTCTGTGCCAGTGTTTCTGATGATACTGTGACTGCTGTAATCATATAGCAAAGCTACAATTCACAAAGCTGTTTTGAGATAGTGAGCTGATCTCAGATCAGATCCTTCTTAATTTATTAGATGTGTTTGTGACAATAATCCCAATAAGCACTCCTGCCGTTGAGGTGGTTTGTGAATACAGGCTGACATTTTGGATTTGCTCCAAAGTGATCTGTCCTTTAATCTGCTGAACTCTATTGGGCCTACAGTGTCTATCCCTGCCTGTAGTCATGAATTTGTGCACATTTCCAACACTGCCAGTTATATTACATGTACATACAAAACCAAGTAATGCATAAAAAAGATCATAATGGAACAAAAATGCAATAGACATTTGTAATAGACATTTTAGATCTCTATTAAAAAATTATATTTAATCTCCTGTGAAAAATGCAGTACTCCAATAGCTACCTGGTTACACCACCCTTAGTAGCAAGGGCTTCAATTAGACACTTTTTATAGGTGTCATTTATTGTCTCACAATGTACACCCTTCAGGTGAGTGACCTTTATGGTATTCAAACATTAACTATGCGTTTCAGGTCTAGCCACAGCATTTCAAAGGGTAAGGTCAGGACATACACCACACTATCACAATTGTCTGATGCATGGCAGAGTTCATAGTTCCCAGACCCTAATTCAGTAAAGCATCCCCAAACCATCATACTACCTATACCATGTTTCACAGCTGGTATGAGGTTTTGGTCTTACATTGAAAAACACAGATTTTTTTCATCAGTAATCTGTTCAAAATGGTTTTCAAAAGAAGTCTGTGTTGGTTTGCCCCAATGGCTTGTGCTGCATACTGGTCTCTTGATTAAAGACAGTTTGTCAGAGTGCATGCACAGACTGAGAAAACCACGAGAAATCAAAGTAAATTGTACACATGTGTTAAGAAATCCAGCCCTGTTTATCAGATTTCTTAATCCAATTTCTAGACCACAAAAAATCAGTGTTTACATGACCACTAGAATAATAAGATAACTGCAGAAATCCATTTAAGATCATATTATTGAGTGAATGTAAACACAATCACTGGTTTTCAACAGATATTACTGAGCCCGTTAGCCAAAAAGTTCCACATTAGATTCATCCATTCATAACTCATCGTTTATGATCTCAGGATGATCATCTAGGAACTTGAAATGAACATTTGGTTCTTGTTTGGCAATGGAGTAATGACCACTGACTGATGCAAGAGCTCTGTCTTAGTTTAGATTCTGTCTCTGTCCCTTCCTGGATGATTGGTATCAGTTTATCTTCAGTGTCTAGGTCATCTGTCTGAGCTTTGAAGCACAGATGGAGCTGGATTTCTCAAGACCATCATGGCACAAAGGTGACTGTTAGATAGTAAATTGTTTATCACACTGAACTCTTAACCACAAACTATGCTCTAACAGGCTATGATAAAATATAAGAAATATAAATATTTGAAGCATGGGGAAAAAACATTTTAGTTTGTAGTCCTCGACTTGAAAAATTATTAATTCAATTTGATCATATTAATTCTAGGATTACAGTGATAGCCTGATTTTTAGATATACAAATTATAATAATCATTAAATAATTATTAAATGGATGCAAAATAGTTAAAAGAGTGCTTCAATTGATGTGCAGCTTTCTGAGCATTATTATACTTTGAAAGTCTGATATCATTGCAACCCTAGGTAAAACACTGCACATTTAACAATTAAAATGTTACTAGTAAGACTAGAACTACTGATTCCCACCAGTAGCAAAAAATAACTCCCAGTCCTATAGTCTTGCAGTCCTATAGTCCTCATGTGTTCATGCCTGGGAAGGTGTAGGGTGTCCGATTTCTCATCCACAACTCTTTTAACAGCATCTGTGAAGATCCAAGTGCAGGTGTTCTTTTTCAGTGTGTGAAGGTTTTTATTTTTATAATAATATGTTGTTTATAGTTTATAAAAATAATACATGTTTATGAAGTGTAATATTCATTGAACAATATGAACAAGTAAGAACATGTAAACATTTCTGTATGTCCTGATGAGTGTTTCCAGTTTTTGTAATGAAAAAGCAGGAACTCCATCCTGGTAGAACAATGAAGCATCCAATTTGAATTTCATTTGTTCGTTTCATGTAACAGAATGATCTCAGCTGAACGTACGGTGTCCAGTTTGGCTTACGCAATCCTTACTATGTTGTGGCCACAACTTTCTCTTGTTGGCCACGACGCTCCTTTATTTTTATTTATGCAGAAAGTGGGGGGCCTAAGAAATTATTTAAAGCATGATTATTCAAAATGTACTTGTGAAAGTTGAATTGTGTAACAATTTCAAAATTACAATTACAAAACTGCTCATTCCTTTACATTTAACCTTAAATAGTGCTACAACTTAATTCCTACTAAAAATGGCATTTTATGTCAGAGGTCAACTTTACAGTGTGAAAAGTAATTCCTTATTGGCATTAAAAAGGTTTTCACTGACGTGTCCTGTTTCTTTGTCATTTTTAGTCTCTGTTTAGTCATTCCGTTTGTCTGTCATTCTTAGTCCCCATCCTGTTTTTCTCAGTCATTCTTAGTCCCCGTCCTATTTGTCTGTCATTCTTAGTCCCCATCCTGTTTGTCTCAGTCATTCTTAGTCCCCATCCTGTTTGTCATTCTTAGTCCCCATCCTGTTTGTCTGTCATTCACAGTCCCCGTCCTCTTTGTCTGTCATTCTTATTCCCCATCCTGTTTGTCTGTCATTCTGATTCCCTGTCCTGTTTGTCTCAGTAATTCTTAGTCCCCGTCCTTTTTATCTGCCATTCTTAGTTCCGGTCCTCTTTGTCTGTCATTCTTAGTCCCCATCCTGTTTGTCTCAGTCATTCTTAGTCCCCGTCCTGTTTGTCTGTCATTCTTAGTCCCTGTCCTGTTTGTCTCAGTCATTCTTAGTCCCCGTCCTGTTTGTCTGTCATTCTTAGTCCCTGTCCTGTTTGTCTCAGTCATTCATAGTTCCTGTCCTGTTTGTCTGTCATTCTTAGTCCCCGTCCTATTTGTCTGTCATTCTTAGTCCCCGTCCTGTTTGTCTGTCATTCATAGTCCCTGTACTGTTTGTCTCCGTCATTCTTAGTCCCTGTCCTGTTTGTCTGCCATTCTTAGTCCCCATCCTGTTTGTTTGTCATTCTTAGTCCCCGTCCTGTTTGTCCTGTGCTTCACCACCTGTGTCACATTGTCAGCTGAGAGTGACGTCTTTAAGTCCTGACAGGAGGCCGTGTGTGGAGGTGAAGGAAGTGTTGGAAGAGCAGTGAAGTCAACAGAAGGGGAGGGGCTGAGGGAGGGGCGGACACAAGGCATTGTGGGAGCGGCGGGTATGTTTCCATCATGGCGGCATCGATTTCGGGTTACACTTTTAGTTCTGTGTGTTATCACAGCGCCAACAGCAACTCCGACCACGTAAGTATGTCAGTGGTGCGGTGCCACTCTTGGACGCGTGTCGGGGCTGGTGAATGTCGGGCAGCGCGGACGGTTCGTCTGCCGGGGGTTTGTTTTGGTGTGTCGGAGCGGTGACAGCAGCCTATCCGCTCCGGCTCGGTGTCAGCCCGGGCGCTCCGTCTGACCTCCTCTGTGCTCCTTCACCTTGAGGATGAGCACACGTAGGAGTCGTGTAGTTGTCCAAACGGATCTGTCTGTTGTCTTGTCCCGAAAACGCCCCGAAGAGAGCAGGCGGCCGCTGGCTGTAGCCTAGCTGTACCTCCGCTCAGCTGAGAGACTGAGTTTATTTACCACCTCTTTCCTCAGAGGAAGCGCTCTGTGCAGACTTTCGTTCCGACTGACAGGTGAGACAGCAGGTCACGCAGCCCTGAGAAGACACGGAAGTGGACCTGCTGCAGCTCTGCTCTGACTTCAGAGGCTGAGCAAAGTGGTGGTTGTGCCAGCTTCCTCCTCAATCATCCCCAGTTTCCCACCCTGTGACACCATCTTTACCCCTGATCCACAACAGCTGTGGATCAGGACTTGTGGCTGAAGCAGTGCAGACGTCTATCCAAGTCTCTACAGATAGGATCTCCCAGGAAGGAGGGGAGACAGTTGAGTTGTACTGTGCCAGGAAGGCAGAGAGGCAAGGCACACCTGTCAGGACAAGAATGTGGCCTTGCTAGATTCTCTGTGGTGGAAGTGGCCTGGTTTGAGAGGAGCGCAGTCATGAATGTGGCAGGAACGAAGTGCAGGGTTTATTGATCTCACTGTAAATAGTGCTGTTCCTCTGCTCTCAGCGGTGTGCTCGATCCATGAGTCGACATTCATAGTGCAGGTTGTTAAAGCTCAAAGCTGATGTATGATAAGTGCTTTTGCCTTAAAAGATTTTATTTGTTCAGCTTATGCATTCATTTGTTGAGGAAGAGGAGTTCAGTCTGTCCTTGTGCTGCTTCTGTATCAGCAATCCAGAAATAAAATATTCAAAGTTAAGATATTGGTGTCATCCACTTGCAGGTCGATTTAACAGTAATAGTAATCCTGAAAAATTCTGATTTATGCACCTTCTAGACCAATTGTAGGGTCAGAAATTTGGTAGAAACCAAGAGGTCATAACATTCAATGCCTTCAAGCACTGCCTCTCAGAAAGCTAGGCCTATATGGTTGAGTTCCAGAGATATTGGTTTGAAATGTGGAATTTACTTTTGGTTTTAACTGTTTTAGTTGTTGAGGAAACATTTAGTGAGTTTCAGAGATCACCTACATTAATTTAACGAAGGACTGATGAGATAAACCTAAAATAAATACCAATTCAGGTATTCTGGTTCATTTTCACTTTTGGTGCCATCTGTTTGGGCAGGTATGACGAGTAATTGCGCTCGAATTCACATCAAAACACTGAGACACTTTAGAGAAGGTGGTCTCAGTCTGGTCCCAATCAAATTCTTTCCTAACTATCAGATGTAATCCACAAGTTTGAGGTAAACTGCAGATGTTTAAGGAATGTTGATCATATAATCACTACAGCTATGAACAAACACAGTCTCTGCCACTGTTCCATGATGAACTGCACAGAAATCTGTGCTGGTCTGAAACACAGCACATTCTCCATGCATGTGTTTTTTTTGCTCCTGCCCCAGATGAATAAGAGAATAATCTCACATTGTTTGTTGTGATGCATTTTGGTGCAACTTAGATTTTCTTTGTGTGAAAATCCAATACAAACCACCTGGGAAAACACCATATTGTTAAATTATTTCTACCAAAGCAAACAAACTACATGTGTGAAAATGCCCATTGACACTAATCATCTTAAACTAGTATTGAGCAATCTGACCAAGTCAATATCATGTTTAATTGAACTTTTTACAAGGGATGTCCCGATCAAATTATTTTGCCTCTGTTTTGATGCGACACTCTTAATGCTGAGTATTAGCCAATACAGATTCTGATCTGATATGTTTTAAATGAATAATACAGCCCCACAGTTCTGATAGAATGTGCTGCTAATTAATATTGAAGTAAAATTGCTTTATTTTAGTAACAGTTCATATAATGAAATATTCTGGATTTAGTTTAGAAGTTTTATAGTGTGTTTAACACTACTGAACTCTTATTTACCTGAGAAGAGAACCTCCTCACAGCTGCAGTGGCTCAGAAAATGTAATACTTTAAATAGTTAAACATAATTTAAATAATCGCTCCATAATTACTTTGGTACAAGCTGCTTAGCTGTTTGAATTGTTAGTGTTATTTTCATTTTACAGACTGAACAGGGCATAGTCATGTGACTACACGCATGGTATTATGTTTTTATTGGGACAGTATTTGAACACACACAGATGTGAAAACCATTAACAGGGGTCAAAAATAATGAATATGGACTTATGGAGTTTGTTTTTTCTGAATGTTGGTTTTGATAAATTTGATTAATTGCTTACTGTTTGAGCTAACACCTCACAGCTTCAAGGAGGCATTCACAAACCTTTTCACAAGATTCTCCTGCATCCACTTTTACTGTTCTTTTAAAAACTATATAGTTTATCCTTTGTTCTGTGTTAAGATGTGATCCATTCAGCTGTAACATTCAGTATGAACACATTAATGAAGTTCAGTAATATTTAAAAGTTTTGTTCAAAGTGGTTCCGATCAGTGTTGTTCAGCTACAGGACTGGGTTTCCCTCTCAGCATAAATTACAGACTGGTGTTAAACAGCTAAGGGAGCATCACATGAAACACTCTGTCTACCAGTTAAGATGATGTTAATACTCTGAAGCTGTAGAGAAAATCTCTCTATCTGATCATGATAACACATTCTATTACACCTCTAGTGTGACCAGTTTTGGAACCCAGATTAAAATGATTAAATATGAAGTATTTTCAGTTTCCAGGTGATTTTGTTGTAGGAATAAGTTTAGATTAATTAGATTTATATCAGCTCATGCCAAACACATCACACTCCCTCTTTCCTAGCCTTCCCAGCTAGGGATATGCAGAATGATATTCTTATCATGATAAAAGAATGTGTCAAGGAAATTGTCATTCAGATCTTACAGTATGGCTGTTTTGCTGGTGAATAGTGTCTGTCCAGCTCCAGGCAAAAGCACAAATATTGTGTACACATGTTTTGCGAATATGTCTCCAAGAAAGGTGATCTGTTTCAGCCATATCATTCACCCTCAGCCCCAACTGCTAGTGTCGCAAGCTTGCATTTAGAGCCACAGTCTGACACTGCCTGACACAGTCTGGATAGGGAACATTTGTGCCCAACAGAAGTAGTTATTTAAGCTCTTGTCAAACAGAGGTGGGAGAATAAAAATAATCTTGAGCACAGCTTTAAAACCAGACATAAAAGAACACACTGGTGGCTTTTTACACACTTTTACCTTTGAGTTCTTTTTTAACACTAACATCATCAGCACTAGACACAATCTTCAGTCTTTGTTATGGTTTCTTCAGATTTTTCACCGTCATCTGTGTCACCATATCAGTTAACCAGTTGATGTTGAATGATCTGCTTTAAATTAGTGGCAGGATAATTGTGATTATTCTATATTTTCGATTGTTCTTTGCAGGAGGGATTCCTGTTGGGAGAAGTGAGACAAGAAGAGACTTTAAGCATAAGTGATTCTCAGATTAGTAGTTCAGAGTTCCTCCACATAGTAGGTAAGTAAGATCTTTTTCTGTTTACCTGGAGAGAACTACACTGTAATCAGAAATTCCAAATTTCTTTCTCAAATCTCTGAAAACAACATGGTTATAAAATTCAGAGTAAGACAGTGATGGTGCCATCCATAAATAACTTAATAAAAATGCCCTTACATTTAGTTGGGAAATTTAAAAAAGCCTGACCTAGTTTTGACTTTATGTTCCCTATTTTTTCCTTTTCAGAGGTCCATAACCATGAACCGTGTGCACAGCTGTTCAGGTAAGAAAGTTGACCAGTACTGATTTAGCACTTATGGTCACACCATGTAACCCAACACAGTTTAACATCCTAGGTGTTCATTCTACTCTACTTCTCTCCTCCCAAGTGTCCAGATTGTGGCACAGTTGTCATCATCCACCTTTTCATTCTAATGATGTCAATTTCATCATTGTTTCAACTTGGCATCACAGAATTAACTTCCGTTTTGTTGATTGATTGCACTCAGCTCTAGACTAGGAAAAACTCGCGTTTGTCATAGTTTATGACATTCATAAACTTTGAGTTTAAGGTTTAAAAGGCACTGAAGATTATTTAGTTAATTCCATGACAACAGACTAAACTGCATGAGATTTGTCTTTGCTTGGATTGTGAAACCCAGAGTAAACTGTACATTTTTTGTGGTTGCGGTGTGGTGCAAACGGATATCCTTTTGTATGTTTCAGCTTTTATGACTACGCAGGTAAAGTCAATGAAGAAAATCTCAACAGAATCCTCAAAGACAGACGAAAAGTAAGCTGTGCTGCTACCAGTGTTAATAATATCAAGAGTAAAGTGTGCTTTGAAAAAAAACAATCAACTTGACCACATGAATCTGATTCGGGTTGGGTTTTCCCAAAAGTGCCTTTGCACCAAAACGATTCTTAAATGTAGAGTGAGCATCGCACCTTTTGGGAAACTGGGCTTATTTCTGTTATCAATTTCTGGTCATAGACCTCTGGTCTAAAATAAATGTTGAACTCTATCCACCATCAGTTGTCCTGGACTTCCTCCTGTCCAGCATGGTACAGCAATTGACAATACATTTTCCCTCCATTTTTTTATTTGTTGTCTTCTCCAGTTTTAAAGTTTTTTGTTTCAAAAACTTGTATTCATCTCAAAAATCTCATTTGCATTAAATTGGCCCTAATTTGTGCTCTGCAGAATGTGCTAAAAAAGCTCTGTTTTTTTTTCCTAAATGTTTGTTTATCTTCCACAGAATGTTATTGGCTGGTACCGGTTCCGTAGGAACACACAACAGCAGATGTCATTCAGGGAGCAGGTGATACACAAGCAGCTGACACACATATTAGGCATCCCAGATCTTGTCTTCCTTCTCTTCAGCTTCATCTCAACAGCAAATAGCTCAACACATGCACTGGAGTATGTTCTCTTCAGGCCAAACAGAAGGTGAGGCAGAGTACAGTTTTGTACTTTCACATCTTCACTGATAAATTTATGAAGCAGCATATTTGTACAAAAAATCTGCGCAAGAAATTGCGACAGTGAATAAACCTCTATTATACGAGACAGATACTGCACAAGACTGGATGCGAGAGTGAGTGAAACTGTGTGAGAGGAATTGAAAGTTTGACTAAGAGAGTCTTGAGCTTGACATTGGAAAGTAGCTGGTTCAGGTCAACCACTGTCAGCATGCGGCAGTGTTTGTGCGGTGTATTCATTTGTTGTCATTATTCAAGTGCAAAAGATAGCCCTTTTATTTGTTTATTTGAATTAATCTCAAATTGATTTCAATTGGTTGCCAAGATGTTATATGATATAGAGCAGAGGTCACGTGGAGAGCTGCCTTACTGCAGAAGTTAGATTCAACCTTAACCTACTCCACCTTATTCAACTAATGGTCTCACGGACAAATTTTCAATTCCACTTGTGTAGTTTAATTCACTCACGCACACTCAACACCTGTTGCGCAGTTTCCAGCTCGCACATCCACTAAACTCTGAGCTTGAACAAGTATGGTGTCCTAATCGTCATTTGCCTTTGTAGCATTGGTACAATATAATTTACAATATGGAAATGAGCTTCCAGCTGGTCACAATGAATTCATTACATGCTGTGAATGTGAATTATAACTAGAAAGCATAAAGGACCACAAGAAAACAAAACTCAGCTTTAAATATACAATTGTTTTTGTCTTTTTTTCCTGACAAATGTTGAACTATTGGCCCAAACAGCAGTTTAAAAAATAGTATCTCTACATTAAAAAAAAACATCTGTCCCAAATGTAGCATATAAAAACAAACAGTAATGATTCATTGCTAATATCAGACATGCATAGTAAATTCTGCCTAAATAATATATCTGTATGTCAGACCCCATTTTGATATGATTGAGCTCTTGATTTTTACTTCCTTACTTATTTTTACTAAATATTTTTTTCCCCACTTACACTTAATGGTTTAGTTTTAAAGTGCCATTTCCAGCCCTGAGGATGAGCCTGCAAACCATTAGAGTGTTGCCACTGGTGGACCCTGGCCCACATGTTCAGAAACCCTACATTAATTTATACATTCTGTACAATGTGACCGATTTCCCTCAAGTGCTTCATACAATAACTACAAACACTGTGTCTCAAACTGCACTTGCGTATACTGAATGTGTATGGTTGGTGTGGCGCAGCAGATAACTCCACTAGCGAACCATTACCAAATATCCCAGTCTGTGCTGCACCAATAAGAGTCCTTGGGCAAGACTCCTAACACTAAATGTAAATGTACTGAATAGTGCAGAAAAAGTGTACAAAAACCTACCAGTTACAGTGTAATAACTAGTGTAGTAAAGTGTTGTCCTGCTATATACATGTATGTGTTTTGAAGAAACCTAATTTCATACAGATAATAAACATTTTTGTGTGTGGGTGGGTTTTTTTTGTTTTTTGCTTTTTTTATTTCAGCAGGTATAACCAGAGGATATCTTTGAGCATCCCAAATCTAGGCAACACCAGTCAGCAGGAATATAAAGTCTCCTCTGTCCCTAATACCTCCAAGAACTATGCCAGTGTTATTAAAGAACATGGGTAAGAACATTATTTAATAATGTTAAGAATTCATACTGATTGCAGACAACATGCTAATGCAGACATTTGCAGCATAGCATTTCTTTGAAGATCCTTGAATTTGTAGATAGCACTGGTTCAGATAGTGTAAATACCTGGGCAAGAGTGTTTTGAAGATTCTTAAGCCATAAATTGAAGCCCAGGCTACATGATATTTCACCAGTATATTAATGAGGTTATTAAGCATTTTTGTCAATTCAATAATCTGATTTCCTGAATAAACTGAAACTGTCAGATACAAAGAAAGAATCGATGGATTGCGTTTAGAATAAGCTTTGTGTACTTTGGACTTTATATAGACTAAAAGGTTAATGGATCATCTGAATTATGTCAGCTCAGTAATCATTTTCTCGGAAACAGTAGAGGGCTAGACATAAAACATTTAATGGAATTATGGCAGTTTTCATTTGCACCATCAACGTATCCATGGTTGATATATTGTTGTCATCAACAGGATGTGGTATGAACTGCAGTAATGAACATGGTTAAAGATATGATTATTTAATAATGAACAGTAAATGTTTTGACACTATTTGAGTATTAAGGAGCACCACCTGGAAGCTTGTGAAATGCTCTTTAGGATAGCAGTAATTTAAGAACAGATGCTCAGGTATGTTTTTGCATGATGGGGTTTTTTTGTTTTCATTTTGTGAATGTATAGGGCAGAGTTTTTTGACAAGGATGGTGTGATGAAAGATATTCGAGCCATTTTCCAGGTGTACAGTGCCCTTCAGGAGAAGGTGCAGGTGAGTCCCATGCACAAATTGGTGTCTCACTTTTATGATGTTCTTGCATAGTTACGTTTTTTTTTCCACTGAAAGCATTTTCCTGAACCGAAGATAATTGCTTTACATGTACATATAATAGCCTCATTTATTCCATTGTTGTCCTCGTCAACCTGATTCTTGCACTTGTCCCAAAGTGGTCCAGTGTTAGCTGACTTTAATCAGATGTCCTTTAGTGTCACGTCAAATATAGCTCTGTGCTTCATTGTAGTTGCATTCAGCATTCAGAAATGATGGTTTACCTCAGCCTTTCAGAATGGCATTAAATCTTTGTCTTGAATGTGCTGCTTCTTTAATTTCACACTGCTGGGACATGTGATACCACTGAAGTGGTGCTCCAACAATGATTGTTTTTTCTGACTTCAGGCTGTGTGTGCTGAGGTGGATCAAAGTGAACGAGTGAAGGAGAAAATCCAAGAAGAAGTAAAAAAGCTCAAAGAGGAGATCATTCTCAGGAAACGCATCACTGCTGCAGAGGAGAGGAGTATGCAACTGCTGTTATTTGATCTTTCCATACTTATGTAGATATGTTATTTTAGGGTATTTAAATAACAAAACATAAATCATGCATGATCTTGTATTGCAGAGAATGTCAAAAGCACAAGCAACTGATTTTGATTTATCTTTATGTGCAAATGCATAAAATGAAAGAGTGACACATTTCTACTGGCAGTATTTGTAATCATGAACCTAAAACAGAAATTGTGGCAAGTATGTTCATTTATACACTCAATAATTAAGGCTCCTTTTTTGCTGCAATGTGCTGAGTCAGTGCAGCGTGGCAAGGAGTCAGTTTGTGGCACTTCAGAGATGTTACTGAAGCCCAGGTTGCTTTGATGGTGGTCTTCAGCTTGTCTGTTTTGATGGGTTGGACGTTACTTATCTTCCACTTGAAAATAATCCATAAATTCTCTATGGGGTTCAGTTCTAGAGTTGGCTGGGCGATCTAGTAATCCTCATCTACATAATGCTTGCCAGCATATGAAAGTATGAAGTGTTCTAAAATTTCCTGGTAGACACTATTGACTCTGGACTAGTTAAAACAAGGACCAACAACAAATGACATGGAACCCTACACATGGAACTCTCAGCAGATGACATGGAACCCTACACAATCCGTGGAAACTTCTCACTGGACCTTTCTTCCAGATTCTAGGCATTCTAGGGATTGGGTCAAGACTCTAGGACTCTTGATTTCCAAATGCAATGCAAAATTTCCTTATCTTGGCAGAAAACTGAGGAACAGTCCAGTTTTCTCTCCTTAGCCCAGTAAGACACTTCTGACATTGTCTCCGTTTCAGGTGGGGCTTGATATTATGAATGCTGCAGTTGTAGCCTGTTTTGCTGGAGACATCTGTGTGTGGTGAATCTTGATGCACTGACACCAGCCTCAGTCCACTCCTTGTGAAGCCCTTGTGAAGTTCAATATATTTTTTTGACAATCCTCTCAAGGCTGTGTCATCCCTGTTGCTTGTGCACATTTTCTCCTTCCAGTCATCTTCCCATTAATATGCTTTGATGCAGCACTCTGAGAACAGCCAGCAATGACCTTTGTGAGAGGGGCTGTCAGTATGATCACCGTCTGAACTAGATTAAGCGAGATACTCTATTTATATTGTTTAAATAACAATTTAATAAATCGCAAAATGAAACCTGAGATATAGGTTTTGAGATGCAGGACTTTTGTGAGCTATAATCCATACTGATTAAATAATTAAGAAATGTACTTTATGTGTAATGATTATAATGTATGCTTTTTTTAAGATTAAAAAAATCTTTCAATGGATTTTAGGGACCCACTTCCTGGTATAAACACTTTTTTGAACATAGTAAAATGTAATAATTTATACAGTGCATCCGGAAAGTATTCATAGTGCTTCACGTTTTACACATTTTATGTTATTACAGCCATATTACAAAATGGTCTTAATTCTTTTTTTCCCCTCAAAATTCTACACACAAAACCCCAAGAGGACAGTGACAAACATTTGTTTGAAATCATTAGAAATTTATTAAAAATAAAACAAAAATATAACCTGTACTTAAATATTCACAGCCTTTGCTCAGTACCCCTCAAGTCATTTTGAGTGTTATGCAAGCTTTACAATTTTCTCCTCTTCTTCTTTGAAGAACCTCTTAAGCTCTATCAGATCGGGGAGCTCGACCATAGACATCTCCAGAGATGCTCAGTCAGGTTCAAGTCTTGACTCTGGCTGGGTCACACAAGGACATTTACAGAGTTGTCCTGAAGCCACTGCTTTGTTTTCTTGGATGTGTGCTTAGGAGTAGGTAATCATCAAGGATGTAAATTGTAAATAATAACTCTGTAAATTGCTGCAGTCATCTTTCCCTCGCCCTTGACTAGTTCCCCAGTTCCTGATGCAGAGCAAAACATCACCATAGCATGATGCTGCCATGTATGGCATTTAGCTGACACTCTTATCCAGTGCCACCACCATGCCTCACTGTAGGAATGGTATTGGCTTGGTGATGAGCAGTGCCTGGTTTCCTCCAGATATGACACTTGGCTTCGAAGCCAAAGAATTCAAGCTTTGAACGCTAAAGATTCCTTTAGATGGGCTGTCATGTGCCTTTTACTGAGGAGTGGCTTCAGTTTGGCCACTCTACATACAGACTTGATGTAGTGGAGTGCTACAGTCATGGTTGTCCTTCTGGAAGTTTCTCCTCTCACCACAGAGCAACACTGGAGCTCTGTCAGAGTGACCATTGGGTTCTTGGTCACCTCCCTGACTACGGCTCTTCTAACACGATCACTCAGTTTGTCCAGGCAGCCAGCTCTAAGAAGAGTCCTGGTGGTTCCAAACCTCTTCAATTTACAGATGATGGAGCCCACTGTGCTCATTGGGACCTAAATTGGGGCATAAATGTTTCTGAACCCAGATCTGTGTCTCAGTACAATCATGTTTCTAAATTCTACAGACAATTCCTTAGACTTCATGGCGTGGTTTGTGCTAAGACAAGCACTGTTTACCATGGCACCATATATAAACTGGTGTATGCCTTATCAAATTATGTTCAATTTACCACAGTTGTATCAAGCTGTAGAAATATTGAGTGTCATGGTGAAGACTGTGAATACCTGTGTACATGTTATATTTTTGTTTTATTTTTAATACATTTGCAAAGAGGGGAAAAATGAATTAAACCTGTTTTGGAAGAAAGCTATAATATAACAAAATTTGCAAAAACTGATGTGCTGTGAATACTTTCTGGATGCACTGTATTTTATGATCCAAAATAAATTATGACTGGTTAAATTCAGCACAGACATCAATACACAGACATTTTCAATATTTGTGAGAATGCCAAAATTATTCCTCTGAAAGATTTGTTTACCAATTTCTGTTTTACACAAAACAACTTTTATATAAGATTTCATTTGCTCAGACATTTATTATGTTTGAAACCTATTCTAATGTGTGGATGTTTTAATAGCAAAATTATACCAGTAGCATTTTCAAACTGTTTGTTTCCCATCTTCTAATCTTGTCACTTTATATATTCCTTGCTTTTCTAGGACACCAAGAGTCAATGAACACTGACATAAACTCGCTCCAGGATGACTCGGCTCTTTCGGATTCTTCCCCCCCTTCACTGACTCGCGTGGTTCTACAGAGTCCTCCGCTGGAACCAAGCCTGGATTGGCCTGCAAATTCAGCACCTCTGCCACTCTACACTGCTGCACTGCCTCCAGACTCACCGAGCGCCATCTTGCTGCCTCGACCCCAAGCCGTTGGGTCCCCTGGGCACCCTTCCCCCAGCCTGGGCTTGGGCAACGGTGATGGCTCCAGCTCTGATTCCCTTAATCGTCAGGCCATCGGGCAGGAGGACCATGTGGAGGAGGATGAGGAGGAGGATGAGGACAGTAGTGAATATGAGAACCTAGTGAGCGAGCAATTGCAGTCACCCTTGTTGACAGACACTGTTTCTTTAGGACGGCCAGCCACACTCTGGCCTGATGGGGACACCCACCGCTCCAGTGGCTCTTCGTGATCTGGCAGGCAGATCAGGCTGAAGAGAAAAGGGGTTGATGGACAGAGCTAGGCATTATTGTTCGCTGGGGATGGAGAGAAGAGGACGGAGATGACCAAGGAAGCTCTGGAAATTATGTTGCATAACAGAAGATCTTGCAAAGATTGATATCTGAGCTGGTCAGAGCTTGTTAACAGTCACCATTTTAGCTCACTGACCTGGTCCCTCTCCCTCTTCATTTCTCCCTCTCCCTTCTCCTTTTCTGTTGAAGAAGAGCAGCTCCACCCTGCTTACTGATTACTTATTGACATTGCTACAAATCTAGATCATCCAATTATTACACCATTTACCTCTTGCACTATTTCTGCCTTGTTTTGATCTGCATTCAAGTAGAAAAAGCAAAGGGAATGATGTCTTCTGCGGCCTTCAAACTCATCTCTGTGAGCTTATTCCATGACTGTTTTTTTTTCCTGTTTTACTTCACAGATCTTGCTGACCAAAAAAAGGAAAATCTCTGTTCTGATAAGTGCTTTGTCTGCACATCCCCAAGTCATGAGAAATGAACTTTGCTTTCCAATACCTGTTGTTTTCTGTTCAGTCATAAAATAGGCCCATTTATGAAAATCAACGTGTTTTCTTTGATTAGGAGTTCCTAAATAATTTCTACCAATCCAAATTATTAATAGTGGTCTCTTGATTAAGAATATGCAGGTTCTCTTACAAGCCCCTGATTTCAAGTTTATTCTCATAACTGGAGAAGGTGACCACCAACGCTTCACAAACCCTTCAATCTCTGGATGCTTTTAAAGTGTTCTTGATTCCATTTCTCAGACCTTGCTCTTTGTGGCTTTAGCACAAATAGACAAGAAAACCCTATTTATCAAAGCAATGCAGCAGCATTGGATTTATCTTTCTGAACATTCAGTAGCAAAGTGAAGCTTTAAAAGTGGAATTGAAAGGTTAGTTATCTTCTGTCAGAACTTTTAAGCTTAACTTGACCCAGATTTACTTCCTTACTTTCTCACAGAAAATGGAACAAATGCAACATAAAGCTTTTTATTTCATTTATCAAGATGGAAACTGGGGCAGTTACCTTTTATTATAGTCATACTTGCAGTTTGAAGAGAGGGAATATTCTGTCTTAAAGTGGCATTCCCCCAAAATAATTCTTACTTTGAAATCAGTGGAATAATGTTTTCTTCAGTATTCCTTTAAAGTTTGTGAAATGTGAAACCAGCTGTGCTTTGGTTGCTAGGAATACTAGATCGCTCCAAACTGTTGCCATAAGGAATGGCACCTAAAATGAGCTGTACCTTTTAATATTTTATCTGGACACTGGTACAGTTTAGCTGCTCAGATATCAAATTCTCTGTTCATTTTTTTTTCAGTTTCAACAAGTTGAGATTTTGAATTTTATTCATGTCAGCCAGGAGCAACAACATGTTGAAGTGTCCTGATTAAGCAACAAAAAGCATATAACTTGCTTTTTCCTGTCGCATGAAAATATTCTGGATATAAGAATGGAAGCATTTCTTTTGGGTCTCATGTACAGTCTCACATCAACTGTGAGCTTTTTAATGTGCTGTCCTGGTTTGCGTTATTTGCATTAGACAGGATGGTAAAGTTAACACTTATTGAAGGAGCTGTAATGTCTATTTAATCCATGACCATGGTAATAAGAATTGCAATACATTATTATTATCATTATTATTATTATTATGATTATTATTATTATTATTAGCAGCAGCAGCAATATTGTTTGTAATTGCTTGACAGGTGAAGGCCAGAATGTACATTCAAGGTAACTTAAATAATGAGAGTTGTGAAAAAACAGAAATATAAAAGAACTGTTAACTCACATGGAAAAGAGCTTTAGAAATCACCTATCTTTCATGGAGCACATTCAAAGCAGAACTGTAGAAAACAGAAACCTCAATCTACTTTGGAAAGCTAGTATAAATTACGTATAAACTGTAATCTCATATGCCCTTGTGATCCTCTGTCCACTTTCCTCTGATTATTAAAGACATGGCTAGCTGGTTAAAAGACTTCACGTGAAGGAAGTTCACATGACACGTGCCTTACTCAGTTTTGCTACATTCTGGGTAATCTGTATCAGCGTGCATGTTTTGGGTGGTTTTCTTATTCATGAATATATATTTTACTGAATCTCCCACATTACTTAACCAAAAATAAATTGCTTTCCAATCCGACTTAACTTCCCTTGCACATACCTGCCTATTCATGTCCCCTTTTGTTCATGTCAGTTTTATTGTGTGGGAGAAAATATGAGCCGATGAAGTCTGGTTTAAGAATATAGACTGTCAAGGTCAGGTAGTCGAAACCTAGGCTTTGTATCAAGAAAAAAGCCTTGCATGTAACAAAACCACATACATGTTTCCCGCAACCATACCTCAGGTACCAGAGTGGATAGATGATGATTAGTTAAGCATGGTTTTTGCGTGCTTAAGCATTGGCACTGGTATAATAATGGTAGTTAGTATTTGGCAAGCACCATTCCAAAATGGTGAAAAGATCTTGATCTAGTGGCCTTGCTACCCTATGATGGGAAAACCACATTTCATGGGTTATTGGAGAACAAGCAATACAATTGTGGATAGATGTGGCTGTTGGGAAAATGGACTGCCTGTTGTCAGGCTTTGATGTTGGGATTCAGTAGAGGTTTATCTACATTGCTGTGTCCTGGCCTTGTAGAAGTCTGTGCTTCTATGAGGAACTCTATGATAATGGTGAATAGTGTGTGTGTGTGTGCGCGTGTGTGCATGCGCTGCACCGCTCTAGGGACCTGGCGTTGTGGGTTCTGTCTCTAAGAGAGGAATTCAGTGTGTTCTTCTTGTGTACACGTGAGTTTCTTACAAGGACTCTGGTTTCCTCCCATCTCCTAAGAACCGTCCATGGAAGGTGAATTTGCCTTGCTCCCACTAGGAATTAATGTTCGGAGGGGTGGTGATGTCATCCCCTGTGAAGGACCCTGTATAGGTGGTATTTCTGCTTATTGACTCCATAGGTGAATCCAGAAATCCTAGTTTCTGCATTTCAAGTTGCAAATTACTGTGTTTTCCTGCTGATCCTCCTCCTCTCCTCTGTGATGCCAGAAACTGATTTCATGACATCCACAATCCAAATACCAGAGGAGATGAAAGAAGCCCCTGAAATAAACACTGAAGCAACTGCCAGTGGATGAGAGCACACACAGAGAGTGAGGAAAATGGCGTTAATAGCCATTACAAAATGTATGAGAAGTATCGTCAGATTATACTGTTCACTGTATCTTTTTAATGAGCAAGTGTTGAAAGATTCACAAAGTGTTGACCACGCATAAGGCATGTTGAGGCAAGGAAGGGGAACTCATGAAGTCTGGACTGGAGTTCTGGGTGGCCTTTTCTGATGGAGAGAACAATTAAATGGATGGAATTGCTGTATATATGCTTATCACTAGTAAATATATTTGAAAGTGATCAGCTGTTCTATTCCCCCATTTATGCTTTAATCTGTTTGTCCCTCCTTTTCCTTCCCTCTCCTCTGCACTTCTGTGGTCTCCTGGGGGAGGAGAGGAGGAGGGCAGGAGCAGTAACAAAAGTTTCTGGATGCACCCCAGGTGAGCTCTGAACCTACCATGACCCTGAACAAGAGGATGGCTGGATGGACTTTTCTGCTGTGGACGTTGACCAGGAAGAACTATGGACATGGGGAAATACATGAAACTACTTTGAGATGAAACTTGGTTGTTAATATGGTGCATCATCATGCTGGAAGTAGCCATTAGGACAGGTATGGGCAACTGAGGCCAGACTCAAGCAGAGAGTACTGATTTCCAGGAAAAGCAGGAAAGAGGAATCTGGTCCTACAGGATCTTTCCCACATCATATTAAGTGGTGAGTAAATTGTGGTCAGGAAGTGATCAAGAAGATTCACATAGGTTGTGACATTAAAACCATGGTTGATTGATACTAACAGGGCTGAAGTGTGCCAAAAACATTGCTCACACCATTACACCACCTCCACTAGCCTGAAGTACTGAAACGGAGTAGGTTTGTTCCAAATTGGGACCTTACCTTACCTCAGCAAAAAATTAATATTCTTCAAACCAGGGTCTGATTATCCAGTCCAGTGCCCATTGCAGCCTCAGCTTTCTTTTCTTGGCAGACAGAAGTGGAACCGAACCCCTAAACCGGGAGGTTGCTTACTGAATGTTTATTACAAAATTCAAAGTAAACTCAAGGTTATGTTGTGCTGAAAATCTCAGCAGTTCTGGCACCAACAGTTACATCATGCTCGGAATCACTGCAGTCACATTTGACGTGAACATTAAGCTGAAGCTGCTGACCCACATCTGCATAATTTAATGCACTGCACAAATGTATAACTGTACAGGCATCCATAATAAAAGTGTCAGTGAGTGGTACTGTATATGTATGATTTAGAAATTAAGACTTTGCTTTGGTTAAACATGCAGTGAATCGCCTTTACTGACAGCCATGCAAAGCATGTTTAAACTACAAGGCAGGGGTGGAAATTCATTAGCCTGTTCTGTTCCCTTAGTCTTTGAAAAGTGTGTTCTTAACCATTCCTTTCCCAGAATTAATGTGGGGATTCATTATTTCTTGCCATTGCAAAGACACAGGAGTTTGACATATTTAATGTTAAGGGTACTAAAATGATGATAGATCAGCAATTATCCCATTTATTACATTCATCACCTGCCCATCACCCCCATCCCTTCGACAATATCAAGGAGGTGCTTAGGACTTGGGCCTATAATTGGGATAAGGCTACCCTCACTTCAACTCAGGAAGGGCTTGAAAATTATCTGGTTAGTTGGATCAAGTGTGATGGGAAAACTAATCCAGGGTCGGAATCATTGATCTAGATCGGGGTTCACCAAACCCTTCTCCCAAGAAGTACCTTCCTGCAGACTATTTAACTAATAACTGGCTTCAGATGATTGGCTGTTGATTGGCTGAATGGGATGTGTTAGATTTGGTTGGAATGGAAACCTGCAGGAAGGTTCTGTAGGAGAACGGTCGGGAAGTTACTTGGGCACTTAGCAGTTCAGACCATCTGATCTAGGATGACTGTGATCTCGTTGGCTGTAAACCAATCAGATGGGGTTGTATCTGCAGAGTAATTAAGGTAGCTGGTAGTAAGGTAACTGAATTCAAGCTACATGACATATGTGAAATGTACTAGTGAAGAACCAGATGGAATGATGTTTGATGGTACTTGAATGTGTGTTGCAAAACAACTTCATCTGCTATTTCTGACATACCCTGAAGTGTTTCCTGCTTTTGGTACTGTTAATCATGTCTGACAAGGATGGGCAAATTCCTGACATTATAATTTATTGCAAGATGTTCCATTAGTCTACATTAAAATCACATAAGAGAGCAACATTGGAACTCTTTTGAGACTTTCATGTAAGCCTAATTTGTCTCAGTCTGGCACTAGAAATATCACAGAAGTACATTGCAGGGATGGTCTGAAAAGGTTGTTGACATTAAGTTATTACAGGATTCTGGGTTGGCTTTCCCAAAAATACCACATTGGCACAAAGTTGTGATGGTTGAATGAGAATCACAGTGAAAATAGTTTCTGCAAGTGCTGATGCTGATTAACAATAATGCCCTGTCCAAAAGTACAAAGGTCATTCTAAAAAAAAACCTGATGTTTTTGTCTGTGCTTTTGCTTCTCATCCACATGAAAAGGTTTTTGGCCACAGAAAACCGAGGTTTCCCAAAATGCTTCTGAAGCTGGCCAGAGAAAACAACCCATGCATGTTTTTGGCTACATCTCAAATACCTCCTAATTGTCTATATAATGAACTACATATGTCAAAATGTTTGTCTACACACAGGTGGCACTAGATTTCTATTAGAAATGTATACACACATGGACAACATTGTTGGTACCCCTCAGTTAATGAAAGAAAAACTCACAATGGTCACAGAAATAACTTAAATCTGAATTTGAACCGTGGTTCAACAGAATTATTTTAAAAAGTAAACTCATTAAACAGGCCTGGACAAAAATTAGGGTACCCCTGAAAATAATGTAAACAAAGGGACATGTTAAATCAAAGTGTGTCCTCTGATTAGCTTGTAATCAGTCAGTGGGCTGACATATAGGGCTACAGGTAGTCACTGTGCTGTTTGGTGACATGGTGAGTACACACTCAACATGGACCAGATGAAATGAAGGAAAGAGTTGTCTCAGGAGATTAGAAAGACAATTATAGACAAGCATGTTAAAGGTAAAGGTTATAAGACCATCTCCAAGCAGCTTGATATATTGGAGATATATTATTATATTATTCAGAAATTTAAGATCCATGGGACTGTAGCCAACCTCCCTGGACATGGCCGCAGGAGGACAATTAAGGACAAATCAAAGACAGATAATATGAATGATAACCAAAGAGCCCAGAAAAACTTCTGAAGAGATTAATGGTGAACTTCAATCTGTCTTTGTTTGAGCCAAAGAGGACTTAATGGAAGACGCCCAAGGAGGACACATCAGCACATCAGCTCTATGTTCGCAGACGGAAAAATGAAGCATATCAAGAAAAGAACACTGTCCCTACTGTGAAACATGGAGGTGGTTATGTTTTGGGGCTGCTTTGCTCCATCTGGGTGTCTTGAATCTGTGTACAATGAAATCTCAAGACTATCAAGAGATTCTAGAGAGAAATGTGCTGCCAAGTGTCAGAAAGCTTGGTCTCAGTCACAGGTTATGTGTCTTGTAACAGGATAATTACTAAAAACACCCCAGAATGGCTAAGAGGAAAACATTGGACTATTCTGATGTGTCTTCTATTGGCCCTGACCTAAATCCTGTTGCGCATCTTTGGAAGGAGCTGAAACATGCTCTCTGGAAAAGGCGCCCTTCAAACCTGAGACAACTGGAGCAGTTTGCTCATGAGGAGTGGGCCAAAAAACCTACTGAGTGGTGGAGAAGCCTCATTGACAGTTACAGGAATTTGATTGCAGTGATTGCCTCAAAAGGTTGTGCAACAAAATGTACCTCATATCATAATCCTGCTGAAGAATGGTTGAAAAGCAATGTCTGACTAATGTTTATTTATTATTACTTTTGTCAGTGTCAAGTTATTTCTGTGACCATTGTGGGTTTTTCTTTCATTAACCGAGGGGTACCAACAAGTATAGTCTGAATAGCATGGCCTGTCCATATTTTAATGATTAAAAAAATAAATAAATAAGAATGAAATTCTACATGGGCAACCATACAGTATACAGCTCTGGGGGAAAACAAGTGACTGTTTTACTATTTACAGGAATGTGTTTTAGTTACAAAAACATTTTTTTTCTATAAAGCTTTGACAACATTTCTCTCAAATTCCAAATATATTATTACCATTTAGGTAGAAATGACAACTGGTTAAGGGTCAGCTGTGAAAAAAACAAAACAAACAAAAACAACTGTAGCAGTCTTTCCAGAGCTGTATGCGTGGAAACCTACAGTAATAATGAATGCATTCGGCTACTTTAAGTTGCACCCATTGCTGACAGATGTGCAAATACACACACACAGTCTAGTCCCTGTACAGAAGAACTGCTGGTAGAATAGAACTCCAGAGCAGATAAACATGATCCTATTGGCACCTTGCCCAATGCCAAGTGTGAGATGGAGCACAGGGGAGATGGAACTGTGTTTTCTGGAATGGTGGTGCTACATTAAATGCTTTTAGGATGAGTTGGGGGAGTTAGGAAGAGGCAGAGGCAGGTGATTATCCAACATCTTGACCTCAGTAACACTCGTCACTCACAGCAGTGCTGAAAAAGTCTAGTAGAAATCTTGCAAAAGCAGGATGAACTCTTTTAATTCACTTGATTTTGGAAAAGGGTGACACACAGTGGCAATGCAGGTGGCCAGGAGCCTTTGGTTGTGGGTTTGATCCTCACTGTTGTCACTGTTAGTCATTATTGACTGTTGTCAGTGTTTTCATGTGTTCTCCCTGTTTATGCATAGGTTTCCTATGGATAGGCCAGTTTCCTCCCACCTCACCAAAATGCACATTGTAGGTGAATTGGCTGTGCTTTCATTCATATAGTGTACCCTCTATATCCCAAAGGGTTGATTAATGGAAACAGAAATGGTGTGGGATAACATAATGCAGATTTCAACACAACTGCTACACACACCTAGTTCCATTCAGCAGTTAAATACCAGGTTCAGTAAGTGAGCTGGGAAATCGGTAACCTGTGTTCTCTGGCCCTGCAGCACCAGAATTGACAGTCCCTGGCAGAGTAGGGTTTAATTCCTTGCCTGACCAAGCACACCATGCCTTATCTTTGGCAAGACTCCTAGTGCTACATTCTCCTGCTTCCATAACATGACTGGTTTATATGACACTCCAGTGAAAAGTGACTGCCAATGCTATAAATTGTGAATGTCTATAATAAATATTGGAGCACAACCTGTTAGTAGCCGTGTTAGTAACCATGCTCAGAATCATGTATGTAAAGCAATGAAACATCTGCAAGGGAAAAAGGGTTTACACTATATGTCCCATTGTTTGTGAACACCCTTTCTAACAAATGCAATCTGCTTCTTTAAATGGCACCCCTAGAGGGTCCACTGGGCTGTGGAGTAGTGGAATGATGAAGCTCCTGCCAATCATTTTGAGATGAGCTGTTGGGCGAGTTGGTGATCATCCAACATCCAACTGACCTCACTAATGCTTCTGTCACTAAATGCAATCAATATCTATTAGAAAGCCTTCCTTTTAGAGACAGTTACTCCACCAAAAGCAAGACAAACTGTTTTTAATGCCCTTGATTTCAGAAGACTCAAAGAATGAGCAGGCGTCCCAATACTTTTGTCCATATTGTTAGTCCAAGGAGTTAAGTCTTTTTAAAAATGATCTCAAAGTCCACGTTGTTTAGACATGACAAGACTATCATCAACTCGTGCAGTTGTTAGCAGTAAGCCCAAAAACTGCTTATGCCCCAGAGAACCAGCCATATACTGCAGTGTGACAGTGACAGCACCATGTCATTGGAAGGCTTCTCCTCAGCAGGGACTGAAAAATTATGTGAGGATTAAAGAAGACAGCAAAGTTGTCGTGAAAGTTTGAAATCTGCTCAAATAACATTTCTTCTGCCAGACTTATCAAATGTATGCTTTAATAATGCAGTACCTTAATACTGACGTTCTGCTAATGTGCACATGCAAGGTGCAGCTTACTGATAGGAAATCAGGGAGCTCAAGCTCAAGCTCAAGATTCAAGTGCAAAACAGCTGTCCATGAAGAAGAGAAAAAAAAAACAGCAAACCTCAGTTTGATTGTAGGAACCCAAAGACGTGTTTGAGCATAACTGACTAATGGAGGAAGGGCTAAGTGCATGACAGCCACAATATTTGTCTATGAAGCAGTTTCAGACAAAAAAGAAGAAGCTAATAGACACTTCTGCAAAAATGAATCAAAGCTAGTGTTGCAGCTCTTTGCCCCATATTGATGTGAAGGGTTTCAGTATTTGCACACGAAGAACCTTCGAACCTACATGAAGAACCTTTGTCGTCCATAATAAAAAACACAAGACAAGACCAGCCTCTGCTGGAAGCTTGTTTTAGGGGGTTTAAGCAGGCCTTTGGTCAAGTTGGTTCAAAAGTTGGTCTTCCAGAAGATAACATACCATATAAACTAACTTGTTAACCTGCTTGATGATGCTGATCATTCTGCTCAGCCAACCTGGCTAGCTTGGTCAAGCTCATCATGCTTATAGACTTGATAAACCAACAAACCTAAAACAGAAAAGCACCCAAGAGATTTTAACTCAAACATATTCTTATCAAGGTCTAAGACCTTGAGTAGCTTGTCAACAATAAGACTTGCTCAGTCATTGTTAGGAAATGTCAGATGATGCCTCAAACCTTGTCCCAACAATCAGCAGCTGTGGGCTCTTCTAAGCAGCTGTCTAGCACTCTAAACATTAAAATGACTGATGCCCACAAAGCGGGAGAGGCCTGTAAGGAGATAGGGGTGGGTTTTTTTTTTTTTTTTGTTTTTGTTTTTTTTTTTTGTTTTTTTTTGGCATATTCTTAGTTTGGAATGTAATTAAGAGCAGTCAGTTAACAGGAATGGTGGACACCAAGTTAAGGTCTGAAAGATCAAAAGGAATTTTGAAAGCATGAAAGATCTGCTCAAGGGATTGGTAGAAAAGCACAGCTTTTCATCTACCTTAACCATCATTTTATTTATTTTGGACATGACATATGGAAAATGATGGACAAATATGGAAAAAAAAAAATATTATTATAATAATTAAGATATGACATCTTATCTTTTTAACTGCTTAGATTTCCACACCAGCAAGTTGCCAAAACATTTTGCTTGTATAATTCACAAGCTGAACTGCAGTTGGCAGACTGTCCAGATGATGGCACACTTTACTAAGTTGTTTACTTTGGTTTCAGGACATGCTGGCTTTGTACATTGCAATGTATCTGAAATTCAGCCCCTGATAAACATTGTGGAATCACCACTCTTGGAGAAAGTTCTTTCAATTGTTTATTTAGATAAAAGTAAATCACAGAGACATAATTATTATTATTATTATTTTTATTAATTTTTTTTTTTTTTTTTCAAATTTCCAAATTTCTTTTGGCATTAAGAAACAGTAAAAAAAAGAAAAATATAAATGTTGTATTCAGTCACAATTGTGTATTTAGATCAAGTCGAGGACACATATGGAAACACTAAACTCTGAGGTAAGTTACGGAATCATGAGGAAAAACACTGCATCATTAGTACTTTGTTGCACCACCTCTGGCTTTTATAACAGCTTGAATTCTCCGAGGAATGGACTTAACTAATGATACAGTATTCTTCCTCAGTCCGCCTCAAACTGTCTCTTATTGCTGTTGGCAGATAGGCTTTACAGGTCTTCTCACTGACCATTTTGTTAAATTTCCACCAGTGAGTTTCAACTGGATTTCGATCTCAACTATTTACAGGCCACACAAGTGACATTGTAAGTGTTTCTTGAAGGAAAGCTTTCACATCCTTTGCCATATCGCAAGACGCATTATCATCTTGAAGAATGAAGTCATCAGTAAACATCCTTTCAGCTGATGGAATAAGAAGTGTTCACAATTTCTATGTGATGACTGTCATCTTCCCCTGACTTTACCTGACATGCAGCTCCATATCATCAATGACTGTGTAAATGAACATGTTTTCTTCACGCAGCCTGCTTTATAAATTTCATTGGATCAGCACTAAACAAATGTTCCAGCATCATCACCTTCCTCAGTGCAGATTCACGATTCATCACTGAATATTACTTTGGTCCAGTCATCCACAGTCCATGATCTTTTCTGTTAAGATGTCAATGATGGATTTCGTTGGGCTTTTCTGTACGTAAATCCAATTTCTTACCGTTTGCTCACAAATCTGACTCCACTTTTTTCATTTGTTTTGTTATGCATTATCAAGACCAAGATCTTTTTTGACACTTTGCTGTTTTCCTTGATCTACCAGTATGCTTCCCTTTTACAACCTTCCCATTTTGTTGGTACTTGGTCCAGGGTTTTAGACATAACTGAACCAGCCAAAATCTTTTGCAACATTTTGTGATGATTTACCTTCTTGAAGAAGTTATAATTCTCTCCTTTGTTTCAGATGACATTGCTCCTGTTGGAGCCATGATTCATGTCAATCTGCTTATGCAACAGCTCTCAAAGGTGTGAGCAGCTGTGATTTAATCTAATTCAGGTTTTTGTTTTAGAACTGCATATTACAGGGGGATTCCCTAATATTTTCCTCAGAATTTTGGTACTTGATGTAAACCCAAAACTGTGACCAATTATATTTCTTATTGGTAGAGGGTTGGAATCTTGAAAAAATGAATTTTGTGGCATGTCTCTGTGATTAACTGTTTAATTAAAGAAAGGATAGAACTTCCACTAAGAGTGGTGATTCCATAATTTTGCCAGGAGTTTAGAAATGCTTAACATGAAATAAATTAGACCTAAAGATTATTAAAATGTTGTTGTGGTGCAGGAGATAACGGTGCGATTTGATACAAGCTCATGTGTTTGGAAAAAGTCAAAGATGGGAAAACTGGAGTTTCAAACAATTAGTAATAGCAAGAATTGGCAGCCAACCAGAACTACCCCATCAGATGAGCTTTACTTAACTTTACTATTTAAAACCCACAGGTGTTTCTGTCCATCCTTCCACTGGAAGAAAACCACAGCACTGTGTGCTTTAAAGGATGATCAAGAAAACAATCATACAAAAATAATGTGCTCTTTTGAAAACCCTGGTGTTCAGTTTCAGTGATTATTTGGGAAATTTTAATGGTGAGAATGCTCCAATGTCTAATGCTGCCGTCACATCCTAGTGAAATTAGGCTAAACAAGTGTTGCCAACTTAGGAGTTGCACAAGAACATCTACTCAAGTTGTAATTTCTAGTGAGAAAAAAAGACAAAACCAGTTTCATTTGTCAAAATCATTTATTTACTATAATACATAGCAGATGATGTTAAATTTTTTCAGTTTGTACATCAGTTTTTTTTATGAGGCAGGTCTATGAACAAAATGTTGCTCTTTCTAACTACACAAATGGGATCCTAGCAGCTCTGCGCTTCCCCCAAAACCTATTTGAGCCCTTTCCTCTTGTTATAGTGATTTGACTGAGATATAAATCTTGTCTTACAAAGCATTTGAGAAGAAAATCTGTGACCGTCCTTTCACATACAAGCTTTCCCGTCAACAATTTCTACATATCCCTGTGTCAAGCTAGTTTCCACACAAAGACTGAAAGCTTTCTAAGCAGCATCTGTTACAGCGGAACAAAATTCAGTACCGTCTACAAAAAAAACAAAAAAAAACAAAAACGAAACGACAGAACAGATAAACAAAACAAAAAGCCAAAAAAATCAGGGAGTTAAAATATAGTCAATCAATCTAACCCCGAATTTTAGTACAGCATACCACAAAGAATTCTGATTACAAGTTTTACAAGATTATACAGAGCTCCAGTACCCCATGATTTATCAGCAAACTGCTGACTTATAGAGTCTATTTATATATAAATTTAAATCTATATATATTTATTTATTTATATTCATATATTTTTCCTCTATTCAGGGAAACATAATCTAAACATATTAAAACAAACCTATGGCATGATAAAATGAGCGAATACAGTTTTACCCCAATTTAATGTTCCCTCAAGTTAGATTTTTAAAAAAAGACTTGCATAAAAACACTTAAGCTTGTATGTTTTCACCTTTAAACTTTCTACCTTTCAGTTATTACGAGTGGCAAATGACATGCAAATTTAGTTTAAAAAACAAAGAAATGTTATTTTTTGATGCCTGCTGTTCATGTGCAAGATATTTTTCAAGAGGCAGAGCAGAAAAAAAAACAAATAAAAAAAACAAAAACAACATAAAAAGGGGGAGTAAAACGGAGTTAGGGATTGCCAGGCCACAGTCTAAAGCCTGGCTTTCTGAGATGTGCCAGAGAGTTCCAGTGGGGTGTTTCCCTTCTGTGGCTTTCCGAGTGGGAGTGGCTATGGGTTGAGTCTTGCTGCTGGTGTCCTGTCCCAGGCTGGTTTTTATGTGCATGTGTGTTTTAACTTACGTCACAAAGTGTCATCCCAAATATGACATGGCCTTGGGACACCATGCACTCATTTCCATTTTCTTTTAGAAATGCAAAAAAAAAAAAAAAAAAAAAAAAAAGTCCACTGAAAAAAACAATGAAGAGGAAAAAAAAATAGGGCTTCCAAAAAATGGCACAAGGTAAAGCCATTAAAATAGATCGTGCATGTAGTGTAGTGTACATCTCCGCGAATGATTGACAGTTCAATTGTCTTTACAAAGGAAGGAAAAACAGTTGTATAAATATATCTTCCGCATATTTGCAGTCAAATCTGCATGCTTGCCATGGCAGACCAGTTAACCACATCTCATTAACAAACACTGAATCGTCACTTTTTAGTTTTCAGTTGCCATTTAAAATCTGGTCAAGATAATAAAAAAAAAAAAAGAAAGAAAAATGCGAAAACGAAAGAAATGCATATCTGCAACAACAGTCATTTTAGTTCGCCCTTCAGGTACAAAATGAGACGATGTTCCCCCACCCCATTTTTTTAAAAACAGACTCCCACACGAGTGCAAGTGCGTGACACCACAGCTCAGTCTGCTGAGATGGAGATGGTCACTGGTTGTGTGCGTCTGTGTGCGTGCGTATTATATGAGGGGCTCGGAGGGCAGCGGGTGCTGGATCTGCTGTGGCTGTAGTGGGGGAGGGAGCTGCAAGGCCAACAGGGACTCCACCATGCCGTGGCCATGTGGAGGAGGTGTGCCCTCAGCACTGGACGGCTCTGTGATGTCACCGCCGTAGAAGAAATACTGGCTCTGCTGGATGAAGCTTTCAATGACCGACTGGTTGAGCTTGGTGGTGGACAGCGTGTCCTTGTTCTCGAAGTCAGGCCGCATGAGTGTGGGCCAGAAGCAGATGGAGAGATTGTCCGCCGTCATCAACGTGGTCTTGCTCTGCTGGCTCACTCTGCAAAAAGGTTGGGGAGGGTGGGGGAACAGGGACACATTTAGACTTATGTAAGCCAGTGATAGCTGTATGCTCTTTTTTATGTAACACTGTGACAGAATTCACTGAATAAAGCTACAGCCACCGTGCAGCCACAGTCTGCAACTGCGTTAGTAAATTACATTTTATGCATGTTAGGATTCAGTTAGCATGTTAAACAAAATGATACAATAAAACTTAATTCATTTTGCCATAATAAGACTATGTCCCCATTTATATGTGCTTTAAAGGCTGAAGCTATAGCATAGTTCGAACAGGGGATCCCTGCTCGGCATGTTTTCTCTATTCTGACATACCGGACCTACTCATGAAGGAATTTGGAAATTATCTAATGAATGACTTTGGTGTGCTAGATGAGTTTAAGTTCACGATGGGATGGGACTGGAACCCCTGATCTAGAACCCCATCGCTAGATAAGCTTAGTTTGCAATAGGAAGATATAGTATGTCATAATCAGCTTATGTATGTTAATAGCAAGCATTTAAATGGTAAATAAAACATGCATTTAGGTCAGCCAGTTAAATTACACACGTTTTTACATCAACATAAAAAAACAACAACCAGTTAATCTGTAGAAATGATATTTCACGAAAACCACACGCCAGGCATTACAGTAAACTCTCTGACAGGTGAACAGCACTGGTTCTCTGGTTACAGTGGCATCAGTAAAGAGGTTGGATATTCTAGGCATTAAATGAACAGCGAGTTCCCAAAGCTGATCTGTTGAAAATAGGCTCACCACGCTCACAAGAGACAAATTGTGATGGCTAAACAACTGGGTCAGGTGATCTTTAAAGCAAAAGCTCTTGAAGGGTATTCTCAGTATGGAGTGATCAGTACCTACCAAAAGTGGTCTAACAAGTACAACCAGTAAATTGGTGACAGCATGGGCACCCAAAGCTCAATTATGCAATCCATGAATGACAGACTTCACAACATAAAGCACTTAAAGGATTTGCTGCTAACATCTTGGTGCTGGATACCACAGGACACCTTCAGGGGTCTTGTGAAGTCCATGCCTGCATCAGAGCTGTTTTGATGGCACAAAGGTAAATGCAAACAATATTAGCAATATTTAAATGTTATGGCTGATGGGTGCCTGCTTGTAGAACAGAATATAATCAATGACTGTAGGAAGTGAGGAAACTGTAAGAAAATTGTTCTTAGTGAATTATTTTATGAACTAGAAGTATGTACACAAATATACCCATAATAATGCTATAAAAACAACACAATCATCAAAGTACATTAAAACTTTTTTCTTTTCGCCCCTACTAATTTGGAAGTACCAATTACCCATCCCCCAGTAGCTTCCCACATTCCATGCCCTGGGAAGAGATCTTCTACATGTTTCCTCCTTGACGATAATCATCATGTGACAATAACCTACCACCTCTTTTCAAACTGCCGCCATTTGTATTGTTGCCGGGTAGCCATCGCGCTCGGAGGAGAACGCCGGATCCCCGGATATGACACAATGGATGGCAGACACACCAGCAGTGCACTTGTGAGATGTGGGAAGAGTGCCATCTACCCACACCCCAAGGGAGAGCAAGCCAATTTCTCTCCCTCTGGACCCCGTATGCCGATGGTGAGCAGCATGAACCTGGATTCAAACCAGCGACCCCAGGATCATGGTGGTAGCGCCTTAGCCTACCACTATGTTAGCTACGTTACTCGGGGACCGTTAAAGTTAATTTAATCATTTTCTTTATGCTAATTTGAAAAACGATCCGATTGGCTACTTAAAACTGTGAAACAATGTTTATTTTGCATTGTGGTACTGAACATGTTTATTTCGTATTGGTTTGAGAACCATTTAAATTTAGTGGTATTAGTACGGAATACTACATTTCGGGTATCGTGACATCCCTAATTCAGCTACTATTGTTCTTATTACAATATCTATTATTACAGTATCTAAAAATCTTCCAGTGTTACTGTAAAGCATCATGGTTGGGCCTGCACAACATGGATGGCATGATAAAGAAATGGGACTACTTCAGAATTCTTTGAAATACCCTCATACCATAAGCTAAATTGCTGAAACATGTACACAGTGTATGGTCATAGTCTAACCATACAGTGGGGAAAATAAGTATTTAGTCAGTCACCAATTGTGCAAGTTCTCCCACTTAAAAAGATGAGAGAGGCCGTTAATTGACATCATAGGTAGACCTCAACTATGAGAGACAAAATGTGAAAAAAAAATTGAGAAAATCATTTTGTCTGACTTTTAAAGAATTTATTTGCAAATAATGGTGGAAAATAAGTATTTGGTCAATAACAAAAGTTCATCTCAATACTTTGTTGTATGTCCTCTGTTGGCAATGACAGAGGTCAAACGTTTTCTGTAAGTCTTCACAAGGTTGGCACACACTGTTGCTGGTATGTTGGCCCATTCCTCCATGCAGATCTCCTCTAGAGCAGTGATGTTTTGGGGCTGTTGGCGGGCAACACGGACTTTTAACTCCCTCCAAAGGTTTTCGATGGGGTTGAGATCGGGAGACTGGCTAGGCCACTCCAGGACTTTGAAATGTTTCTTACGAAGCCACTCCTTTGTTGCCCTGGCAGTGTGCTTGGGATCATTGTCATGCTGAAAGACCCAGCCACGTTTCATCTTCATTGCCCTTGCTGATGGAAGGAGGTTTGCACCCAAAATCTCACAATACATGGCCCCATTCATTCTTTCATGTACACGGACCAGTCGTCCTGGTGCCTTTGCAGAGAAACAGCCCCAAAGCATGATGTTGCCACCCCCATGCTTCATAGTTGGTATGGTGTTCTTTGGATGCAACTCCGCATTCACTGTCCTCCAAACACGACGAGTTGTGTTTTTACCAAATAGTTGTACTTTGGTTTCATCTGACCATATGACATTCTCCCAATACTCTTCTGGAACATCCAAATGCTCTCTAGCAAACTTCAGAACGTGCCTGGATATGGACTGGCTTAAGCAGGGGGACACGTCTGGCACTGCAAGATCTGAGTCCCTGGCGTCGTAGTGTGTTGCTGATGGTAGCCTTTGTAACGTTGGTCCCAGCTTTCTGCAGGTCATTCACTAGATCCCCCCTTGTGGTTCTGGGATTTTTCCTCACCGTTCTTGTGATCATTTTGACCCCACGGGCTGAGATCTTGCGTGGAGCCCCAGATCGAGGGAGATTAGTAGTGGTCTTGTAGGTCTTCCATTTTCTAATTATTGCTCCCACAGTAGATTTCTTCACACCAAGCTGCTTGCCTATTGCAGATTCAGTCTTCCCAGCCAGGTCTACAATTCGGTTTCTGGTGTCCTCCGACAGCTCTTTCATCTTCACCTAGAGGAGTTTGGAGTGTGACTGTTTGAGGTTGTGGGCAGGTGTCTTTTATACTGTTAACGACTTCAAACAGGTACCATTAATACAGGTAATGAGTGGGGGAAAGAGGAGCCTCTTAAAAAAGAAGTTACAGGTCTGTGACGGCCAGAAATCTTGCTTGTTTGTAGGTGACCAAATACTTATTTTCCACCATTATTTGCAAATAAATTCTTTAAAAATCAGACAAAATGATTTTCTCAATTTTTTTTTCACATTTTGTCTCTCATAGTTGAGGTCTACCTATGATGTCAATTACAGGCCTCTCTCATCTTTTTAAGTGGGAGAACTTGCACAATTGGTGACTGACTAAATACTTATTTTCCCCACTGTACATGCACATGTACAGCAAATTTCTGCTGAATTTTTTATTGTATGAGGGATTTAAATCCACAGTACAGAAGAATTTTTAATGCATATCCTTGCATATTTTACATTCAGTATTCTTCCAGCCACAATACCCACTGTGAACTCAAATAAGGCACCAAATCTCAGTTTGGAATCCACCGATTTAAACATAGTGGACAAAATAAACAGTATCTATGCAGTCCTGATAATCTGAAATCTGTTAAGATTTCCTTGTATCTGTTTACTTCATTTCATATTTGAAAACAGACGTTCTCACAAGATCTTATCAACTGTAACATGGAATTATAGTCACTGTACTGCAGAAATAACTCAGTACATCACTCAGCAAATAATGATGGAATAAATAAAGGGGAGATGAGCGACTTTCATCTTATTGAAGAGACAGTGATATATCAAAGCTGACAGCATTTCCAGTATTTTTCTACCAATAAATAAAAAAGATGAGTCATTGATTTAATTGAGAAATGAATCCTTGCACCAAAGTTCTTGTTTCAGGAAGACATTCATAAATATGTGTGTGATATCTGCACACAATTCAAAATGTATTTTAAACACATATTTGTAACACTGGTGCTTTAAAGCTCTATGGAAAAGAGTCTACACTGACTATGTCTCCATCCTCTTATCATTATTCATCTCAGAACAGTCACCTAGCCAACACACTGGATTTACTACGCATGCTTGTTAAAGCTGCAGCCATGAGATAAATGCTTATCTTTAATGCTTAGAACATGTTAAGCACTTCAAATAATGACATTTGTGAGTGCACAAAACAGACTATAAAACAGGTGCAGTTAAAAGGCTTGTTTTGACAGCTTCAGAAATCAAGAAAACATTGCAAAGTGTTACCTCTGCCCCTTTCAGCTGGTGGCTGTTTGCATTATGCATGTGAAGGATATGTATGAATGATAGCTAATATATGACTGACACTGTGTGTTACTGAAAACAACAAGCTGAACTAAAACCCATTAACTTATCCACCTAACACACTCCAAAAGCAAAAACAATGCTTTAGATCATCTCCAGCACAGATTTTTGATCTCCATTTAAAATGTTGTGTAGTGCAGAAATATATTTAATCCACTACAGTACAAACTTCCATCTACACCTGGCTATAACCATCTACTGATTATAAAGAGCCCTTTGCTCACCAGATGAATGTCAGGTAAAAGTGGTCTCAATGTAAAAAAATTACCAGTACTAAAACACTGAGAAATGCTAAACTGTACCAACTGTAAAGCATGGTAGTGGTAGCAACATGCTCTAGGCTGCACAAAGTGAGTGAAATAATAAAGGAGGAGTACATTGGAGCTCTGTCAGAGAGACCATTGGGTTCCCTGTCACCTCCCTGACTAAGGTCCTCCTTCTATGATCATTCAGCTCTACGAAGAGTCCTGGTGGTTCCAAACATCTTCCATTTGTATATGATGGAGGTTACTGTGCTCATTGGGACCTTCATTGCAGCACTTTTTTCTGTACTCTTCTCCTGCATCTGAATAAAATCCTGTCGGTGAGGTCTACAGACAATTCCTTAGACTTTATGGCTTGGTTTGTTTTCTGACATGCACTGTCTACTATGGGACATTATATAAAGACATGTGTGCCTTTCCAAATCATGTCCAGTCAACTGAATTTACCACAGGTGTTCTCCAATCAAGCTTTAGAAACATCTGAAGGATGAGCAGTGGAAACAAGGTGCACCTGAGCTCAATTCTGAGTTTCATGGCAAAGGCTGTGAATACTATGTAAATGGCTAGGTAAAGGCTATGTACATTTTTAATAAACTAACTTTTCTCACTTGCTCATCAATGAGTATTGTGTGTAGAATTCTGAAGGAAAATAAACAATTGAACCCATTTTGCACTAAGACTATATCATCATAAAATGTGCAAAAATTGAATCACTGTGAATACTTTCTGGAACCACTCCATGTACTGCACATGAGCAAGAATCTTCTGGTCTACTGATAAAACCAGTATATTGGAGCTTTTAAAATCAATAAAGCCTTGCAAGAAAGCAATGCATTGTTACTGAAACAAAGTGGTTAGTTTAAACAATTATATCCAGCACAATTTTTTTTTAAATCAAGATCATTTTAAGAGGGAGGAGGAGGTGTACCTGTTAAGATGAGTGATCACATATTTGAAAACTTCATAGTTCACAGGAGGAAATTTTCTCACAATTTCCTTTAGTACCTGCAGTCTTTCAATGTGGTCCACGATTTCTGTACAGAGAGAAGCATAGTGCACAGGCAAGTGAGAAGAACGTAAGAGAAATAATCAAAACCTTAGCACACAGAAGCAGTACGGTTCTTTCACAATCACTGAAAATGGGATTATGCGAGAATTGGAATTTTTTGCCTCCACCTATATTTGTAGTTCACTTTTACACCACTGCCATAATTCCAATTCATGCTAGGCAGTTATTTACTGAAAAGCTGAAATATACAGAACCAGCATCTGAAGTGAACGTGGATAGACAAGGTAGTATAACATGACAGGATTTTACACAAGTATGAATAGGGTTACACAGTGTTACACAATGGCGTTGGCAATGACAATAATGCCATTTCTCCATTTTACAAGTCAGGGCAGCGTCACAATTTGATGCTGAAATTTAGCTGCTATTCTGCTATAGCTGCTTAAACTGTTCACTTAAGTTGGTTTCTCAACCCTGATCCTGACTGACATTCATCCTCTGCTCCCAACACGCTTGTTCCAACTAATTTACTAATTAACAAGCCCTTATTTATCTGTTTTGGGTGCATCAGAGCAGGAAAATCAAAAAGTATAGGACAGGATGCATTCCAGGCCAAGGGTAAGAAATCAGTGAAAACAATTAATTGCACTTTTATATATTTTAAAAGACAACTGCATATCTTAGTGTCACACACCACACACAAGACTATTTGAGATTATCTAAGAACTTATTGTGGTTTGAGGTAAGTGTGATGATGACTGCAACTCAGACATGTGGTTTACACTTGGTAATTGCTGCATATAAACATTCATGTTAGCCAAACCCCCACAATACTGAACCAATACTCTGAAATGACAAAGGACTGCTTTTGAACAGCATTCATGATGTATGTTAACAGGCCACGTCCAAAAATACAGGCTGGCTTTCTGTCCTGCTGTTTAATAGTATTTCCAATGGATATGCACTCATGAAGGAGCTAGCTGGACTGTCACTAAATCCCCTTGCCTCCTGCAAATGGTGGCGATGAATCTAGTGTGAAACTAGTCGCAACACATCTGAGAGGCTGCCGTTGACATCACCGGGTAAAAATGTTTGCTCAGAGCACATTGCACAACGACTGCCCGAGCAAGAGGAGAGGGCTGGAAATCTGGCAGCAGATCAAACAATAATCTGAGAGTAGAGGGAAGTGGAGGCAGAGAAAATGAAGGAAAAAACACATGTATACATTGTGAACGATGGCTGAGAGCAATCAGAGCAGCGGGCTAGGAGGCAAAAAGACATCAGCCTACTGCTGAGCGGCTGAGGAGTGATCGGGAACATATCACACCAGGCTCCGGATTAGATTCAGCCCTCAGCTCGGGGGAAAAACTAAAGTGAAACATACAGATATATTTAAATTATCATTGCCAGCCTCCTTGGGGCTGGGATTAGACTGAGTGGAGATGGGATTAATTTCCAATTGCGTTAGGGACTGATGCTTTATCATTTTTAACTGGAATATGTAAAATGGAGAGGAAGCTATAGCTGTAGGCACACCCAGACCTGAATACACGAGGACTGTTTTCTACTGGTCATTTTATCTGCAAGACACATTACCACAATCTAATGCAAGCTGTACTGCAATACAGTGGACTACATACTAATACTCACTGTCATTCTTTTCTTTTCTTTTTTGGACACCATCATGACTGCCTGCATTTTCTGCAAGATAATGCCTTTAGATTCTGTACATAACTAGTCTAATCTCAATAGGAAAACCTAATATATTCACTAAAGCAGTGGTCATTAACTTGGGTCAAAAAAGGTCAATTACACACGCCCACACTTACATCATTAATTGAGTGGTGCTGAATGTTTCAAAATGTCTAACCTTGCCAATGCTTCTTAACAGTCTGTCAGTAATCATGACTGACTACAACTGGTAGCTCATGTGCTCACATATGATTTTTACAGCGCTCAATGGATTGACCAAAACCCGGTACAATATAAAAGTCCAAGGAGTTAAGTGTACAGCTGAAAAGGATGACTGTACATTTACACCAGTCAGAAATTTCCCTTAAGAGCCATTTTTTCACAACAGCAGACTCCAAGATTATTAGAAAGTGCAGACCAGGGGGTTCAAATTATATCCACAATGGGCTGGTGTGGCTGCGGGTTTTCACCCTAAACAAGCAACAATGACACTGGATTCCACTCGTTTAATTAATTGGCCAGTATTCAAACAACTGATCACATCTGCTTCTGTTTAGCAGGAATGAAAACTCACAGCCACACCATTCCATGGTGTATATGGTTTGACACCCCAGATGTAGACAGTTTGCCAAGGTCGACCCTTGGGTTTCAAAATCTATGGCACTGTCAAGCTTGATTAAAGTTTGCTGCTGGCTACATGGACAAAGGCAAAGCTTTCTGGCATAAGGTTTTATGATCAGACGAAACAAAGATTAAACTGTTTGGCCACAAAAACCAACAGGTATGTTTGGTAGTAAAGGTGAGGTATTCAACCACAAGAAGACTTTGCCAACTTGGTGGTGGTAGCATCATGCTGTGAGGCTGCACAAAATGTATGGAATAATGAATAATGACTACATCAGAATTCTTCAGCATATAACTTCAAACCGTCAGCAAGACACAATCTGGTGTTCTCACAGGACAATAACCACACAACTGGTTTTTTTTTTTTTTAAATGGTTCACTTGTGAAGATTCCTACATAACATTTACTTAACCAACGTGCTTACCAGCATAGGACAGGTTTTTGCCTTGATGGCAAGCTTTTCAATCACCTTGACCATCAAGGACCACTGTAAATCGCCAGCCTTGAGCTAGATTTTTTCAGGGAAGAAGTTCTATCACAATAGTTATGCTATACATTTATAATACATTGCATTAAACCTCTCTGCAGTCATTTTTAGTGACCTCAATCCTCCAAGATAGGGAAGGAAAACCAAAAATCTGACCGGTATGTCGAGCTTTTTTGTTTTATTAATGTTATATTAATTTAGAATATATTTTTTATAGAATATATTTTTAAAAAGTTATATTTCAATTCCAGTGGCTAAACATTCTTAACAATTTTAAGTTAACTGTTCTTTAAAAACGGCGTGATGGCATTATTATTATTATTATTATTATTATTATTATTATATTATCATTGCTGTGAAACTAACAAAAATATCATTAATTTTGGGGGCTAAATAAAAAAGTTATTGTGGCTCGTAGGGAAGTAATGCAGGTTAAAAGCAGTTATCTTCATTGAATATGCACTGAAACACAATAGAGCATTCTCTTTTAAGCTTGCTTTGACAAGCTCTACAAGTTCACCTGCACTCATCTTACACTGCTCAACATGACAAGTGGTTTTCACCTTTTTAATACAATTGTGGTCATCCTTCAATGACAAACATATGACGAGAGTGATATGACTGCCTTAACCTACATTACATTGGTGTATCTTACTGATAGCTAACAGATGCATAGCAGCGTAATCTTGCTCGAGTATTATAACACAAAAAACACCCCAATCATTCAAAGGATCCAGTGATGTATATGAGAATGTACACATGGTATAGGGTTCTGGGTATATTTTCTGCCAAAGAATGTGACAGGGACGATTGTCCTTCTTGAGCGTAGGCCCCGAGTGCCAAATAAGGGCATAACACCAACAGTTATGAAGGATTCATAACTTCAGTGGTCCATAATGGTATAGTAAGGACAGAAGTGATTAGATTTTATAAAACAATGCAGCACATAAAGTGCATTATGCAATTACCAGGAAGCAATCCTAAAGCTCAAGTGACCACAAACACTACATATTTACAAGTGTTAAAGTACATTTTATTGCGACCAATAGGAGTGTACATGAAGCCTAAGTCTCCAACAGAGAAACATAGAGAAAGGAACAAGGAACAAAGTACTTACTGGCTGCTTCCACTAGCTCTGGATGCAGATTGTAGGGGATGAGTGGGTCAGGTAAATCAGCGAAGAAAGCCTTTAGTGCCCCAGCCACAGCATTCACAGCAACATCCATCACCACAAAATCTACACCATGGTCTAATTGGGCAAAAAAACAGAGGGTAAGAAAAGAGATGCATCCAGCAAAACAGCATCTTAATCTGTAATGGATTTCTTGCAGCATTGTCACTGTTAGCAGTGCCAACAAAAACAATTGGAGTAAGAGCGGTGGAACGGAAAAAAGAGACAAAGGGGAGGGGCAGACTGTGAGAAGTAAAAGTAAAGCAGAAAGGGTGGAGAGAGTGAGAAGAGAAGGGAGAAAGAAGAGAAAAAGGGAAAAAGAAAGGAAAGACAAGTGTGTGAGAGAGACAGGGGGGATTAAGGTGAACTGACAGCTGTCAGAGTAGATTTCAGTAAGGAACGGAAAGAGGATAAGGGGAAAAAATGCACTTAATTCACAAAATAGCAAGGCCAGAGAGGCAAAGAGAGGCAAGCTAATGGCTCTAGGCCAGTGGGCAGATTGATGCCCATAGTGGCTCTTTTGGGCAAACTCTGGCTCACTGAGTGAATAATCTGGTCACTCTGCGGAAGATTTTCCAAGTCGTCTGCATGGCTCACCAGGCTGCTATGAGTGGGATTTGATTTGAAAGATGGACAAAAACAAAGAGCAAACACTGGGTGTTTCAGACGCAAAAAAGCAGAGTGTAAATTGATTTCTGCAATGGTTTGAGAAACATACATGCCAAAAACAGCATTCTCTAATGCTGGTATCTATAGCAATTTTAGAGTGCGTTTAGCAAGCATTTCAAGTACATACATCATAGGAGCACAATCACTTCAAAACTGTTTTGTGTAGCTTTCCATTTACACAATATTGAAGTTGTGTGATTCACTTTAACATAAAGTAGACTACATGGTTAATCTGTCAAACATAAACATATTTTTTTCCTAATATTAAGGAAATAATATTCCTTATATTTCTACTGAGGTCTGTAATAGCTGCACTTTACCAGGCCATTACATAAATAAGCTTTGCTTATCTCTGGTGAATACATTAGCCTTCAAAGTGAAGAAACAGGAAGAGAAGAATGGTCTTTCTGCAGAAATGAAACAAGGATGGAAAGTAGGAAATCTAAATTGCCAATTAAAGGGGCAATTGAAATATTAAACAGGTTACACAGACAGTATTTCTGAGTAATAACGCATTCATTTAACTACAGACTGGTTTCTGCAGAATCACTGTTTTGAATACCTTGGTCAAACTGTTTCTGAATGTTGTCTTGATCAGTCTTGTTCCCACACACACGATACAGGCCCTCTGTGGTAATACCTAGAAAACAAGAGGGCCAAGCAATTAAGTAAATTCCACAAAGACTATATTAAAAAAATCACTAATGGAATAACGCTGCTACTACCTAATGCCCCTTAAAGGTTGCTTAGGGGAATAAAGGAAATATACCATCACAATAATGTTTCTGATATTGAATTTTTTATGATAAAAATTATACAAACAATTAAATCAACAAGTAAATACACAGAAGGGGAGCTGAGGTTTGCTTTCTTGTTAGTGAACTATATGCTAGTATAATATACAGTACTCAACTTTACCCCTCCTTTGGGAATTACCCTACATAGCGAGTCATTATATAGCTCTATACAGGTCAGCCTGCATAATTCATAATGACACAAGAAGCCTCTATTTCTGACCAAAAGAAGCATATACTTTAGAACAGTGTAACATTCATCGTCCATTATACATTCTGTGCAAAGGTCGAAGATACCGACGCAAGCTGTTTAACATCAATTATGTTTGCAGAAAGTCATTATATACAATATATAACAATAAAACACACTAATAAAATAAAATGCAAGAATATCATATTATAAACATGGCTGATAATTTAATAGCTAATTAGAACAACAACATTGGGTTGAAGATTTCACCTCAATACTCCTTATAATCACCTTTTTTATTCACCAGCAGCAAGATTCAGTATTTGATTTAGAAGAATTGTATAAGAATTCATATTTTTTCATTAATGGACGCCCCTACAGTTGGGGAGTCATTTTTTCCCACAAGCTAAGATGTCCAGAACCAGCATCTGAAGTGAAAACAACTGACACAGTAAAGCAACATTACAGTATCTTATATAAACATGACTGTGCAGCATTACCAAGTTCTCAGAAGGGCAATGACAGAGATGCTGTTTCAAATGCCAGAAAACCTAAAATCACAAAATTTTCTTTGTCTCTCTTGTACTTCTCCACTTTGTGTGCCCCTGCACACCTATAATCATTCAGGGTGCAGAACAGAATGAGTAGACCTGAACATTTTTCAGTGTCTTCATATGATAAAAATGGTGAAGTTAAGATAAATGCAACTCCAGCCCATTCCCCTTTGGGTAGTTTCACATTTATATCACTCTGTTTCAAGCCTATCAGTATCAAACCTGAACAAGCATGGCCTTTCAACCCAGCACTTTCAATGCAAGTTAACAACAATGTTCAATGTGAGTTCAATGAGTTTCTTTAAGAAGAGGTTTGGAAATGGTTAAGTACATACAATCATAAAGCATGAAGTAGTGGCTTTATGATTTTCAGTGCTGTATTAACTAAATTAAACACACCAGTACAATCACTAACTAAATTAACACAAGGCTGTTGTTAAAAAATAGGTCGCCATCAGGACATCTTTAATCTTAGGCTCAAAGAACATAAGTGAGAAACATTCACATTTCTTCCACTCCCCATGTATGTATAAATCACATACATACACAACAGATAATGTAACCATCTCTCAGACTAGGGCTGGGCAACATGGACAAAGAAAAAATCATATCCCAATATATTTAGCTGAATGGTGATTATACAACATGATACGATAAATGATGTCAAAATTTAATGTGAAAAAGTTAGCACACCCCAGTAAAATATGTCTTTACTACATTTAAACACATTGAAATTTGTGTGGAGGAGAGCAGAGTAGAGGAGGAGCTGAGAGGAAGGGGCAGAGCCTCAGCAAGGTTTAAAACTCAGTATAAACAATATCGCCTCAGCCCATACCACATCACACTCTGTTTATATCTCAATGTAGATATAAATATCAATAAAATGCCCAGCCCCATCTCAAACACATGCATATTTACTGACTCATCCACTACCTTCCATTTCCTGTCTTCTTTCGATCTAATCTTTCAACATGTTTACAGAGATAACCTCAGCGTTTGAAGACAAACCCAGCAATGACCTTGCAGTGCTCTGTGGTGCTCCAGGGAGCTGGTTCAGACGGGGGCTGTTTCAGAACAGCTTAGTCACTTGTCTAAGGCCGGCAGAATCTGCTAAGCTCTTGAAGTCAAAACCGCTGTGCATTCTTTAGATGTTCCCACATGTCAGTGCCGGTCCCACCCGCAGTACAGACAGCAGCGGGAGTGTAGGGCGAGGCGCAGTGTTGCGTACAGAAACACAGGCTTATTTACACAAAGGACAGGTGCAGGTTAGTTGAGGGAGTGCACGGTACTTTTTATTGCTGAGGAGTAAAATGAGGTAATTCATCTACCCAGCTGAGAAGAAACTGACCTGAAAATGTCTTTTCACTAAATGGGAAAAATATTAGGAAAGCCACGGATTCAAAACAAAACAAAAAAACATTTATTCTGCTTTTGATGGATTAACTGTCCCTACAGTCCAGGGAAGACTTTCTACTTGACTTTGGAGCATTGCTGCGAGAATTTGATTGTATTCATTGCCAAGAGAAGGGTTAGGCCATATATATCTATATAAAGTTTTTAAGAATTGATATATTGATACATTTTCAATTTAAACTATATTGTTTATATGGATATAGACTATGTTGTGTTCCAATTAGATCAGAGTTCAGCTTTCTCTTCTCCCAGTTTGTCAGCACAACTTCACCTTGCCCTGCCTCTCTCTCTCACTGAACACAACTCACCCCTCCCCCACCAGTAAGTACTGCAGGCAGCAGGAGATGGAAGCCATGACAGAAGGTATGGAAGAGGAGCTGGTTAGTTAAAAGCAAAACAATGGCTCAATTATTTGGACATGTTTCGGAGTCAAGGTGTAAGATGAGCAGCAGAATATTGTATTCTGCAGAGAATGCTGAAAACAAATCCAGACAAAAGGTTTAGAGCACTATAAATTGCAGTACAAAGAGTGTGAAACTGTGTGCTGCAGCCTAGACCAGGAATCATCCCCAGCCTCCAGCACAGAAAGAAACCACATTCCAAAACTTGTATATCTGTGCTGTGACTTATGAGAGAAAAAGTCTAAAGTGGCTTGACATTACTAAAGCAGTGGCATATTATATCTCTATTTCAACTGTGGAACAAGAGGGCTTTATACAACTGCTAAAAACCCTTGACCAAAGATACCAGTTACCTAGTTGGAAGTACTGCCAAAAATGCATAGTGACATTGGAAAGAGTCTCACTTCGCCAGCCGGACCGGCGAGCAATACGTTTTAACTGAAGTGCCCGTCTCTACACCAGCTACTTTCAACTGAACGAGGATGAAACTGAAGTGGCTGAGGATGCAATGTTTTGGTCACAGACTTCATCTGGCAATTGGTAAATACAATAATGAATTAATTTCCTTAACATAAGAAAAATGATAAGAGCCATCACATCTTGGCTTATTAGGGTGCAGGAAATTGTTGATTCTTACATGCATCACAGACAATTCAGAATCGATTCACAAAATTCATAAATCCAAAAAAAGGCGTGAAACTGAAACACGGCAGTACTTCTACAGCTGAATGTGAAATCAAATCAAGTCAAATCAAGTCCCTTTCAGTAGTAAAACAGATGTATAAAGACACAGGAGAAGAACATTAACAATACAGATAAATAAAGATAAAAAAATATACATGTCATATAAAGACAATAGACATTAACTTACACTATACATACATTACTGCCCTGTGAAAGTTTACATGTGCACTGGGTATAGAATTCAGTGCTGCTGTAGTGTGAGAAGGTAAGTGGGGGAAAGTATTGGTGGATGCAGAGGGAGACTAGGATTAAATTTTTTTTTAAATAAATGTTAAAGTGTTTGTATAAAATTTGGAACATTTAGCTTCGTCTCAGAATTGTCCTTGTGTAATTACCTTATGGGATGAAAAAACAAATCAAGATATATATTGTTTATTGCCATTCAGATAATAATAGAAACATTATTTTTTATACACATTTTATACATATTTTTATACACATTTATACATAGCTCTATCCAAGAGCATTACTGAGGTCAAGATGCTGGGTGATTACCCTCCTCCATTCATCCCAAAAGTTTTGGATGGAGCACCATCATTCCAGAGACTGGAATTTGTCTGCTCTATAGCTCAATGCAAGGAGCGTTATAATCCTCTAGCTCAAACCTTGCACTAGGCATATGACTACTTCTCTACAGGGACTAGGCAAGCTGTGTGTGCAGGCATCAGCATGGCAGTGTAAGCAACGGGTGCTGAAAGCATTCATTAGAAGGGGTGTCCATAAATATTGGGACATACAGTGATCAAAGAAGCCCAGACATTCTAATCCCCCTCCACTTTCACCAGCTCTTCCTAGAGGATTGGAAAATATATTTCAACTAGTGGGTCTAGTGTCTTCCTCTGGGTCTTCTCCCAAAAGATTGTGCCTAGAAGACTTTTTAACAGGAGGTGACAGGGCATCATCATATGCAAAACCAATCTCTCAACATGAAAGCAGCAGTTCTACTCCAAGCCTCTTTCAGATACGAGAGCTTTTATTCCATCGCAAAGAGTAAGCATAGTCACCTGACATGGAAACCTCCTTGCAGCCGACTGTATCCGCAATTTTGTTCTTTCATTCATTACCCAGGGTTCCCGAACACAGGTGAGAATGGACATATATTGACTGGTAAATAAAGAGCTTTGGAATATGGCTCAGATATCTTCAACTCTTCATTACTGCAGCCAGGCAATGAAATCCCATGCCTCCTTAACTACATGCGGATGAGTAAACTGGTCCACTGTTCCATGGCCAGAACAGAATCCACTCCACTCCAAGGTTAAATTATGGATTCTTCTTTCCAGGACCCTGATATGGATTTTTGTCAATGAAGTCTGAACAATGTGAGGCCTTGATAGCTTGTCTGCTGTTTTCTGATCCATTTTCTAGAAAATGGGGACCACCTAGTTGGGCAGTCCAGAGTCACTGATGGGGTCCATGCAACATTTCACAGGGGAACTCAACCAGCATTCATTCCAGGGAGAGTTAACAGAGTTCCTCCTTTACCTCCATAAACAGAAAAGATACTGTTGAGCACTGACTAACAAATAAGAGGATAACAGTCTCGATGACTCAATCACTGTGTAAATGAACCTTATGATATTTTACAATGTATATAATAGACTGGTAGTAACAGACAAAAGCCATGTATGGCTGATTTCTATTATATTGTTTGAGGGTCTGTATTTAACACCAAATAATTTTAACCTAAAAACGGTCATCTGAATCTCATGTTTGACAAGTCCATTTGTGATCTGTTTAAGCTCAACCAATATTAGATGTGCTAAAAAATTATGAACTGCAATTGCACCAACAGCAAAATAAAGCATGGATCATGAGACAAATATGATTTACTGTGTGTGATTCATAAAACCAGTTGGCTGAAGCCTATCAGGCATGTCCACAGAGACGGTACACAGACTCATTTAAGCAGTCATTTACATTCACACAACTGTAAACATCTAGCCAACCAGTGACCTGCCAATGACTCATGTGGTTTGAGTGCTGGTTTGTGGTTTGGTTGCCACACTGTGGTCAGGGTTTGGATCCATTCCCTAACTCCCATGTCATAGGCTCTTCATGTGTGTTTGTGTGTAAGAACACCAGCCTCACTAGACCGAGACTTGCTGATGAGACTAACAGCTTTGTTCACTTCTGGTCAAATGACAGACCATACATATTTATAACATATACATTTATGTAATTTAAACAAATATTTAACAATATCAGATATTTTTATACTATTTAAGTACTTTGACACATACATGATCCTGGATTCATAATCCAAAATTGTCACAATACTGTTTACCAAAACTGTAATGAAAATGAACAAATCAAGTGTATCCAAGTGCTGCAAAATCTACTAATGAGATTTGAGCTGGCAGGCAGGAGGAGAGTGGCACATGACATCAGATCTCATAATTAACTGAGTGCCTGTAGGCCTGTCACAATAACAACTTTAGTTTGAATAATATATTGCCACTGAAATAACTGCAGTAAACAATATTGTTGTCCTTTGTTTAAAACAACATACCGGCTAATTCACATTAATGTGCTCTCATAACTAAAGAAATCATGATTAGATTATTTATTATTAGATTAGATTTGTTAATCCACACATACATACCTTCAGTATTAAGAGAATGAAAACGCATCATCATTCAACTAGATATATTAAAGTCTGTCACGATTATCACATTATGCTGAACTGTAAATTCTGACCAATGTTTGATTTTACTGCCCATACTTGAGTACCTTGTCAATTTATTTGGCATCTTTTTAAAAATAATTCTCACTCAGCCTCTGATTTGACTACAATCTGACTGGATGCAGTGAGCAGCTGCACTGAAACCCAAATATTCTTCAAGCACATGAATCCTGGCTTAGTCTGCTGGACCTTTTACATCACAGAATGATGTGACTTTATTTAGTCAAATGCTGAGAGGAAGGTCGAGGTCAAGGATGCCATGAAAACAGAGTGGTGAGGAAGCAGTGGTGAAGGAAGTGATCTTAATTTGGATGCGGCTCAGCAGGATGTTCTACTGTCTCTTCAGAGCCCTCGCATCACACTCATCTGCAGCTCCTCATCAACAGATTACCATCACGCTCTGCCCCCACATACGATAAAGGGCTGTCAGCTTGCAGGAAGCACAAGACATTACTCAAATCTATGCACTGGGAGGCCAAGCCAGATTGCATCAAATCGTGCATGTACATGCGCACACAGTTTGAAATGGCCTCTCCACACCCCCTCCTTAGATACGGTTGCCAGCTTAAAACAGCATTTGGACTATTTTCCCCCTGCTGTGATGATTTAACTTAAATCCTGTTTGGACTCAGTTCTGCTCAAGAGAGTAATGGATGCATCTCTTCACTCAGTTAGCCGTTTCTTGTACGTCCATACAAATAATAGAAAAAACAAAGCTTGATTTAGTGCAGAAGTCCTTATTTCCAGTCCTTGGGCACTCAGGTTATGCACATTTCTTACCTCACAGCTTTTCCAGAGCTTACAGGGGTAATCTCTTGAATGTGATCAATGGGCATAACTCCAGGCAAAATTTAAGATGGTTTCTATGCAACAAACTGTTGTCTGTAGATAACAGATTTCTATAGATAACATTAAGTTTGTGTGTCAGAAATGACATAAGCAGGTCTCACAGAGTACTACACACTCACTCAAAATTACAGGCAATTCAGCAAAGCCACTTCATCCAGCCTGTGTGTTTTGGGGATAATAGCTCACCATCATCTAAATATTTTGCTCTTCCAGAATACAGTCAATGGAAAACTAAAGTGAAAATAAGAAAAGTGAGAAGAATGTGAGAGGTGAATATTTTGCTATACTATTCCTTTAATAACTAAGCTGTGTTACAATGGGGAAAGCACACAAAAACACAGCATGGGGTTCCCTAATGACTCACATTACAAAAGACCAAGTCCTGACTAATCACTCCTTCAGGATGTTATTAACTGCTTCATAATATTAACCCATAGAGCAGCTTCTATTTCCAATGACACCAACTCTATAATTACCATGGTGAGATTAAGGTTAAATCAGCTGAGCCTGAAGGTTGATCTGAATCTCCATTTACAGCACAAAACGGCACACCACACCCTCACCCTGCAGCCCACTGCTCCATTATTATAACATAAATTGAAAAGGTTGATATTGGGTTACTTCATGAACGTTTGTTTCCCGGAGGTGCTGAACTACAGAGAAGTATGGAAAGGTCATCTGATTAAACACAGTAACACTGCATGCAGATTCCTATAATCTTACAGAGAGACTTCAGAGTGGAGATGGCTAGATGCATGTAATTCATAAAGGATATTTAACGGGTTTAAACACTACTGCTCAACCAATTTCAGATACCAGATCATTGTCTTCAGATTCACAGGGGACACTAACCTCAGCAGTTTTGTGCAGAATGACAACAGTTTTTGCATATTCCACACTGGGACTGAGGCACTAAACAATGTTTATTACTCAGAAGTGGGGAAGTCATGTCACATGACTTGATTTAAATCAGACTTAGATTGCACATTGAAGGCTTCAGGCTTGCTATACTGACACAGACAAATGATTCAACTTGATTTCTGGGGGAGACTTCAAATGTAATGTGTGCAAACCTGGCAACCTAAGACTCTGCAGACCAGCAGAGCACCACATAAAAGTAAGTTATTGTGGCAGAGGCTACTCCAAAAATAACTGAAAAAATCAGAATCATAGGATTATGTTGTTATTGAATGTAGTAAGAATAGAACACTAATAAATTCTGCTGTTCAAAAATCAGTGACAACAGTGATGACATCCAACTTTCTCCCACAACAAAAGGTACGTGGTCTTTTTAAAAACAGCAACACATTGGTCACAGTTGCCACCGGCTCAACAAGTGTTCTGGCATGGGTGCATGATACTATGATATACAATTATGCAAAAAGTGCTATCAATATAGTTTATATAGGAAAATGGCTATTCAACTCATGGATCTAGGCAGAAAGGTTGCTACTAGCTTTCCACTAAGTGGAAATGGGCAATATGGTAAGAATATTACATCACAATATTTAAACACATTTTCATGAAATTTATCATCCCGTTAAACAGGACCAATTACACTCATTGTAATGAAACCTGCATCAGTGTTCTTGAAGCACGTACAATATCCACAACATGCTCAATGAAGCATATTATGAACCATGATAAAATTCATCAACACAGAAAACTCCCACCCTCCACTCCCATCACCACAGACCACTGTGGATATCTGTGCAGTTAAGTCAGTGGCACTGAGCATCAGGGAAGCACTATGGTGGGCCATATTTTAGGAAAGTGAATAAAAATGCTTAGTTAACACAGGATAAATAGGAGAAGGGGAAATCATATCATTGCAAGTCATGGGAAAACCAGTGAAGAGAGTGGGTGCCAAGCTAACAGCAACCTTATCAGCCAGTAACACAGTGAGCACACAGAGGACAACAACATACTGACACATTTAGTAAATTTGCTGTCTTTCTGATACATGCAGCTGTTGGGTGTTCTATAATATACCCTTGATATCTTCAGCATGGTGTATTATATAGCCATTATAAATCTATTGTTCACAAAAACAATAAACACAGTAATGCTGCCCACTCCTCATTCCCACTCTGCTCGTTCATCTGTACATCCTTAACAATATATGTACTACAAACTGAGATTGCTGTTTTTAGAGCAATGCTGAGACAAATGTCGCATCAAGAGTGTAACCTTTTAACTAAGCCTGCTTCCTGCTGCTGTCGCCAGGGATCCTCTGAGCAGGACGTGCCTGCATAAAATAAGAACAGTGGCCTGTATTAAACACTCCGGCATATGGTACTATCAGGGCAAGGCTTTGGGCCAGACCCAGTATGGCAGGGCCTCTATCTGACCTGCTCCAAAAATGCCACTTACATCTCAAAAAACACTGCTTAAGCTATTTAAGTTTTATTCCTCAGAAGAAAAGAAGGTTACAAGTACACATTCAATAGTAGGCAGTGTATAATTGTCAAAAGATGCAACACCGGTAGTGGCAGCTTTGTAAATCTAACACACTACATAAACACAATCATACGTAAATGAACATTAGCTCGCTCAAAAAGCCTTCTAGAGCTGATGTGGATCAAAAGGAGCTCTCGGATGAATAACAGCCTTTTACAACCAAGTAAATCAAAAGAGGTACGCCTCTATAATCAGCTGCTTATCTTCAGCAGGGCTCAAAACCAGCATCCGTTCATAATCAGGAAAAAAGTGCCCTGTACACTGAAATATTATCCTGAGGTTATTCTATGATGGCTTGATCTGGACTGTACTTAATCACATTATCTAGCAGTGAGGTTGCAGTACAGTAGTTAAGGTCTGATGTACAATACACTACAAACTTGATGGGCCAGATTCATAAAGTACAATTGTGTGGCTCCAGCACACAAAATAGGCAACATAGTAAAAAATTCTTATTTGTAAAGTGTTTTTACATGTGCTCAACAAAAATCCATTAAAAAAAGTATGTTAAAATTTTTTAAAAAGTTAATGAGGTAATAAAGATTAATGACAAACTGTTAATTATACTGTACAATCCAAACTCTACTTTACTTTGGTAAAGTGCTAGGTGCTATATCAATATGTATACTGGGGATATTAACAAAGCAGGACATGGGCTTATTTAACATTCTTAAATAACGTTCTGTTTCAATCCTGTGGAAACCTTTTTTCTGCTGCATTGCTCTGCTCCACCCTCTGCTCTCAGCTCCATCTCTACTCTACTCCCCTCTCAATGAATGAAAAGGTGTCCGATATCCACTGTGAGGGATAAATCTGGATACTATAACTAAAAAAATCTGATTGAAATTATCTCCCAGAGCATGGTCAGAATACAATGAACCCCTGCATTCATTCTTTGGTGCAATTCAGCTGTTGCAGTGTGAACCTAACAAAACCAAATGGAAAAAAAATCCCAGTCACAAAAACCCAAACTGCTGCCTGACTGGCTTAAAGAATAGGCTTTACAGAAAAGATGCTTCTCATTGGTCCAATAACCCAGGACTTAAGAGCTGGCTTCAGGACATCAAGGCTGACCCCATGGAGGAAGAGCTGCTGGTTGATTGTGTTAGTAGAAGGTGAACTTTATAGACCACAGAGTGTGCCTTTTCCTGAACAGGACAAATCAGCAAACGCAGCAGACTACAGCAGTTCACATGCACATTCCACAGGAAATTCGTTTAAAAATAAACTAAGTTGGATTACACATTCATCACAGGGTTTCAATATACTTAAACCGATTTAGCAGAATAAAGATGAATTGTCAATGCTCGGACATGACGATGAGCTCCCCTTTACTTCCACATTGGGCTGAAAGTGCTCATACTTGCTATTCTGAAAACTATAAGGGGGTGAAAAATCCAAGCGTCATCATTTCCCACACTAGGGAATAGTGTTTGTCTTACCCTGCAGCTCTCTGTCCTAATAAATTACAGCACTGACATAAAGGGTAGAAGAAAAGGCAAAAGATCAAGGAATGCAAACTACCACCTTGCATTGACTGCAAGCACAAAAGCAGACTGGAAACAAACTCTAAACAATTTTTGATCTAAAACCATTTTTCACACTCGTACTCCATGGTATTACTGCCAAAAGCTGAGACCGCTTTTTTTTTTCTTTTTTTTTTTGAGAACACAATTCATGCTGCACTCAGATTTCATTTGTTCACATACAAAATATAAATGTGCTGTCTCACATTTACCATGCTCTTGCTTAGACTGGCCAAGCATGTACAGAACTGTGCTGACACAGTTATAACCTGCTCAAGTGCGATCTGCGTGTTCTTACGTTTTGAACGCTTGTGCACAAATCTTTTGGACCATACCAAACTCTCACGCTCAAATTTTTCGTGCAACAAAGCTGCTAAAAGTCTTAAAAGCTGGTAACCTTCCTATTGGTTTTGACCAATGAAATTATTGTTATTTTTGGCAAATGCAAATGCAAAAGTGGAATTAAACCATACAAACAATTCAAAATTAAATTCTGCTACATCCGTAAATTGATCATGAAATGGAGAAGATATGCCTTTCAACATTCAACATCTACCACCTGTTACTATATAGACTCTTTTCTGTTTCAGTCATGTGACTTTTTTCTTGCTGCCCATATTAATGATCATATTCTTTTTTGTTGCAACAGGACACTAATGATGGAGAGATAAAAGCTAGCAGGAATCAGCTCTGAAAGTCAGAGATATGTAAAATTAAAAAATAACTCCACTATTTGTTTTTAATAGAGTATTTAATATGGCCTGTGAATAACACCCTCCCACACTCAGAAGACGAGTCTGTTTTCTCTTTCAGGCAGAAACATGCTGCTACAAATACAAGTGCTCAGCCTACTCTATATGGGCCTTCAAATTGCTTACATAAGAGTCAGTTTAATACTTTTATTACAGACATACACACACATGCATTTAGCACACATTCCCATCTCTAAAGACTGGAGGCCAGTAAAACGATGCTTACATGCTGTCATCACTGGAAGGTTAAACAAAGTTTGACGTTTACATCAATCAATAATTCATAGATCATCCATAATATTAAAACCGAATATTGCATAATATTGTTTCGTACCCTCTCATGTAGACAAAAGGCTCTAATCTTTCCAACTAAAGCAGACTCCAAAGTTCTGAAGGTGTCTTGTGATACCAGGAAAAAGTATCACTTAAGCCCTACAAGTTGCAATATGAGGGCGTCAAAGATTGCATCAATGAACTTCCAATGCCCGTGACACCATGTCCTGCCTTGGAACATTTTGGGTAGGTACTGACAGTGAATGCTGTTGAATTACAGATATGGAAATTCTGGCTCTGTGCTTACACGCACACACACACACACATTACATTATTTTATCAGCGGTCCTAATAGCAGCGACCTTGTCATACTGCCCACCCCTACTGCTTCTTCTTCTGTATTTAGGAAGTCATAAGCCTCATTTACATACAGGCTAATAATCCATTGATCCAACTGATATTTCACCTGGATCTGAAAGTTTCCAGCATCCAGCATGTTTTGTTACCTCACACTCTGGAGTTAAATTGGATTATTTGAGGGTTTGCATCATTTCATTTACAGAACATGCCTACAAGTTTGAACATTTGATTTTGTTTTTTATTTTGATGCAAACAATAGGATGAAAGAAAACTTTGGTGTGCATAACTGTTAAACCCCTGAAAGTCAGTACTTTGTAGAGCCCCCTATTTGAGGATATTATGCATAATAAGTAAAGGCTTTTTTCTGGCCACTCATCCAGTCTCTTCCTGTGAAGTCTGCAACATCTTTAGGATTACATTTGGACTCTCTGTTGCCTCTCTTATTAATGCCCTCCTTGTCTGGTCTCAGAGTTTTGCTGGGCAGCCCTTTCTTGGCAGGTTTGTTGTGGTACCATATTATTTCCATTTCATAATGGTTTTGATGGTGCTCCATTATAGCCCTGATTTGTACTTCTCAACAATTTGGTCCCTGACTTGTTTGGAGACCTTCTGTGTATTAATGGTGTTGTTTGTTAAGTGGTGCCTCTTTCTTAATGGTGTTGCAGCTTCTGGGTCCTTTCAGACAAGATGTGTATATACTGACAGATCATGTGACACAGACTGCAAACAAGTGGACCTCATTTCACTAAGCATGTGACCTCTGAACGCAATTTCTATGAAGCACCTAAACAGTTCTGGTGCAACCAAAGGGGGAGAATACACATGCACATGCCAATTTTGTATATTTTACTTTAATTTTCCCATTTCATTTCACCAACTTAAGAGTATTTTGTGCAGATGCACTGCATAAAATAACCAGCATCCAACTCACATCCAGGCTCTTAAAATGGGAGGATATGATAATATTCTTATTCCCTTTTTTTAATAACTGAATGTGAAGTACTTTCTACTAAAACCACCATCATTTTCAAGCTAATCAAAAAACAAACACACCACTACAAATTTAGGTAACACACTGCTGCTCTCATGCTAGTCTCAGAGTTCTGCTGTCTGAGCTAATGTAATAGCCGTCAACAAAAGCCCAATTCAAATCATTTCTAAAATTGAAAAACTGCAAAAATGGAAAAGGGTTTTTTTTCCATGCCAGAGATTTATTTATTCTGAATCTTGTTAGCCCCCAATCTAACATTTGTTTTTCGACAACATCTCAGCATGAAGATCTCTGGATTTTAGCCTTGTCTACTAACTAAGGATATTTTCTGAGTGAACAGCAAAGCACTTTTGTAAGTTGCTCTGGATAAGGGCGTCTGCTAAATGCCACAAATTTAGATGTAAAATGACAGTGATGATGAAGAGCATTGTGGTTAAAAGATGCAGGCCAAAACAAAACTTGTAATTTATTGAGACCCATGCAAGCAGCCACTAGCCATAATGTTTTTCATAGCAGCACAAGTGTGTCTGTAACAACACCTTTCCGTGCCTTCACAGCAGCAAGCAATTCTAGTAAATGCATCCGATTGTTTCTTAATACTTGGGCCTCGACAACAGGTTTAGGTATGATGAGATGACAGTTGTAAGACTGGTCTGAGTGCTTTTAAATAAACACTCAAGCCTGCGAGCAAGTTGGGATTTATCAAAAGGCAGAGGTGTGTGTGTGTGTGTGTGTGTGTGTGTGAGTGAGTGAGTGAGGGAGAGTGTGTGTGAGAGCGAGGGAGAGAGAGAGACTGAGTGAGCGAGACAGACAGGGAGAAAGTGAAGCCCATAAGAAATCTCTAGCAGCTGAGAGGATTTAGCAGAAGTGAGGAGTCTTATCTACTGCCTGCAGCTAAACAGCATCCCTCTTACAACCGCAATGTGCACCATTCATTAACATAAAGACTATCTGCTCTACACTTGCAAACACGGACATGCCATGATGACACAGGTGAATTTTGATGCACTACAAACTTCCAATGCTCTTCAAAATGCATAAATTTGAGCTACCCAAAGATGTGGTAAAGAAAAGCCTAATGAAAAGCCAGAAGTACAACAATTCAGTCTGCATTATCATCAGGAGCAGAGCTGATGCTCTTTTAGCAACATGGCCCAGGGTTTGTGCTAGGACTAGTGAAGCATGCGTAATGCACTAGCCCAGCTGGACCCTGATGACCTGTGGTCAGCTCGTCCATGGGCTAAACAGCGGGCCCAGGACATCTGTCCTTCAGCAGCCAGTGATGGCATCATTTGCTCTAGCTCATTTCTAATTCATACTGAGCAGATGGGTTATGGTTAAAAAATGAAATAATAAAAATAAAAAGGGACTTTTCTATAAAATAAAGCAGTTGCATCATTTGCATGAAATGGAATGTCCCATTCAGGAACAGAACTCGTAAAAAAAAATAATAATAAGGAAGTGGGTCTTCTGAACGGTTTAACTGGCTAAGAACACATGGTGTAGACTTAATCCAAACAAAGCCACAGCCACCCAATGCAGGGCTGTGTCTAAAACAAACAACAAATATAAAGACTGGCATTTTCAGGCATCATCCCAAAGATTTCCAAATTATGAAGCCATTTTTGTTGTGACTGTTTATTATAATAATAATTATAAAAAAAAACCTCCAGGTTGGAATCTAAGTGTAAAAGAAAAGAAAAATCTTTCTTCTTGGAATGAACACTTTCATACTGTTAAAATTAGTATGTGTTGACAGATTTATGTTGACAGATGTGTTGACAGGTTTATTGTGGTATAGCATGATATTCACACACACTGGAACTGCTTTTCAGCTTCAGCTATTTTTTTAATTATGTATTAGATAGGTTAGTAGAACGTTCATAAAATAGCAAGTTTCCTGTTTGTCACAGTTTGGTTTCACTTGTTGCAACAGTTAAAGGAACAGTTCAGTGAAAATTCAAATGAACATGATTTTTCATTCATCCCAAATCCGGTCAGTCAGCGAGAGCTATTAAATATCAGATGTGCTTTAGCTTGCAGTGCTGCAATGCTATGAGACTTTCATGGTATTATATCAATATCATATCATTGTACTCAGTATTACAGAATTCCAATATTTCACACTTTACTATCAGCTAAAATGGCCCTTACATGACAAAATACAGTAAATAAGTAAGTACAAAATCTGAAGGCTCTAAATGAAGTGGATCAATTTCAAACTATTTTGTATTCAGATAATAATTATTTTCACTATAGATTAATTTACTCTTTCTCTGATACGATATACCAAATATGACTTGATTTACCAGATCTAGCTATTTATTTATTTAGATCTAACTATTTTGTAAAACATCACAATTAGAATATTTAAGATAAATTTGAACTACAGTTCAACTACATACTAATCATGCAATACACCCTAACTGGTTACACTATGTAGCTTTAAGGAAAAATTATTTTCTGTAAAGTTTATTTTCAGGCTGGTTGGTGATTTATACTTGTGTATAATGTGTACGATACTCTCTGGCGTGTAAACAAAAAAAGAAAGGGAAAAAACTAGAAAACCAGAACAGAACTTAGGATGCATTCATTAACAGTCGATATTGATTTATTACTTTAATAATGCCAACTTAAATATCATCTGTCCATAATAACTGCAGGAACCTGTAATAAACACTGGGGAGTGTAATATAAATGTCAATAGCAGTAGGTATCTGCTGGCTACATAGATGACTAAGCTATATCATTTTAATACATCACAAATGCTAGACCTTATAAAAATGGACTTTTTCTTATGAAAAAATACATTCAGTTCTGCAGTAATAATACTATGTTCAGCAGTACTTCATCCACAAGAATCCTGAATCTATCTGAAAAATGTTCTTCTTTACAAGAATTAACAAGGCTCAGAGTTCAGATCCATTCAAATCCAAGTGTTCAAGTTTGCACATTCTAATAATGTCTGCAAGGAACCAGGGTAAAATATCTGGCTGTTGTACAAACAAGAGCATTCAATTCTCTCTATTCATTTGATCATAAAAACCCAGGCTAGAAGAATCTGTCCGTGCATGTGAGACGACATCAAGGACTCAGCAGAGGTTTCTGGACTAAAGTAGCTCAGTGTCTTGGGATGATGCTGGTGATGCTGACTGATGCTGATCTGGACGCGTGAGTGTGAGGCTGATGTGACGGGACAGGGAGCAGAGACAGGCCTCAATGACACCTGCACTAGAGTGGCAGGCTCCTCTCACCACAGCTAGCTGTTAAAAATGACAGCTTGGGCAAGTCTAAAACTGGCAATATTACTCAAATGAGAAAAGAAGCCAAGAAATATGAGCCACTGCAAAACTTCTTGAAAAGAACTTTTTCTCCCCTCAGCACTGCTGGAGGCCCTCTCAGAGCATCAATGTGTACAGGAACAAAAAAAACACAAACCACTGAGTCAGTTCAGCAAAATCAAAGAGACATTTTTGTGAAGTATGTTACCTACTGATCTTCAAGTATCTGGAGTTTTTTATTTATTAAACAAACAAATAAACAAACACCGAATAGTGTTGACAACAGTGCTTTGACCAGAAGAACAACCCACTGATACTCAAACTCATCAAGCTGATCTTGTCAATGTTTATAGTGTTTTGCAATACCCAGATACTTTCTGATATACATTAAAGAACACCATCAAGGCTACTACAACTAAGAAACTTTTCTAGCTGGGCCAAAGATGTAGCTTTGAGGTTCAAAACTTCAAGACACATTTTTGTCTTGTTTTATTTTTTAGCTGGTCTTCTTTAAAAGTAAACCTCCTCTGGTTCAACACAATTTTCAAATAAAATGCATTTCATTCTGCGGGACAATACTAGTGCTTTAAACACAGAGTGAAACGTCATATGAATGGTTAGTCTGTGGTGTGTATGGTAAGTAAACAAAACGTCATTTGGAACCATTTTGACTACTGGGGCCACTACTGAGAAAACATTATTTTTCTAATAAAAAAGGAAATGATCATAAAGAACTTAATACAATATATTTTGGAGGTTTTCCCAGAAATAATTGTGATATATTTATTGCCATTAGAAGACCATCTAATATGCCACTAATATGATGATAATATAATAGTGTAATGTAATTGCACCTTTTTATAGAGCAGTGATTTTTTTTTTTTTTGTATATCATCATACACGGTATAAAAAGTCTGCAACAGTAGTGAAATTTAATGCATTTGGGAACCAATCTCTTTATGTGCTCAAGCTGTGATGTGACATCCATATGAAGGCATATGAATTATTATCAAATCAGACAAGAATGCCCATCAACATTATAGGTTTTGTTTGAGCATTTATGCAGCCATACTCCTTAACGGAATGCACTACTATTCCCCCTTCAGACATACTGAATTACAGAGGACATTATTTCACAAACAATTAGCATACCATATGCTGTGCTGCCCTAGTTGGCTGATATGTGCAAGTTCTGAAGCTTATGACGTACTGTCCTCTCCTTCTATTTCACTCTCAGATCTACAACCAAGTGCATGGCCTGATGTGCGGCGACAGCCTGTCAAAGACAATTTGTTCCGACAACCCATTCCCCTGAGCACAAAAGACAGCAGAATGCCAATGGGAATAACAGAACTTTGGGTTGTTGGACATTTACTGCTAAGCATTCACCAGAGACCTTGGCGTGTCAAGGGGAAAAAAAATCTAAAAAGTCATGGAACCTTTGATGCCTTTCAGCAAGGTGGTTGTCTTAAGAGGGCAAACCAAGTGGCTTCAGGAGAGGAGGTCATCTCAAGATATGGAATAATGAAAACAAATGCAACATCATCATCTATCCTTTAAGAGCTCCAGACAGAGGACAACAGAACACTGTTAGTAGAACCTAGGGCTGGCCGATATACAGATTTTTCTATCAATATCAGGACATAAACAGAGTTGATATTTTAGCATTATTTAGATACATTTTTGTATGCTTATCTGGCCACTGTGGATTTCATCAGTACTTAAAAACTAGTTACAACTGCCTGTTTCATTGTGAGAATAAAATTAGTCATCTTTAATTGGAGGCAAAGTTTCTGATGGGAGTTTTTCAAAAATATTGCATATCATGAAAATGCTATTATGGTCAGGCTATAAGATTACTACAATATCACTCTGTAGGCAGCACTCAGCAGGAAGAGGTATAATCTTTACCAAGAGCCAGGTGGAGAAGCAGGATGCTTAACTAGTTAAGCCAAATCCAGTCTATTTACTGGTGTGGGACAGCTGATTATGGACTGTCCTAAAATTACTTAATTCGTCTGCTCCCTGAAGAGTCTCACATTTCACATCAACTGTAAAAAAATGGTTGTAACATGTAACTTCATATCTTCATATCAATGACCCAGCACTCTATCCATTTCCACCCAAACCACAATCTAAATGCACACTGTTCTGGAGATCAACCTTATTAGTGCTCCCTTTAAGTAAGAATCTAATGCCAACCTTCCCCATTAAGGAGTCACCTAATCCTTGAGGTTCAGAAGAATCTTGCAAAGAACTTTCCATCCTGAAAGCTCAGCAGTTATGATACAGACTTGTGAACACCCTGAAGAATGCACTTTGGACAACAACAAAGTCCCACTCAAAAGCACATCACTGGAACAAATGCATCTAAAATGCTTTCTGTACTGGCTGTCTGCCTCGGTGACCTCCATGACTTGCTGGTTTAAATGCTCTGAACAACAAAAATACGCATTGTACAAGACGCATAAGCTACATTGCTTGAAGACTGCACCCCTCTAAATAAGACTGAACAGTTAGTAAAAATCAGTCTGTGTACATCTGGGAGAGTGTTTGAGTACACTCATGTATGATATTCAATTAAAAAAACCTTTCATAACTCATTTATCCAGTCATGGTCCACATGGACTTGAAAAGTAAACAAAAAGGCAATTTAAACTTCAGACCCAACAAAACTGATAGTCAGACAGCGTTACAGCAGATGTTTTTAAATAATCTGCTTTTAGCTGTTATTTAAACTATATGTCTTATTTTAACGATGCCCGTGTGTCCATTAACCTTGCAACTTTGGACTATTTCCCAAATAGGGATGGCCAAAAAAAAAGGGTCCCTGTTGAGTCTAGGTTCTTCAAGTTTTTTTCATCACTTTCTCCTAAATGCTGCTGTATTATAAGATAAACACATTATTAAAGGGTAGCTTAAAAATGTAAGCTACCAAACAAATCAGTCTAGCAGGTCACATTATATTACTCATTTAGTAAAAACAAAGTGAAAATGTCAGTAATAACACTAGCACTACTAGAATTTATTAGCACTATTTATAGAAACACAAAGGTTGGTATCAGCCGATATTCCACACTAAAGTATTTGGATTGGATTGCTGGAAATAGAAAATGGACTGGGATGTGTCTGAAATTAATCTGAAAATGTGTGTAGTTTTCTATTATATTTGATATTTGCGTGTACCTGATGAGGCCACAAAAAGTCAATGTACAAACACTAATGCATTAACACCATGTAAATGAAATGATGGACTTTAAAACCCAACCCAATCACTTGCTAAAATGCCACTGTGTCTTTCCTGAATGAACATGTTGATTAGAAACGTTCTCATGAGTATTTTCTTGTTTCAGAATGTCAACAATGTAGACCAATCACTGCAAGACTATCACATACAAGTGCAAAGCTATTTTAGGGAGGACATCTTGCTGCTAGGGAACAATGCCAGCGATGGTGCTAAGTGAGTCACGAACGTCAATACATAAACATTCATAAAATCCTCATTATTGTTACAGTTTCTAATGTCACAGGCTCTAGATTAGTGATGATAAACTCCAATCCTGCAGTTCTACGTATTCTCTGTCCTCAATACACCTGATTGATAAGCTGATTATATGGAGTGTACATGTTAGGGGAAGGGAATATTTGAAACTATACAGTGCAGAGGGACCTCAGGCCAAGAGTTTGAAAGGTACTGCTTTAAATAACAAAATGGAAGACAAAAAAGGTATGACCAAAAGCATTCAGCAGTCAGGCTGTTAAAGGACTAGCTGCTGTTTACTAATAGTTTCCTCTGGGTTTTAAAAGGCAGCAAAGAATGAAGAGTATGACTGTGTGTTTGGTGACCTCTTTCATCTGCTGGACTCTTTCAGATGCACTGAAAGGGCTTTTAAATAAAGATCCACAAAGCTCAGACACTGCCACGGGCATATTGAGCCATCACTGTAACTGCAGGAAGTCAGAAGTAAACTTAAAAAGGCCTAAATACATTCGAGGTCAAGACGAGTTCTCAATACAATCGCTTTTTTCAACAGTTAGACTTTCAATTGGATGTTGGGGAAAAATGTGTTTGGTCCTCCTCTAATGAGAGATGAAAGGTACTGGGTCTGAAATGGAAAATGCTGCACATTTCAGTTGTATTCTAAACCATGTGCATTACAATTTGCTAACTTCATATTTAAGTGAATAAATTCCAGACTGAAATATGTGTTGTGTATCTACAGAATCTCTTGGATACAAAGACAGAAATAGAAATGTAATTTTTGCAGTTCATCAAATAATAACACATCAAAGAAGATAAAGCTCCTAAAACGCACTATATATAAATACCAAAAGGTCTTGAAGGTCTAGAGGAAAACACTGCAGCCTAGTTATGTGTTGCCCATTGAAGGTCAAACAGAGAGTATTAAACTTGCATGGTGTTGTGCAGTAATCTCCTCTTTTACGGGTCCCAATCAGATATTTTGTTTCTGTCCAAACTTGCCATTTTCTGATTGGCTCCCTCCTCCCCTGAGAAAATTACAGGCCAAATTACCTACTCTCTCGCTCTTACGGAACCAAGTGGTGATCTGATCATTTCAGTCCCATCAGGATAGAAAGATATCATGTGGCATTGGAATGTGTGTTTTGTCATATTTAGTCCCCTCGCCAGGGCATCTAGAGATGGGTGACAAGCCATAAATATAGCACCCAGAATATTACAACACTGACACAATGTTTCTATGTCTTTTTTCTTACAAGTTAGAATGGACGACAAAAGGGAGGACACTGACCTTCATCTATACTGAAGGAGTACCAAGACCAAGAAAGCGTGATTAAATGTCAGCCACAAATAAAAAAAAAAAAAATCGATATATAATGCTGATTTCAACTTTTAATATTCCACAATATGAATATTCACAGAAAATACAACCCACTACAAACCAACACTTTGGCTGTGACATCTTTATAGCTGTTCAGATATAAGTTCTATCACTTGAGTAAAAACTGCATTACTAATGAAATGATGGGGGTTAAGATTAATTTTACTTTTCACTGAAATTGAAAGAGGACAGTACAAGAACACATTCATATTAAGATCCAACATAGAACATTACAGAATATAATTTCGAAATATGACAATAAGAGCAAGCAGTGCATGAATTCAAGCAACCTATTCATTTAAGCTGGTCATGTTGGATGAAAACTATGCAGGCGTCCTTTAAAGAATTCTGCATCATGAGCAGAAACAAACAGCTCTGAAAACCAAGTGAATCACATCATCAATCAATGTCAGTGTGCATTAACCTACAACACATGGGGCGTGAGATTGGCAGAAAGGGGCTGCTGTTCCTTCCTCACAAAATCAGTTGGGCTATTGGACACCCACACATGCACAGCCACTTCCCAAATATGCTGACTTGGGGCTAGCTCCCAGCTAACTCACTACCTGTGTTTAACACCCCACCAAGTACATCACACTACGAGTAATCGAATCATCTCCCTCAAAACCACATCATTAAATGCTACATTTGCTTTGACCTCTGAGCCGTCTCTGAATGGTGGCAGTCGCCGCCTACAGCATTCAAATTACATCGCTTAAAGTTGGGCCTGTACTGCTGGTTGGCTGTGCTGTATTGATGGGTATGGTGGTCAGAGTTTCCATTGAACTCAGTTGGTTACAGAATAGGCCAATGAAGGACACACTACTGTGACTGAACAAACTGCCAAAAGTCCATTAAAATGTCAAACTGGTCTGGTAAAAACTAGATCCAACCAAAAGTCTGCTCATTACTCAATATTATTAAAATGATTCTATTATTGTTATTAATAATAATAATAATAATAATAATAATAATAATAATAATAATAATATTAACATGGAAACATTGAATTCTCACTATACAAACACTGTACAAATTTAGTTAAGAAATCAGTTCTACATAAATCTTTTTAAATTGTAAGATAAGTAAGTAAGCGATACACATCATGCAACTAAGCATTCCAGAGCCATCCATTCTCATTTCTCACAAACTACATGAGGTCAGACCACTCAGTGAAGGTAGTAAAGTAATTATGACTAATGTAGTGTTTGAAAAACTGGGCCCGACACACTAAGACTTACACACAAGTTTCAGAGACCAAACTGTACATCTTTTAAGTTACATTATGTATAAAACTGACTACTAATGGGCAGTGGTGGCTCAGTGTTTAAGAGCACAGCGTTATTGATCACAGGGTTGTGGGTTCAATACTCTTGTCCAATGGGGTGCCACTTTTAGCCAACCTGAGCAGAGCACTTAACCCTCTCTCCTCCAGGGGTGCCACAGCATGGCTGAACCTGTGCTCCTTGATTTCTAAGCTGCGATATGCAAAAAAAAGAATTTCACTGTACTGCACAACTTTGCAAAGCGTGACAACAGTAAATGGGTTAACATCAGTTATGCTGCTGATTCTGCAGAGATTCTGCTCAATTTAGTCAAGTTTGAGCTAGCTGTAGCCACAATATACGCTTGCAGTGTTACGTTTTACATTTTCATAGCTAGAGCAGAGTTACACCCCTGTATTTCTGCCTCTACATAGTTTGCATAGATCTGCCAAAATTAGGTACATTAATAAAACAGTGTTACACTATACAGGCCACAAAACTTTATCAGCTGAATGATATTAAAAGTTAATAGTCATACTGTACTATTTGAAACAGCCCACTCAACCGATCACTCAAAACCAATGCAAAAACTGACCACAACTGTTTATTTCCCTTTAATGACAGAAATATTAATTTAGTCAAAAGAGACATTTGTAGAAACCTGTAATGCTTAAGCTTCAACATTTCTACCAAAAACACTCAACAGCCAAATGTGTCTCTACAAGAACACAGAATCACAAAAACATAAACTGTTTTACAACCCAATCATGGCATGCACAGAAACTGACAAGACTACAGGAATGGTTCAATAACCTGCATGTCCAATTTAACTGCTCTAACAAAAGGACATTCCTAAAGGAACAATGATTAAACCTAAACTAAAAACAAATCTTTGTTTCCAACACTTCTGATACAGTTAAGCTCTAGGAAATAATATTTAAAAGTAACACAGACATGCTCAGTGTGGACAGCAGAAAGATCCTTTGCATTGCTTGTGAAATCATTTGAAAATGACCTTTATCTCCTACTGTAAACACCACAACGTCAAAATAATGACCATGAAACTGACCTGTGCGTTCAATGTAGTCCACACATTTCTCAATAAAAAGAGGTATAGGTCTTTCAGGAGTGACCAGGTTCTGCAGAGGCACTCCAAAGTAGTTGCTTTCCCAGTTTCTTCGAGTTGGTGGATACAACGGCTTTGTAGCCTTTACTTTGATCTGTACACAAATAAAATGGTCCATGTCAAATAAGAGTTCCCCAAAACAAAAAAAACCAACATTACTGAAGTTTCCATCAGGAGAGTGTGGCATATTCAACAATATTAAAAACACTGCTAAAAAAAAGACAATCCGTATAAATATTTCATGCATGAACTTTGGTGTAAACACAAATACACTACCTTTTTGGGTTCCTTGGTTTTTGTAGCCTTCTTTTTCTTCAGCTTCTTGTCATCCTGTTCTGGGTCTGAGGTGATGGCTGGATTATCTATCCCTCCTTTCCAAGGATCTACGGGTGAGAGCAAAGGGTCTTCTTCGCTGCCCCGGTTACCCCTTCCTTTTTTCTTCTTCTGCACTGCTGGTCCTGATTCATCATCACTGACGTCAGAGTGCACTCGTCTATGGTATGCTTTTGTCTTGCTGAAAAGGATCTTTGAACGGTGTTTGTATTTGGAGGGCCTTCTGCCACCCTGAGACTTTGACATGCGGTCAAACCCATTCTCTTCGTCACCATGAAGACCATGAAGTCCACCAAAAGAGTTGCGCATCTTTACAATTCTGCTATGGGTGTCGTCTGGGACAGCATAAATATCATCACTGAAACCCTTAGACTTGAGCAGTGTATCTGCTGGTTCAGCATAATTATCAGACGCTTCAAGATCCTCGCCATGAACCATTAATGGACCTCGTGTTCTCCTAGTACTCCTCATTCCAGCTTCAATGGTCTTCAAAAGGTTGGGGTCTAGCTTTTTAACATTAGGCTTGGTTAGCACAGGTTTAGGTCTCACTGGGGGAGGCACTTTGTGGTTGCGTTCATGATCACCCACTGGTGTACTGTGGACAGGGTACTCGTTACCTTCCAAGTCAATTCTATACTTTCGTTCACTAGGGGTGGGCAGCAGTTGTACGTCATCCCCTATGGGGCTGTAAGGTGGTGGTCCCTCTGCATCATCCTCAGAATCAGGGTAATATGTGTACGCTGGTGAATGACTGTGTGGTGACTGAGGGAAGACATCTTCGGTGGTGCTGGTTCCATCCCGTGCACTGTCAAACATAAAAGAGCTCTCTATACCATTCTTCTTATCAAGAACCTCATTGAAGAATGGTGTGAACACCTCTGTCTGCCTGTGGTACTGAGACAAGGAGTACAGCGCTGTAAATTTAGCTGTGATTTCTGTGGCAATGTGCTCCCCCTCGGTCATCAGCTCCTTGATCGCTTCATTCTCAAAGAAATCAGCCTGGCTGTCTGTGATTGCCACCATTTGAACTGGAATGACATCCTGGACTTCCGCCAAGAATGCCCTGAGCATGGCCATGGAAGACTTTCGTTTTGCTGAATAGACAAGTATGTACCCGTGGACTAATTCGTCCTTTCTGATCCCAATTGAAGAGTGGTAAGAGAGGACAGTGACTTGTATGCGCCTGCGACTGTCACCAATGATCTTGTCAAGGATCAGGGTGTTGCTCTGCCCAGGCTGACCAGCACTGCAGGACTGCGAGTCCAGAAAAGGTGAGAGAATAAGATCCACACTGAATGGATCCCCACACATGGCACACATAACTATCCTCAGGTCTATTTCGGAGAGATCTTTGATGGAGGGCATTGGGTTCATCAAATCAAAATTGTGCTTTAGGCCCTCTAAGACTGCCCTGAGTGCCTGTTTTATTTGAGATTCATTAAACTTTCGTGGAAAGGCCCCAGAGGGTATGTCTATGAACGTGCACTGTAGCTTATTGGCAAGCTGTTGGCCCTGATGCCTTAAAATAGGCATGTTTTTGCAAACACTATCTCGCTGACTGGCTAAGATGAGAATAAATGGCAATGGCTGGATAAACCTGTCTCTTCTGCTCTGGGTGATTTCAGCTCGGATTCGGCTTATGCGGTCGCCAATGTAATTGAGTGACTCTATTGAGCTAAAGACACAGAAGAACCCATGAGGCTTGAAAGTCGATACCCAAGAATGGTTCAAAAGCATGGAAGAATTTACATCAACAGGCAAAAGATCCAATTCATAGATCTTCCCGTCAAGTGTGTACTCGTCATCAGTGGACTGGGCTCTTATTTCATTAGCAAGTTCTTGAGCCAGTCCTTCTCGTCCAACAAGACACAAGTTCACTTTATCAAGGTTAGTACTGTTGTAGTACAGACTTGGACGACCATGGTCCAGCTGAACCAACCTATTTGCAAGAACCTGTTCAACTTTTAGGTCCACGCAGCTCGTCCCACTCAAGCAAGTCTCCTTTGTGGGATGGTAGACAAACCCAATGTGTTTCAGTAAAAGGGACTCCCTATCTGGAGCAAGTTTCTGGAGAGCTCTGTATCTGGGTTCCTCATTAAGGACTGCATGGATTTCACTCATTTTGTCACAGCTTGGGGTGGCATTCAAATCCAGGTCATAAAACAGCTCTGCATGCTCAAAAAGCATTTCCTGAAATTCTTCTTTGGCCCTTTCTACTATTTCATGCTGATGCCGCCCGTAAACATCTCTCCTATCCAATTCGGTGATATATTTGTATGCCTCATCTTCCATGACAAAACACATAACCTCCTCCCAGGGTTGACCAGGACTTATGAAATGCACTCGATCCAGAGTCTTCTTGAATTTTTCCTTCATTTCCACTCGCCTCTTCTCAGATATCAAATGCTGGACATGGTTTTGATAAATCCTCTCCCCTTCCACAGTTTTGAGAATGTCAAATGGCACTCTTCTGTCATCAGTTTTGTTAATGTGATCTGTCTCATCCCAAGGGGTTTGCTCCAGCACAACAAAATAGTACTGAAACTCAGCTCGGCTCTTCATAAGGTTCTGAGCTTCTCCCCAGCTCAGGTTCTCAATCTCTTCTAATTTGTTAAGCAACTTGTTAAAAATTTTTGGCAGACTGGAGAGATAATCCTCTCTCCTTTTCTTGATATGCTCTTGCCTCAGCTGTTCAATGTGCTTAGAGAAGGTGCTCCTCGCCTTTCTGGTGCCTTCCAAATTGATGTACTCCTCATAGTCTGGGTGGTTTTTCAATGTATTGCTCATAATTTTCCAGCTTGTGTGATAATCTCTGACAGTTTGCACAATGAGCTTTTCAAACTTGTCCGAGATCGCAGCTACTAATTGTCTCTGGGTTTTGTAAGCCTCCAAATAAGGGACAATTTTGGGTTTGCCTCGTGTTTTGTCCATTTGCTGGGTCAAGGCATTAAAACAGAGCTCCACATTGACAGATGATCGAGCTGATGTCTCAACCACCAGGAGATTCTTTTTGCTTGCAGCAAATGCCTGGACATCCCTTAAATATTGCTCTACACACTCGTCACATTTTGTTGCAGCAAGGATGATGGATTTTTTTGACTTGGCAATTTGAGAGTAAAGGCTACTGACAAATTTCATCTGGTCATCAAATTTTCTATTGCACCCTTTGCTTACATCTATGCACAAGACAAAGCCGTCAATATTCAGCTTCCCATCAGGCATCTGTTTCTGATCAAAATCCTGCTCCAAGCCAAGCTGATCTGTGCAAATATACATCAGTTTTTCAGCCGACTGCAGCTTCGTAGTCGCAGCCCGCTTAGTGTACGGCTGCAAGTTTGTGCTCCGATGAGGCAAAAAGGTCTGGTCATCAATAAATTCAGTCTGTTCAATGACTTGAATTCTACACTCAAGGCCATCGTCCCCTCTGTGCAACACTTCCCCCCAGTACAGAAAGTGATCATTATTCACCACACGCCCTCCAAAGTCAATTGTGCTCAACACAGAAGTGTGCTCAGTGTAGTAGCTGTCCGCACTGGGACGCACATATCTGTTGCATAGGCAGGACTTGCCCACACCACAGTTACCCTTTTCTTTCTCAGTGCCTGAGAGCCCAACAACACTGATAGCGTATGTTGGTGGACGAGGCTCCTTATTCTTGGCCATTATACTGCCCCTCTCATTGCCTTGTCACTCTCAGCAAAGTCTGCCACCAAGGCAAGGATGAAGTTCCATTTGCTATTGGCAGTGCATATCCATATCCCACTATGGACTTGTCGATATTCCTTTCTCCAGAATCATCTGTTATGGGGCAACTGCACTTGCCCTTGGATATCACCTACCTGCAACATAAGGAATAAAATTTATTAAAGGAACATTTCAGAAAAATATTAGCAAGATGTCAATTACAATTTTTACATTACTGGGAACACAACAAATGTATACATGTCTAAGGACATTTTGACTTAATTATAAACTTAGTTTAACTGAAAACGACTAGAGAAAGACTAGTTTGTGGCTATTTATAGAAGATCATTTTGCATGAAAATAGCAGTAACCAAAAAATTAGGCTACATCAATACAACAAGACAATATTGTGAAAACAATATCTGAGAGATATGATCTGTCTCAAGGTACCTCTACTTAAGCACCTAGTAATCTGCTATTCTGACTGGAGGAAAGGTGTCAGAAATATTTTGCCAATAAAGTCATTCATGAATGTACTAAAGGTGGCATTTCAGGTTATGGGTATCAGTATCGGGACAATATTTGTAGAAAATACAGTATCATTCATCATAGCGATGAGAGAGGAAAGGATGTGATGCATTCCTGTAACAAATCTATCCAGAAATAGCACATACTAACAGTGTATGAGGTCACATAGTTAGCTGTGTGTCTCTTCCTGTGGGGTTGCAGTGCTTGAGTAGTCTGTGTATGGTAGTCTGCTTTTAGATGCTTGTAAGGAAGGAAAGTGCTTCAAATTATAAAAGCTCATTTTAAGCTAAGTAGGTTTTTACCAATTAAAAATGGATATCACTAGTATACAGAGTAAATAAATCTGTATTTGTAAAGAAAGTTTACCCCATTTACCATAAAAGAATAACTGAATAGTCTTCAACACAGCAAAGACAATGCCATCTAAGTGGGTTCAAAGTTTAAGGGTTGGGAGAATAAGCAATCCGAGGAAACATAGGTTTATTTATTTGATAGTGGTTTTATAGCCAATACCTCACAGTGACCGTTGTTTCCCACTCTCCCACCCTTCTCACACTACAGCTGCATCTAATTCTATACTCAGTGTAAGAACATATAATGCAAACATTATTTTATAGTTTCTATAAACACAGAAATTCTACAGTTCAATAATGTATGTATAATAGTATGTATAGTTTAAGTAAATGTGTAAATACTCTATTATTCCTATTTTCATTTTCTTGTGTTTTTTATGCATCTGTTTTACTACTGAATGGGAATTGCACCTAGGTTTTTCACTCACCCTTACACCTGTGTAATGTGATGTGACAATAAAATTCAATTTAATTCGAGACACCAAAAAATATTCAGCACCCATCCTGTGGCCATAAAGGTCATTCATGCAAGAGGTCACTGGAAACATGACATGACCGTGCACACTCCAAGACCAATGGTACCAGCAGTCGTGTATCTTCAGAGTACAACAGATGCCAAAAATGTATGAATTACAACTAAGGGTATAGACTGAGCAGTGTTCCCATTCATTCACCTAAAGAAAAGGGTTCTCCACTCTATTGCCTGATGTACACACAGTCACTGTCCAATGAAAACCGAGCATCTCCAAAATGGCTCTAAGCTTTGAATGCTAGTTTATTAAGAACCAATCTGAGAGTCTTTGCATTGGTCTTCTCATCCAGAATGATTGATACAGTGTGCAGAGCAGCTACGACAACTACAAATGGACAAAAATTTAAACTTGATTTTCATTGAACAGCGACGTTATGTCAACATGCTTTGGACCGAAAAGAAAGATCCCCAGGCTTACAAACAAGGTCCACATTTGAGAGAAGACGTATTCAAAGGTTTTGCTCTCAGTTCTGGACAGTCAGAGCAGGTTTAGTGTTTCAGGAGGTGTTGGGCTGCAGCTTCAAATGGTGCAGGACTGTGACCTGCAGCACAGGCGAACACACCTATTTGATAACAGTCATTAAAACAGCCTTCTGAAAGAACCTGAGAGGTTTGGACCCTGAAACTAACTGTTACTGCCTTTAAAGCCACTCAGGAGGGGCTTTAACAACACTGAACTAACTAGTCACGACTGAACCTGGCTGATAAACTCCCTACATCTCTCTGTAGGGAGATATAGGGATGCAGTTTAAGAGCATTTGTGAGCAGAAACTCAGATGTGAATCTGTGAAGCCCGCTGAACGCCTCCTTCCACAGCTCAGGTGAACGTTAACGTCTGTTTGTAAAATGTCTTTAAAACACGGGAAAGGGAGAGGAGGTGGACGCAGAAATGGTCAGGGAGCTTTCACTGGACCGAGAAGAGCTATTGTTACATCTCATTTCTTCCTTTGGGCTTCACTGAGACCAAGAGACCGGCGCAGAGCCGAGAGCGGATCATTAACGGCGGTAACGGACAAGTACGGACCTGTCCTGCTGAACCGTCAGTCCCACCGTTTAAACAGCAGCCCGAACCGAGGAACAAACAGGAACAGGGGACACCACCAACCCTTCGGCCAAATAGGAGGGCTTCAAACCCCTTTACTGGCCTTACTGGGATATTTGAAAACCACCGCCGCTGGGAAACCCAGACTGAAAAGCGCCGTATTAGAAGGGTTTGATTAAACTGGGTGGAATAAGGAGCTAGCTACATTCCCAGGCCTTGTCCAGGACAACGCTTCCTCTGCCTATAGGGAGACAATCCGCAAACTCCGCTCCGCGGTTTGGCTCCGGCCGCTGGGCGGCTGTTTGTGGCGACACCGCTGCAGAGCCGCCTCAGCGGTCGGAACCAAATCCCGGGCCGGATTTTGTTGCGTTGTGGACCCGGAGTGTCCCCTCTTCAACCCAGCTAGCGGGCCAAGTGTCCCCGTGCGCCAAGTACTGCAGGGGATGTGTGTGAAAAGCCTGATCAGACACAGAAAACAGCGTCGCGTCCGCCCGGCTCTGAAACTAAGCAGCACAAATGACAGCAAACAGCAGCAAAGTCACGACACTCCTCTGAACGCATTCCCCTACCTAACATGGTCGCTCCCAGCTCCCGACACCACCGAAAGGAGGTGGCATTCCCGTCCTCCCCTCTCTGCTCCTGCGACGAGCAACGCCACTCCAAATAGTCCGTTTGTTTACACGTCGCGAACAATCTGCGTAATTTTCGACAAGAATTCTTTGGACCGACTGAAAGTGGATTTGTGGTGTGTGTGTAATCCGAGCCGGACTCCCTCCCCTTTCATTCCAGGCAGTAATGGCGACGGATAGATCCGGCTCTCTCGCTCTCCCTCTCTCTGGATCCCTCCCTCAGCCACTCTCTCTCACTCACTCACTCTCTCACTCACTCACTCACTCACTCTCTCTCTCTCACTATCCAGTAACTTTTCCATTTCGTTCCTCGCGGGAGCGCGCCTCGTTCACGGCTGTCTCTCACTCTAATTGAACATTAATAGGCTGGATTTCAGTCTCTTCCAGTTAATCTGACTTAAGAAACCAGTTATATGTGGGTTGCCATGTAACACTGCTCCAAAACAGGCAGAAATTGGTTCCCATCAATGTTGCTTATAATTAAAGTACCACATTCGGATGTAATGTGTATGTCTGATAGGCTAAAACAAAAAAATCACCAAACTTTGTTAACAAATATCCCAGATAACATGTGCACATGGGGACTGAATGGGAACTGGGAGCCAGAAGGTTTTGAAATGTAAAAGTAAACATGTAAATAGACAGGGGGATATGTCCTCCGCATTTAACACATCCACACAGTGAAACGCACACATACACACTAGTGAACTCACTAGTATACACACTTGGGGCAGTGAGCACACATGCCCTGAGCAGAGGGCAGGCCTATCAATGGCACCCGAGGAGCAGTTGGGGAGTTGAGTGCCTTGCTCAAAGGAACTTCAGTCATGCCCTGCCAGTTCAGGGATTCGAACAAGCAACCTTCCAGTCACAAGGCTGGTTCCCTAACCACAGATCTTATGCTGACCCCACATATAGATACCCAACAGGGTCAGTGATGAGACCAGTAGAGGTCTGCAATTAAGGTGGTCTGTATTAATACAGCCCATTTGGGAAGCCCAAATGGGTCTCAGTAATAACGTGAGACCCAAATATGTACAAACCCCACGCCCATCTGGAACCCATCTAGCCCAGGTTTCACCCCTGTGAATCCCAAATGAGCATGTTCACTAGGATATGTTCCAATTCCTCCGGCAAGTGAATGTTACCCTGTTTCTCCAGTTAAAAAAATCTCTGAGAATAGCCATACCAAAAAAATAGTCTTACTTATGTATATTGCAATTTCTACTGTAGACTAAGCACTGTAACCTGACTGCTAATTTCTCACCAAAATCATTGGACACAACATACTGTTGCATTGTTCACTAAAGCCAGAAAAAAAAAACGTTTCTGAAAGTCCAGTTCCATTTTTTTTTTGAGATAACCTGCCTGTTTGTAAAAAAAACAAAAAAACCCCACTTTTTTAAATTAATTGTTGTGTAAAGTATATTTTGCTAAATTTATCCATGGAAGTGAGAGGCCTATTGTCCCCCGAGCCTGTTTGGGTGTGGGCTCAGCTGTCTCTCAACAATTCAAATGCAATACAAAACACCCTGAGAAGAGCAGGACGCCCTATCCTGTTTACACTGTCCTTTAATTTTGCATATAACTTTCCAGCTGACCCTTAGTGTCCAGTTTGAGGGCCATCATTTTATTTTTAGGCTGTTTCTTTTCAAGTTTATGAGTCATCTGTCATTACATTATAATAATCATAACAACTCATAAGTCATAAGAGAATTAGAGATTGTCATTCCTCTGTAATAATCTTTTGGGAGTTGATAGTCAAGGCTCTCGTGTTGTAGTTTGGCACTTGGCCATCAGTCAATATGAACAGGAAAAAGCAGCTGGAATGTAAGCCCAGAGTATTCATACACTGGGTTGATTCCAGCTCATTGTACTATAGCTGACCTCCATGTTATCAATAGTAGAACCCATTGATTGCGATGTTGTGAGGTTTAGTTGTGTGAAATGAACAAATGAGCAAACTAATAATTCCATTAGGCAGCACGTTTATTACATTTGTAATTCTGTACTACATTTTTGTGTGTGCTTTTATTCGGGGTCTTCACTTTTAACTTATAGGTCTCTACAGTCTCTGTATCACAAAAAAACCATGGAAACTTCAGCTCCATTAAAGTGTTTATTGGTCACTGTAGGCTACTTCTGCATATTCGCCCACAGATGGTCATGTTGTTTGGTGTGTGGCTGGTTATGACAGAGGAAGTTCCCTTTTTCTTCATATAATTTTGATTATTACAGTTAGTAGAGCTCATCCAAAACATGGTTACTATTCTTGCTTACTAAAATTCAATAATTCATATGTGTAAAAGGAGTCATATTATGCTGTGTTTTTTAAACAGTACGCATTGTATGGTTTTAATCATCTTAATCTGTAGATTCTATTACTCTTTGAAAGAAAACTGTCAAGTTTTCATAAAAGCCAATAACTCTTTAATTCTGTGAGGAACAGCTTGTTTTTGGGTTTTATTTTGATGCTATTTTTTATTTAAAATTGCCATTAATCTGCCATTAATGTCTCAGGGCATTTCAGCAATGATTGTATCAGAGCAAAGTTTATTCTGCTGGCTTTGCCTGTTACAGACATTACCAGCTGTGGCCTGGTGGTTAGGGAACCAGCTTTGTGACTGGAAAGTTGCCAGTTCAATTCCCTGAACTGGCAGGACATGACTGAAGTGCCCTTGAGCAAGGCACTTAATTCCCCAGCTGCTCCCTGGGCAATGGGGATAGGGCTGCTCACCACTCTGGGCACATATGCTCTCTGGTGTGTATTTGTGTGTTTCACTACGTGGACAAATTCCCCTGAGTGCAAGCATAGTAGGTATATCAAGCTAACAGCCCCCTTGATTAATTGCAGATATTTGAAGCTTGTAACAGAAAATTAAAGGAGACCTATTTTAAGTTTTATTTGGAATTTATTATAGTTCCCATGCCCTTGTCCTCAGAAAACAAACTCAGTTAACATAATTCATATCAATAAGAAAAAAATACTTAGTGAAATGTGTGCAATTATAAGCTTAAAAAATAAGAATGTACAGAGGAGTCAGTTAAGAAGACATTGGATATAGTAAAGTTATAAATATGTTTACTTTGAAGTCACAGTCATATAAATTTGTTATTATCTAGAAATACAACCATTTTTACAAATTATAAAGAACCCAGAAAATGCCTTCTGAACAGTTGTTGCCATTGACCTCTGGTCTGTCTTCCTTTATTTTGTTTTAACAAATGTAACACATGAAACCTATTTAATTAATGTTTTTATTTTTTTGCATTGTATGCACACTGTAACAGTAGTGAGTGGTATGCATTAACAAATCAAGCTTTTATAGTAGTATTTACTGTTGATTACTGCACATGTACTGCAAGTTAAAAAAAATCTTTTATTTGTTTTCCATAGATGTCCCCTTTTTATTGGGATGCTAAATTTGGAATAAATGACTTTTCTAGTTGCACACTCCATTACTTCTTTATTCAATACTATTTTCCAGTTTAGGTTTTTGCAGTCAGTGTTGCAGTTAATGGTGTTTTCTGTGAACTCTTCTTCACATTAATCACAGTTCTTTATTTATATCTGTATTTATTTAACTTTCTGACCCTATAAATGCTTGTAACTTTTTTGTTTTGCTCATTTACATCATTCAAGCTCTTATTTTCATTTAACATTTAATGTTGAAGTCCCATAAGCTACCCCTTGCTCTGCCACTGTTTCTAGATATTATACAACATTATCACAGAACATGACTTCTGTTGTCTACTAAACTGTTCAAAAAATCAGAACAACTTGTAGAATTACACGCTTTAGTTCACATTTCTTATTTTTAGTTGGTTGACTAAAAATACATTCCAGCTTCAAATCCTTCCTCTTATGTATGTAATTTACACAGAATTTACACATAGTAAATGCCATAGGACATGCCAAAAGACAATTCTAGCTGGTAATGCCATCTACAGTATTTATGCCATTCAAGGTACCGACGTGATACTTTGGTTGGAGAAATGGGATGGGGTTCAGAAATGGAATGTCCCATCCATAAGGCACCCACTCTAATGCCTTGCTAGAATTTACATTGTTTTGTCATAAGCACGCTAGCCACTTTTGGCATGCTATTGTACTAGTTCATCTCAAGGAAAATCCCTTCTTTATCAGAATTTCATTAAAGACATAAGCTTTCTTATTCATTACATGTAAAATGACATTTCAAGCTTTCTTTGATCAGTATGGCTTATAGCTAATGAAAATCAGATAACCAGCACCACAAATGATTAGAATATTTCATTTCGAGTTAGAGTAATTTGCTATTCAAATTAACATAAAGCACCTTAACAAGCACCTTAACTTTATGATTAAACTGTGAATAAAAATGAACTGTTTCACAGTATTTGAATTCCCTGTGACAAATCTGATGTTTACTGAGTAAAAGATACAAGCAAGTTTTATTTTCTTAGTTTATTTTGGTGTGTTTATGTGGTGACCAGGGCATATGGGTTGTACTTTTCCAGGCCCTGTAAATAAATCAAAGCAGAGAAACCTCTGACCTGTACCTTTTAATCCTGGACTAGAGGTCAAGTGTTTGACTCTTCTCAGAGGCCTCAGCTCCTGCAGAGTAAATTGGATCACACTGTGAGGTTGTATTTGAGTTATGTTAGACCTACTTTCATCAGCTACTGGCGATCCATTACTTCCTTCCAAGAATTTTCTTCTTTCAGCATCTTAAATGAGTATTCTAATTTCTCCCTTGTAATCTCCCTGCATCTCAAGTATGCTGTCAGATTTACATAATAGCCACACACATGATTGATTGATTGATTGATTGATTGATTGATTGATTGATATATACTTTATTGATCCCTTGGAGGGAAATTCATTGGAAAACAATAGCAGTATACATGAGGTAAGAGAGGAGTAAAAACGCACACCCAGACTATGTTCCAGGAGAAGCATAATTTAGGTAGATTAAATAAATAAATAAATAAAAATGGGCTCTGTTGTTTCTGAAGCATTGATTTTAATTATATTTAGAGTAAATAGCTGTTATGCTCTGGGGTAATGCATTGAGAGCATCATCCATGATAACTGACAGAGGAGACAAGTTAGAGAGAAGGTACAAAACACTGGAATATTCCTGTATGATGTAGACCTGAGTACAACCTGGCCCATCTCTTCCAGCAAGTCTGAGGATCTTTGTAGAGGTGTGCACACATCATCTTATAAATAGATGCTGGGTCGAACAAAGTCTAGGTTATCAAATATGCACACTCCCCACTTGACCCTTTATCACCATCCATAAGACAATATGCAAATACTGTTTTTCCTTTGCCATAAAAGGTTATTGAAAATGCGGTGTTATCAGCACAGCAGCAACATTCTTCCTTTCTGTCTGTGTACCAGTCTGTTTGCTAATAGAGAAAAGAAGCATTTTTTCCACTATTAAATAATACTGAAGCTATTAAATGTGGCTACAGGGAATGCTATTCCAGTGTGAATCAATGTAATGTAAATCTTTGATTTAACTTGTCAAATGTTCATTAAGAATGAATGGGACTACACTGTGCTGTGGATTATGTATGCACATAGAGTACTGTATGACAGTCTGGCTGTCATGGCATTACATGAAGTAATCTCAGCAGTAGGTTTTCTTTGTATAAACAAATAAACATCTAGTAGTCAGAATATGTTGTTTTCATCAATGTTTTTCATATGGTGGATAAAATTCCATGAATCAGCTGACAGGAATTAAATTTTGTGGGTAGGTTTGACAACGTGAATGATTCAAGATTTGCATATGTGGTGTAAGCAAGGACAGGCCTCATCACTGTACTTGCCAAACTGTATAAGGTGTTTTTCATTCTAACTCATGCTGTTGTTTTGGCTACATGCTTTGCAAGAAACATATAACAAAATATGCAGTGGTACCAAGTTAATATGAAAAACATGCAAATTCACATTCACATCTATGCAAGTCAAAGGCCTTTTTATTTTTCTGGTTGACCAAGCATGTTGAAGATAGACAATGTGGACAAGGATTGGGACACATGTCCATTCATGTTTCTTATGAAATCAAAGGTAAAAAGTGTTCAGATGTGTCAAGGTCAGGAGGTCAGGATACTGGATTATTACCCACCTCATCCCCATCAGCCAAACTCATCCCAAAATATTGGACGGAGCATCATTGTTCTGGAGAACACAGTCCAACTGCTACACACCTCAATGCTGAGGGACTTATACCCCACATCTGGCATTAGGAAGGGTGCCAATAGATTCATGTTTATCTGCTCCAATAGTGCTATTTTATTGGCAATACCCCTTTACAGAGACTAAAGCTGTGTATGTATATATCTGCACATCTGTATCAGCCATGGGGGCAACTCACAGTAGCCTTGCATTCATTCAAAAGGGTGTCCACAAACATTTAGTCATTTAGACTAAATTAACACTATTTTCTTCTTACACAAATATGCAGTTGATCATTCAAGAAGTATTTATTCTGTCTTCAAATGTTGCCTGTTTAGTTATTCTGTAATACATGTAATGGATGCTTACAATAACAAACTCCATGCCTAAATCCTCACAGACTTGCCTTGTTATAAAAAAAAAAGTATGCAAAAATTATGCTATTTGTAACCCATCATATGATATGCTTTTGTGTATTTTTTTAATTACCCTGTCATGCAATGTCAGAAACCAAACAAGCAAGTCTGATTGAGAAAACAATGTTAAGGACAGAGCAAATAAACGGAGCAGAATTTCATGAAAAGAACACCTCTTACACATGGGGTTGGATCGATAATGCTTGTTTGTGTAGCAACCAGTGTCTCTGTGGTCCTCACATAGTCATCACAGTCCCCCAACCTGTGAACACCTGTGGCTAGACTTCAAAAGAGCAGTGCATCTAAAACAGTCTAAGAATCTCAAAGAACCTAAAGCCATGTGCAAAGAAGAATAGACGAATGTCTCCCCCAACAAAATTGACATTTACATGCAGTGATTCTTGTCAAAATAATCACCATGTAGGGTGTCAAGCTAGTTTAAAACTGTGAAAAGATGTAAATAAAGAATAATCTTACTTGAAAGAAAATAAATGTTAATAACGAAATGTTAATGTCATCTTAAACTGTCTTATCTATTCACAGTAACAGACAGTTTGACTAGGGGTGCCAAAAGGTTCACATGCCACCACAAGTAGCTACATTTGGGATGGAGTATAAAGGTTTTAATACCATGCTGTGTCTAGGCATCATCATAAGTATAAGGTACATCAGTTGTGAGAAAGTAAACTGTTGGCTATTATTATGTTACATATGCTACATTAGTCTTGCAGCCTTTTTCAAGAATACAGCAACAGACCTCATATATTTTTTGCCTGATTCACAACATTTAATTGTGCAGAACAGAGTCAGTGTCAGTAAGGCGGTGTCAGAGCTAAGTAACGAGTTTGTGCTGACATCAAAAGCACAGCAGCAGGCTTCACATATCAGGCCCTTGCCTTTCTGCCTGTGCCTCCTTTAAAACAAATCTCCCCCCTTGGTTCTCTCCATCATCATGAATTATTCACCTCCCCCCTACCCTCAAAATCTCCAGGACCTGCTTTCCTCAGATCCGCCGAATCATGGGCAACTGCCCTGGAGGGTCCAGCTGAGCACGCATGGTGCCCCGGCTCTTGCTGAATAAACTCATTATGCTGGACAAGTCTAATTATTTTCAAGCACTAACAAAAGAATGCTCGACCCGAGCCAGTTTTGATGAACTTGAGGCATTTAAAACCCTTCAGTGACATAAATGATGATGTTATCTTTTCGGATGGATGAATGTCACTGAAGTACCTCCTCAAAATAAATTCCCCTTAAACCCTGAGGGCTGCTCACTCAGCTAGCAATCAAGCATCCAGGTCTGCTTTAGCTGATCTAGCACATAATCAGAGCACAGAATGGTTAGAGCTGGGGGGTGGACTGGCCCCCTAACCTACAACCCCCCAAGCCTCTGCAAAGCATGCAGGCAGTCCCTGATCGGGCAGTGCAATTGGAACCAGCTGCGGCTATTTACCCTGGGCAGCACAGCAGCTGCATCGCCATGGTTACAGGTCCACGCTTGGGCCCACTGGGCGGGGCCAGGTATCAGAGGTCACCAGGAATGAGGCCATGGATGGGGAAACTGGGAAATCATTCACATACCCAGCAGAACCAAATGAAATGGAAAAAAGACCCTTCAGGCCTCCGACAGTTACTTACAGTGATCCCTGAATTCAGTGTTTTCAGTTCCTCTAATCCATTATCCGAGTTTGTGAACAGGCTGCAGACTGAGCAATTGTGAGAGTGAAAGTCCTGCTGAAATTTACAGCCCAGTAGACTTCTCATGACGCATCCATTTTTTCCTAATTTTGGAATGCAGGAAGTGGCTTTTTTAACTGCAGAGCCTGTTTGGCAAGAGCAGAGTGGCTGACATGAAACAAAAACTAAAATGAAGTGAACATAGAAAGACAAGTACCGGGCCTTTGGCATGACATACAACCCGATGCGTTTGGAAATCAGCCGTCCACATCAAACATTTAGGAGAATATATTTTAAGCATGCTAACTGCTCAAGCTAACACTTTGAAAAACCAGGGCTCCAATGGGGGATGTCACCCGGTCTCAATCAATAATACATACTTCTCTACTATATAATACATGCAAATGCCGTTTCAGTTGAGATGTGACGACATTCTGTAGATTGAATTCTTTTATACAGAGACAGACTAAATGGTATCTTAGTTTGTAACATGAATAATGTATGTATATATAATACATTATCAATCTAATGTAAAAACTTTCGCATTTTTGTAATATAATGTTTAAATGTTCTTTACATATGTTACAAAACAGCTTGAAAAGTTTTGTTGTTGTTTTATTGTTTGTTTGTTTGTTTTTTGAGAGCAAAGGACATTCTACACCATATGGTGTGTATGCAATTTTCTTGTATTTTCTTGTATGTTCAATTATAAAATTTGTTTATAATAAAAAAGTTTCACTATAAAGGAAGACAAAGCTTTGAAAAACTAACACATCACATTCAAAATGAAATCAAAAATACAAGCATTGCAGGTCAGAGAATCACAGGTTTGAATTCATGCTGCTTGCCAAGAGTGAGCAAAAACTGACCATTATCTCTGATATAACACCCACTGCAATGCTAGTTGGCACAGGTATCTGTTAGCCATTGTATTGGAGCTGGGGACCCAGCGTTTCCTTTGAGCATGTTGGCTGCTAATTTCAAAGATTTTTAAATATATATACCAGCAAATTGTTGAAGAAATCAAGCAAAAAAGCAAAAAAGATCATCCTAAACACACTTCAAAATCCACTTTGGAATTACTATATAGGCCTTCTTAAATAGGCAGATAATGACAAATCTATATGACCTTAAAAAAAATATATATATAAAATATATATATATATATATATATAAAATATATATATATATATATATATATATATATATATATATATACACACACACACACACACACACACACACACATACATATTATATATATATATATATATATATATATATATATATATATATATATATATATATATATATATAACATTGACACATCACTCATACATCCTTGATGTTATCCCTCCACATCCATTTGGCTCATATTAAACATACCTCCTATTCCATCTTATCAATGCTCCAGCCATTTTTCATGAACCTCAGGTGACTTAAAACCCCAAAAAACCCTCACCCATCTAGTGCAGTACAACTCCCTGATTTAGTTATTGATTTTTTCCCCATAGCCTCAGGAAGCAGAGTGCTCTCTACGGATTTTCTATGCTGTACTTACTGCACAGGGCAAGGCTACATTTATTCCTGCATAGTGCCGCCTCACTGAAATATATTTTCCAACAAAGAGCAAATCTCCACAAAACTTTCATGATCACCATTAACTTACAAGGTAAACATTCTACCTACTGACCCTCACCGCAGCGTGTGGTTTGCAGTTGTTCCTTGAACTACTATGAAAAGCCTTTGCTCTTTCAACCATTAGCTCTGTTTATTTAAAGGTAGTGTTTGGATGATACGATCATAAAACGTGGCCCACTGTTTGACAACCCTGAAGTAAAATAACATGAAAGGAAATCAACTATGTCTACATTCTGTTCATAATCACTATAATGAACATGTCAGTGGCTCGATCTAAAAAGGATCACACAGTACATTACAGTAAGAGGTCTTAATGTTATGGTTGATCAATGTAATGATCTGAGCCATCACATACAACAGTCCGTTCCCCCAAGTAGTAAAAAGGGACACTAACAGCTCAGCAATATATGCAGGACATCCTACGATCACATGTTGCTTCTCATGGCAGGGCTTCCAGCTGGCATTTTCTGCAGGATAATGCAGGATAATGCTCCACTGACATTTCCAAGGGTGAGACCAGCTGGGTTGTCAGCTTCAGCATCCATGGTGCAGAATCTACAGGCCCAGCTGCAGCATCTATAGGAAAATATTACCATAGGATGCCATACGGAAGCTGTATGTCACCTTGCCCAACTGCATCTCATCTTGTATCAGGTTATAGGTTACTCGTAACAGAATTACTAATTTGCTTTCAATCATAGCTTTCCCCAATACATGTATCCTTTCATCATAATCCTAAGTGATTCACTTATGATTTCATCAAATCATAAGTGATTGTCTTAGATATGTTTTTGATGTATTAATTGTTTCAGACACTGAATTCACTTAACCAGGACTGATGCTTGTGTTGTAAGTAGCTCAGTGTTTTAAGAGAGACTTTTAAATCACTAAAATATCAAATATTACATGTTCTGACTAAATGTAGACAGCTCAAAGAATGTAAAATAGAAGATCTAAATTTATTTATTATTATTATTATTATTATTATTATTATTATTATTATTATTAATAATAATAATAATAATAATAATAATAATAATAATAATAATAATAATAATAATAATAATAAATGTTGAAATATAAATATGTGTATCCCAGTCTGTTCTTTATTGTTGTGGTCAACTCAGGCCTTGGTGTTTGCCATGCTCCATCAGAAATCAATTCATGAAGGTCTTGGTAAAACTCCTCCAGTTCTACTCCAGTTCTGAGGTCATTTTAATGTGCTTTCCATACTCTGAGTAGTTTGAGATCTGTAAGTCAACATATTTACTCATCTTCGTCTTTACTTGCAGAGTAATGGAGGCCATACCACCTCATATAAATATTCAGGTCCAAACAGATATGTCAGCCTATGAAAGCCCACAATCCCACACATTCCTCAATTTCCCTCAGGATTGACTGACTGACCAACTGACTATCTATCTCTGAAAAGAAGGTAATGGATGTCAATCCTTAGTTTGTTCTATCTCTTCTATTTTCTTCTGGAGAAAATGCTGGAGCATTCATTTATAAAGAAGTGTTCAATGCCTCTGCAAACTATATCACCAAACATTATGACATGGTAATGGTCACACAATGGTCAAGAACCTCTTGCCTGATGCCTAAGACTAACTTTCATAAGAGTTTAAAGAAGGATGCAGGATTATGCATATACACAAAACATACCAGGGAGGTGCAGTGCATCCAGAAAGTATTCACAGTGTTTCTCTTTTTGTACAATTTGTTATGTTACAGCCTTATTCCAATATGGATAAAATGTGAAATTCTACATACAAAACCTCACAATGACAAAGTAAAAAAAGTTTGTTTGAATTTTCTGTAAATTTATTACAAATAAAAACAAAAATGTACATAAGCATTTGCCATGACACTCAAAATTGAGCTGAGGTGTATCTTGTTTCCACTGATCACCCTTCAGGTGTTCCTAGAGCTGGAATGGAGAACCACCAGGCCGCTTCATAGGGTACTGAGACACAGATCTGGGTACAGAAACATTTCTGAAATGAAGGTGCACACAGTGGCCTACATCATCCATTAATGAAAGCAACTTGGAACCATCTAATTTAGAACTGGCCGTCTGGCCAAATGAGTGACTGTGGTAGAAGGGCCTTAGTCAGGGAGGTGACCTAGAATCCAGTGGTCATTCTGAAAGAGCTCAAACATTGCTTGGTGGAGAGAGGAGAACCTTCCAGAAGGACAACCATTTCTGCAACACCAATTAAGCCTGTATGGTAGAGTGGCCAGATGGAAGCCAGAGCGCTGACTTGGACCTGATTGAACATGTCTGGAGATATCTACAACATGGCTATGCACTGACACTCCATTCAAATAATGGAGATTGAAAGGTTCTGCAAAGAAGAATGGGAGAAACTTCCCAAAACAGGTATGCCAAGCTTAATCAAGTTTAAATTATACTTTAAAAAGATATGAGGCTGTAGTTGTTACCAAAAATGCTTCATATTTTATTAAGTTTTTTTATAGATTTGCAAATATTTCAAATTTATTTATATTTATATTTCACTTTTGAGGGGGAAAATTAATTTAATTTTGAAATAAGGCTGTAACATAAAATGTGCAAAAAGTGAAACACTGAATACTTTCAGGAATTACTGTACACGGTCGTAGTGAAGCAAAACCATCCCCAAAGAAAACCACAATTTTACTATGAACCTCAGAAGACCAGTATAGGTTCACTGGTCATTTTAGACAGTAAAAATGACTTTGTGTTGTAGTCATGGCAAACCCTAGTTCCCATCTCTGCCAGTGTGAAGAAATTTGAGGATGGAGGTCAAAATGCAGTAAGGATGGTTATCCAGGAACAGAATGAAATATGTGAAATGATAAGCAAAACAGCTTTGTTGACCTAATGAATCACAGGTCAACTGGAGGGAGTACAGCTGCTGCAGCGGAGTCGAGGGAGGGAGAAAACTATGCAGGAAGTGGCCCAGTTCAGTGCACAGAAAGCTCATGTTCCTCTTTAAGGCCTTATGTTGGTCTGTGCTCATTGTCTCAACTAACACAAAGGGTATCGCAAAGACATTAATTCGGATGGCACTCTAGAAAAGAAAAGCTACTTCCAGCTGCTCTGGATTTTCTGTAAATCTATACTTTCATTAACAGTGCTGTCTAGTGGTTATAAGGGGTAACAACATCTCTCTACAAAACATTCATCTTTGAGGGCAGTAAGGAAATAAGAGCACATAAAGAAGAAATCCGGTTGCATAGCAAGTTTAATTGTGCTTTGTTTCTGAAGAGCACATACAAAACCTTGAAACCTTGATTATTTATAAACAAAGAAGTGCAGTGATGTCTACCGAGAGAAGAATGAATGAAAAAAAAAAACAGAAACAAAACACACATGAACTCAATACTGTAAATATTGTTAAAACAATGACAATACAAATAAAAAAAAAACTATCAACTACTGACGTTCAAGAATTCTAAATGACTATGACCTTCATAGGTAATATCAACCATCTCAAAGATATGCTTTCAAAATAAACAGTTACTACCGCCTTCATCATTTCCCACATCAAACCTGTCTGACAGTCTGGGACTCTAGAAAGAAAAGTGTCTATGGTGCATCTTTCAGCTGGAACCTTTTAGATCCCATCTGCTTTCTGGTGCACTCAGTTTAGCTTACAGGCTTTGTCTGAAATTTTACACTTTTCCTCCAGTGTGCTGAGCCCCACTGTAAACTGGACTGGCAGACAGCTGCAGTGGAACTGGCTCAAGTTTCAGAAAACTGGTTTTCCCCTAGATTTTACAGATGAATACTATTGGAATATACACTAATATAATGTATATTAGTAACATATCTTATATAAGAGTTCAAATTTGTGAATTATGAACAAAATGTTTTTTTTTGGATGCATTTATATATATATATATATATATATTAGCTTCTAAGCCTCTATATATTTATGAATATACACATTCATGGAAATACTTCAGTCAAATAGTCAACAGTTTGGCAGCACGTAGCAGCAGTGCAATGCATAAAATCATGCTGATATGGTTCAACAGCTTCAGGTACAATTCATATCAATCTTCAGAATGAAGGGAAAATGTGATCTCTGATAATGAGTATGGCATGATTGTTGGTGTTTTATACAACTGCTGATCTCCTGGGATTTTCAGCACAATAGTCTCTAGAGTTAAGAGTGGTGCAATGACGAAGACACAGTGAACTGCAGTTCTGTTGATGAGAGAGATCAGTGGAGAATGGCCAAACTGATTCAAGCTCATACAAGACGCTATGATAACTCAGATAACCACTCGATATAATTGTGGTGAGCAGAAAAGCATCTCAGAATGCACATGTTGAACCTTGAAGCAGGTGGGCTATAACAGTATAAGACCACACCATTGTTCCATTTTCTCAGCCTAGAACAGCCTAGAATATCCCAACTTCCAATGGCTACTTCCAGCATGATAATGTACCATGTCACAAACTAAACATTGTCTCAAACTGGTTTCATGAACAAGACAATGAGTTCAGTGTTCTTCAGTGGCCTTCCCAGTCACTGGACCTAATCTAGTAGAGCTGCTTTGAGATGTGGTAGATTGGGAGATTTACAACATGAAAGTGCATGGAATTGTGTGATGTAATCATATCAGCATTGACCACAGTCTCAAAGGAATGTTATGGAATCTATGCCATGTATTATTGAATCAATGCCATGAATAATTGTGGTGGTTTGGAGAGCAAAGGAGGCTCAATCTAATGTTAATATTCCTCATAGAGTGCATGGTGAGTGTATATGACATACAGATACTCAAACAATTCCAAATGACTAACCAAAATAAGACATACAGTTGTTAACTAAAATATGCTGACAATCAAAAAACTGTACAGGATTTCTGTCGGGAAATCCAGTCTTTTTTTCAATGACGTAAAATTCTCACATTTGAAGTTTGAGACAAGGTAGCATGTCCCAAATGATGTAGCAATTTTTTTTGCTTAACAGTGACAACCTAATCAATACCAAGGCCATTCCATCACCTGGACTCCTCTGCAAGCCGACGCACCACTGCTGAAGCTACTGTTCTGTATCCTTCAGCCTGATTGAGCAAAAAAAGAACATTATCAGAAATGCACACAGAGTGGAAAGTCTGAAGATAAAATTAACTTTTTTCAATTGAGGACCGAAAGAGACCCAGCCCACTGACCTCAGGACTATTAGGAGAGGACACAACCACAGGCTGACCTCTATCTGACATCTCTCTGATGTTGAGATGAAGTGGGATGTCCCCTGTAAATCAAACAGGGAAACTACATAACCTTGAACTACACAACTCTCAAAAGACAAACTAATATTCTCATCATATACACACATTCTATGTCTGTTGGTGGAACCCATTTTAAATGGATACATTCAATTACTTTAGGTTGAACCCATTGATGGCACAGGTGTGCAAATGCACACACAGCTTGTCTAGATCCTGTAGAGAAGCACTGGCAATATAATAGGACTCTCCGGAGAAGATATACATGAGCCTATTACCACCAAGCCTAATAGGTAGGCAAGAGGGATATAACTGACCCAGCATTGAGCTATGGAGCAGTAGAACAGTGTTCTCTAGAATGAGATCTTATGTATTTATATTATATATATTAAAGGAAGGAAGACAAAAAAAGAAATTTGAAAAATACAATGTTTAATGATAAAAATAAGCTTCAATAAGAATTGAAATATGCAATTTCTATATGTGACAAAGGACTACATCCATAAAACCTTAAGAGCAAATAGCCTTGAAGTAGCAAATTATGAAAAGCATCACTGCTGCAGCTGCAAAAAACCTGATTTTCTTGAGAAGGATTTCAGAACTCATTAATACAGAACTGAATTACATTTGATATCATGCTGATAGTGTTTTTTCAAATTTGTATTTATTTGTCAATTGCTTGTATTGCTGAATTTTATCTTATTATTATGTCTACTTTTCTGTATCTGTGTGTCTTACCAAGCACCTCTACTCCCAAAGCTTGTGCCAACTCTCTAGCTCCATCTGATCCAAAGATGTGTGTTTGGTGGTTGCACTGGGGACACTGGAAAACACTCATATTTTGAACCAAGCCCAGAACCTACAAGGAAAGAAATATTCTCTCTAAATTTTTGAGTTTGAGTGTAACATTAAAACATTCAATCTTTCTGTCAAACCTTCAGAAATATACTTAATGTTAATACAGGGCCAGTATAGCTTCATTTTGGTAGATGTTGCTGCTTAAAGTAGAAACTTTAGTTTAATTTATTATGGTGAGGATTTACATAAATGCACTGTATGTTACCTGATCACAGATCAGCATGAAATAACAAATTCTACCCAGGGGGCTACAACTACAAGACATTCTTTTGGTAATGCTCGACAGACACTTTCTGATCAGAAACATATGGAATTCACATATGGTTCTTCCTTCCATGGAAGAAGTGTCCCCCACATAAATTTTTCACAGATGCTTTTAAAGTGCCTCACCGGTACATTAACTTTCCGAAACATCTCAGCACCTCTGCGTGCGTCTAGCAAAGCGATGTCCTGTGGAGTGGATACAATCACAGCTCCTGAAATGTAGAAGAAGGGGGTACTGCCATTAGAAAATATAACTAGCATGAAGGGGCAGAACCTGGTCCATAACAGGTGGCAAACTGACATTCATATGAATGCCCTGACCCAGGATTTCCCAACAGTATGCCTCCCAGAACACCACACTGTCTCAATCAGCTTGTCTTCTTTCCACAGTGCATCTTGGTACCTCAAGTTGCCTCAGGTAAACTGTACACATGTACCCAGCATTTAAAGAAAATAGTATCCAACAAGCCAGGTGACCTTCGGGATCACTGCTCAAAGGTCCAGTTCTATTGCTTATGTTTCTTTAGAATGAGCATCCAATGGTAGACAAGGGGTTAGCATAGGGACTGGTGCAAACCGCATTACAAATGTCTGTGGCTTGTGCCATAATAGCTAGGTCTGGGCAATATGGACATTTCTTCTTTGCCCCCTTCATAGTGTGTATGTGAGATCTTGAATGGAGGCAGAGGAGAGCAGAATAGAGGAGCAGCTGAGAGCAAGGGGAAGAGCAGAGCGAAGGAGCAGAAGAAAGGTTTCTGATCGAAACTGATTGTTCCTTAAAGCTATATCACCTTAGCTCATATTATTCTCTGTTCATATCCCAAAATTGATAATCGTTATGAATATTGATATTTCGCTCAGCCCTAATAATAGCCTGTTGATTTGGACCACCCAATATGGCCTTCATTATTTTCATGCATTGATGAGCCTTTGGTAAACAACAACCTCCCTCCAGTTAGTGGTTTGCCCTCCTTGTACCACTGTCACTCCACAAGCCTCTTTGCTTGTTTGGATATATCTGCTCATTTCTGCACCATTTATAAGAACTGACTGTTCACTTTAAAATATATGCCAGACCTTGACATGCACCAAAGTTAAAAGATAATCAAGATTATTTGCTTATTATCAGTAATAATCAATGGTATATATTATAGGTCTGGCAAAGAACCACTATGGATATAATGGTCTGCAAATAAGTTCACAAAATGTCTTGACCTGAACATAGTTCAGTGCCTCACTTCCTAAAAATGAAAATATAGCAACAATATTACATCAGTAAATTACTCTAGTATATAAAATGATGTTTTATGTAAAGATGATTGTTCACCACTCATTGCTAAATGCAAAAGGCTTACACATAACAGACACTGTCAATTATGTACCTGCTATTGGGATGTTCTGTGTAATGGAAAGTTGAACATCCCCGGTTCCTGGTGGCATGTCAACTACTAAGTAATCCAAAAGCCCCCAGTCTACCTAAACACATAAAAAAACAGGAAGGTCCACAACAGGAATGGTTGCACTGCACCATCAGCATTGCTGCAGTTTTGAGAAAATAGAAAATTCAAGCACAAAAGTCAATTTATTCATTTTTCGTACCTGCCTTAGAAGCTTCTCAATGGCAGACATCACCATCAGTCCCCTCCAGACAATGGGTGCAGTATCTTCAACCAGAAAGCCCATTGACATACTAAAGATAACAAAAAAGACAGAAAGTCCCAATTAAAATATTAACACCTTAATTTCCTACAGAGTTCAGTTCTGCACCCTCATAATTACACGATTAATGAATGAATAGTATCTATAGAATATAAAGTCATAAGATTAATAGAAAGGTTCAAAAGTAATATGTTACATGTAATATACTCACCAAGGGATTCCAAAATTTGTTAGGGGTCTCATCAAATTGTCTAAAAATGAAGAAAGACAAAAATGTTAATTTGCCAAAAGGATACCAGCTGTGCGGAACTGAGGAATAGTGCAATCATTTGCATAAGGCTATTCCTCTTGAGCTGGTGTGAAGCACAGACATGGTGCTGTAGGGGTCTCTGCATTCTAATCACTTTGAAGCTCAGTTTGTTGCCTAGCTGTATGGGCAGATGTAAGCTTGGGCTCAGAATATATAGAAACTGTGTGGGTTGAAAACTTTGAAAGCTTTGAAAGCTTTGTCTGTCCATTTACTGAACAATCTAAATGGCAATTATGATAAGAGGGCTGTACACCAGAATGTTTGCTACTGCTTTAGCCACTCCTTTTTTTATTGATATTGGCATATTGTTTGTGAAGCTGAAGCACTGATGCACTTTATTTACTCCATGAAGTGCATTTCCTGACATAAGCTCACTGCTATGTTGTGCATATCACAGTGGGGTTTAGCCTTGTAATTAACTTATTACAATTTCAGGAGTGGCTTGCTAATGTAAGTTTTATATGTTTTAACCCTGTGTAAAAAGGGTTCTGTAAAAACCTGTAAAAAATCAGGTGGTCAACTGCTCTCTCTTTACACGGGGCAGGCTTTGCTGTTATATATAGTATGATATTACAATATATACAGACATTTATTGTTGCACAGAAAAAAATATGTAAAAAGTCAACTTTACTCCCTTTAAAAAGGGAAAAAAAACTATGAAGGTCAAAGTAAAAACATGAAAAATAGATTTGACATGGCTGATTGATGCAAAAATAGTACAATATACAGCACTAACATGACAATCTGGTTTCTAGACTCACTGTACATTTTATCAGCTCCATTTACCACACAAGAGCACTTTGTAGTCCTATAATTACAGACTGTAGTCCATCTGTTTCTCTGTATACTTTGTTAACCTCCTTTCACCCTGTTCTTCAATGGTCAGGAGAATTGTGCACCAACCAGAGATATCCAGTCAACAGTGTCCTGTGACCACTGCTGAAGAACTAGAGGATGACAGCTGTGTTTGATCCACATCAGCACAACAGTCAATAACACACCACCACTGTCTGTGTCACTGCAGTGCTAAGAATGACCAAGCATCCACCAAATACCAGTGGTGGACTGAAGAGGACTAATTAAGTATGCAACGAAGGACTATAGGCCTTGACAAAAGTGCTTCTATATGGTAAATACAGCTGATAAAAATGGCAAATAAATTGGCCATAATTTTATGGCTGATTGTTGTAAAAGTAAATGTGAACATAAACCCACTGTGTTTTAATACAGGGAATTTGTCCTCTGCATTTAAACCATTCACCCAGTGAAACACACACATAAACACAAGTGAGTTCAAACACTATGGGACAATGAGAAAACATACAGTAAGGAGTACGTATACAGTATGCACTAGACACGAGTCTATAACACTATGAAATTGATTAAAGATTATATTACTATGCACTACAGGCAAAAAACATATGAATGTTTCATATGACCTACTGTCTGTTAATTCTGGGTTTCCTTTCAGGTTCATCAGCTTTGGAATAGAGGGGCCATAAACATCAGCATCTAAGAGACCTACTCGCTTAGTCTGTGAAAGAGTAAAGAGAGAACACACTATAGCTTATAAAGTGTGCTGCAATAATTTTATATTAAGGACAATAATAAGGTAACTTCATTACCTGATCATTAGCTGTTAGTCCAAGAGCAAGATTGACTGTAAAGAAAAGTGTAAAACCAAATTGGGTATTTCCATGCCATATTATCCCATCAAAGCAGATAACCAGAAAAGAAAAATTCAGCCATAAAATCATGGAATGAAGTGGAGATTCTAGTGCTCTCAACATTAAAACATTGATATACATGATTAATCTCAAGCCTTGAACATGTTCATTTTTTTTAAACACAATCATTTTACCAAATTGGACCTCAATATATTCCCGTAATTCATTATATTTACAGAACTTAGTAATGTATTGGTTGTTTTATTTAGATGTATAAACAAAGCATTGCTACTGTTGAGTTCATAGGGTAGATTACATTTTATTTATGCTGAATTATGGCTTAAATATCAATCTTTCACTCCTGCACACTCTCTCTCCCTCATGCACACACAGAGACCACTGCACAGGTACACAGACAGCTGTGTTCTGTTCTAAGTACATTTCAGCATCACCAGGATATGTAATGTCATGTAAAGTAAAACAAACCATACATGTCCAACTACAACTGGTACAATCCAAGAGGACAATCTGCACTGTTCTCATTTTCTGACATTTCTACTAGAGGTAGAATATATCTGACAAATAATGGCATTATGATGACATTATAAGTGCATTATTAATATCATGACATGTTGAATCATCTTGGAGAAATCTAAAGAAAATCCCTGTATTTTTATATATTGCACCAATCAACCATAACATTGTGAGCACCTCTTTGTTTCTGCTCTCACTCTCCATTTTATCAGCTCCACTGACCATACAGGAGCACATTGAAGTTCTATAATTACAGACTTTAGTCCATTTATTTCTCTATATACATTGTTATCCTCCTTTCACCCTGCTCTTCAATGGTCATGAATCCATAGGACCACCACAGAGCATTATTTGGGTGGTCAGATATTCTCACCACTACAGTGGCACTAACATGTTGGTGGTGTGTTTGTGTGTGTTGCGCGGTATAAGTGCTGTGTCCACTCACTGTTCACTCTAATAGACACTCCTACCTAGTTAGTGTTTGTCATCCTCTAGTCACAGGATGTTGCCCACAGGACACTGTTGGCTGTATATTTCTGGTTGGTGGACTGTTCTCAGTCCAGCAGTTACACTAATGGGTTTGAACACTCCAGCAGCTCTGCTGTGTCAGGTCCACGCATAACATGCGACACACATTAACACACCCCACTGTGTCAGTGTCACTGCAGTGCTGAGAATGACACACCATCCATATAATACTGCTCTGTGGTGGTCCAGCAGGAGCCATTGAAAAACAGGATGAAAGGAAGCTCACAAAGTATGCACAGAAACAGATGAACTACAGTCTGTAAGATCTACAAAGTGCTCATGTATAGTAATAAATGGACAGTGAATTAGAAACAAGGAGGTGGTCATAACGTTATGGTTGAACAACAAAATTCAAAATATCCCAGGATGTCAACGTGAGAAAAGTTTGAAACCTTTGCAAATTTGTTAAAAATAAAAACAAAAATGTACAAAAATATACGTAAGTATTCAGTCTTTACTATAACACTCAAAATTGGGCTCAGGTGCATCTTGTTTCACTGATTATCTTTATCTGGAAAGGTATACACCTGTTTATATAAGGTCCCATAGTAGACAGTGCATGGCAGAGCACAAACCAAGCCATGATGCCTAAGGAAATGTCTGTAGACCTCAGAGACAGGACAATATCAAGAAACAGACTTAAGGAAGGGTATGGAAACATTTTTGCTGCAACAAAGGTCCCAATGAGCACAGTGGCTTTCAACTGCCTCAAATGGAATAAGTTTGGAACCACCAGTACTCTTCATAGAGCTACCCAGCCAAACTGATTTTGGAAGGAAGAACTCAGTATTCACTATGACAGAGCTCCAACGTTGCTCTGTGGAAAGAGTAGAACATTCCAGAAGGACAACCATTTCTGCAGCAATACACCACTCCTCAATAAAAGGACCACATATCTGGAGGAAACCAGGCACTGCTCATCACCTAGCCAATACCATTCCAACAGTGAAGCATGGCAGTGGCAGCATCATGCTGTGTGGATGTTTTTCTGCAGCAGGAACAGGGAGACTAGTCAGGGTTGAGGGAAAGATGACTGCAGCAATATACAGAGACATCCTTAATGATAACCTGCTCTAGAGGGCTCTGTACCTCAGACTGGAATGAAGGTTTATCTTCAAACAGGACAATAACCCTAAGCATACAGCCAAGAGAACAAAGGAGTGGCTTCAGTACAAATCTGTAAATGTCCTTGATAAGCCCAGCCAGAGCTGTGTGAGCACCAACGCTCCTCATCTAATCTGATAGAGCCTAAGAGGTTCTGCAAAGAAGAATTGGAGAAACTTCCAAAAACCATCATACTCAGAAGGACCTGAGGCTGGGGATGGGGATGTGAGTGTCCCTTCTCCTCAGTTCATTCCTTCAACTGGCCCCTTCAGCCTCTCAGCAGCCCATAACCATTGTGGCCCACCAGGACTTTTCCCAGTTTTCCCGATGGTCAGTCCATCCCTGAATATATGTAGTGCTGCAATAAGACTAGTCTAAATGTCCATATCAACCTGTAGATCTGATGTTATAGCTTGTACACATATTTTTGGGATTTGACAAGTAAAACTAAAACAGCTTGTCAAACAAATCTCTTTCTTTGAGTTTGGTATAAATAGCACCTTTAAGCAATGCCTTATAGATTTGTGAAAAAGGATGTAGATCCCAAATGACTGAACAAAACACTAAAACATTTGAAGTGTAGAAATATACAAGGATTTAATTCAGATCGAAACTAAAAACATATCTTACAATTAATTTAATTATTAATATTAATTATCATTAATTAATTAATAAAATGAAGAAAAATTAAGGTCACCTGCAGTTGTAGATTTCCCAACCCCTCCTTTTCCAGATGCAACAACAATGACCTCTTTAACACCTGCTATGGGTTTCTGTTTGGGTAAGCCTCGTGCCATGTGTGCCCTCTGTCTTTCCTGCAAAGATTTCTCACCAGCTCCTGAAGTCTAACATAGAAAAAGTTACGGGTTAAAGTTTATGTATAAAATGGTGGCAAGTTTTATTTTATTATTATTAAATGAAAATTCCAAAATAAATTTTTTTTAATACTATTTATACATTTTATTGCCGACTCCAAAATGGCTTGTGTCCATAGTTTTGCATGATATGCTCTATGAAAGAAAATATTATTCATTATGTCTTCTGAAATCAAGGATCTTTAGAGAGTTAAATAAGGCTTAACTCTCTACTGTCCAGAAAGGTTTTCTATAAGAGTTTGTGGTCAGGATGATGAATGATCACCACCTGACCTCATCCTCAACTCATCCCAAAAGCACTGCAGGGGCACCATCATTCCAGAGAACACAATTCCACTGCTCCACGGTTCAATGCTGAGAGGCTTTATATTCCTCTAGCCAAAGTCTGGCATTAGACATGGTACTAATAGGTTTATGTTTATCTGCTCCGGAAGGACTTATTCTATTGGCAATACATTTCTACAGAGATTAGACTGTTTGTGTGTAGTCACACATCTGTGTCAGCAATGAGTGCCAAGTAGCTGAATACATTCATTAGTAGTGTCCACAAACATTTTGACATAGAATGCATAATGTATCCAAAGTATCTAACATCAAGCAAAGGGAGAGCAAACATAAAGAACTTCAGACATGCCTTGGCTCTCTATTATCTATGCCAGTCCAAATATCAGCCATTTTGGGGTCTTGCTCAATTTCTCTGTCTCCTTTTGCCAGTCAATTGGAAGAAAGTCTAATGAATTGAATTAAATGGAAACAGAGAGAACTAGGAATTACTCCCAAGAGGCTGAAATCTGGAACTTTTTGGGTGGTCCAATGATGGTCCTATGCTTCCATGTTGGGTAAAATAGGGTATATTTGAACATCCCATTTAAAGTTGAGGTCCTAAACCAACTGTAGTGCTCTTTCTTTAATTCACCAACTTCAGTCCAGGTAAGGAGCCAGTTTCATGACTGTATGTAGAGTTATGATCAATTTATCTGGTAGAGACTGTTTAGTAACCTGTGCACTAAGCTGCTTCAGTCCTGGCTATTTCAAGCAGGGAAAACATGGAAATGTGCAGGACAGACAGGGAGCTACTCCAGAATTGGGAGGCTTTAAAAGCTTTAGAGGTTCATGATTGATGTACGAACAACATTAATAGTACATTTTCAGTCATCCTCTTTACTAAAAGTGAAGGACAATAATAGTGAAGGGCTGAAAAAATCCCTGCCTGTCTAGTTTAAGCTGGTTACATTGGCTGAACAGTTTAGCTCTTGATGTAAAAGATAAGAGTGTGTTCATTTGAGATTGCTGAATTAGCTGATTTACCAGTATGACACACCTAAACAAGCTAGTCAACCAGTTAGGACTGAGCTTATTTGACCAGCATGACCATCATGACCAAACTGGTTGACTTGCATGAGCAGCATAACTAAGGACTGAGCATCATTGGACATACACTTTTCTGTAAACATCACATTGACCATTAAAGGCCATCTTAACCAATCAGCTTCCATCATAACCTGGGGCTGAGCTGGTTCCTTACAGCCTGATCACAAATGCATCTGACTCAGAAAATGAGCTTAGTCTGCAGTGCTGTGTTTTCAACACTTTTTGTGTGTGTGTGTGTGTGTGTGTGTGTGTGTGTTGGGGAGATGACGTCACTGACAGTCTGATCTTACCTTAAACCGAACCTCGTCTTTACAGACCGCTGTGGACGGTCCGCGGGGGCTTCCACCAGCAGCAGGGTGGGCTGAGGCGAGTTTACAGACCTGTGCGAACTTTCTGCGGCTGTACTGAAGCATCTTCTACGTTTTATCAACAAAGTATGAACACAAAGCACAAACCCGCGACGTTCACGGAGCCATTTCCCAGTTTAATGGTCCTGAACGGGGAGAACGCGTTACTAACACCCTCTGCTACAAAATCCTGTGATTCACTAGTTTTAGTGGGAAATAACACATGAAATGAAATACTGTGGCTATAAAGAGGACAGGGGGACGCCGGCCACTTTTGATGACGTAGGTAAATACGGAAGAGGAGCCGCTCAGCTGTAGGGGTCCTGCTCGCGGAGGGTCCAGCGGGTGGGCAGATCATCTGATGCTCTGACACAGAAACACTGTAGTCTTGGTCTCTGCATGTCCAGTTCGTCAGTGTTCACTGTGTGTGTCCGCTGTCGTCATGACGGCGGCCGACGGTTGCTCAGCGACGGCTCGGGTGGTCGTCCAGCAGTGCCTGCACGCCTCTCTGCAGGTCAAACCTCCACAGCCGGACTGTGAGGCTCAGTGGGTGGAGGTATGTTCTGTCCCGAGTCTTCTCTCAGTCCAGTGAACAGCAGGGGTGTGTAGAAAAGCCCAAAGAGCAGCTGGGTCAGTCATGTAGTAAGAGTTAGAGATCCTGAGCTCTGCGGGCAGTTACACGCTTTGTTTTAGGATTCATAACCTGCACAAATCACAGTACATTACAGACACAATCCACATATCATAACAAACGACATACTTAATATAACCGTGGTGGTCTCTTCTGTGTGGTGAATTATCACCAAGTGATCCAGCTCATTAAACAGCTCTGACTCACTCTTTTCTAACAGAAGTAAATTCCAGTTTAAATGCCAAAGGAGTCTTTTGGTCTTTCTATGTAGACGTACATGCTTAGCTTGCAAGCAGACTCTGACTGATCAGCAAGAGGGACAGGGCTAATGACATCCATGACATCACTGACCCTGATGTTGGGTTATAGAGGAAAATGAGAACAGAGGTGCTGTTTTCTCTCTTTCTTTGCATTTTCCAGTTCATAAACACCCTGGATGATGGATTTCCAACAGGATTTCTTATGAGCAAAATGTTTAAATTATGTGAATATTTACATCTCAAATGAAGAGACTTTTGAGTAGCCTAGAATATCTTGAAAATATTAATATCTGATGTGTGATAAATATCTTTCTAATTTTGTCGGCAAATAAAAGTATGTCAGGCTACAAAAATGTCCAGCAAAATTGTCTGAGCCTTCTAAAGGTTAAGATATTTCTAAATGGTAGATGGAGTATTGAGCCTGTTTTTGTTTTGTTTTTTTCAAACACCTTTCATTCACCTGTTTTAAATCATCTCGTGAGTCATCATGTTATCCTCCAGGTTTTGTAGGTCTTTCATACCTGGATCTTAAGAACCCTGAAGCTAGTTTATTCTGTTCTTCTGTTTTGATGCACACTTGATTGGAAAAAAATGGTTTGACAAAAAAAAAAAGCATATGGAAAGTAAATATGTAAGACTGATGTAAAATAAAGGAATTGGTAGCAAAAAAATTACAAAAGTGAAACTGCCTAAAAACAGTAGCATTCTACTAGAAGACATCTCTAAAGACAGCTAGAAGTTCTATCATTTAAAAACATAAGACATGTAACAGTGATTATAATGTTTTTATCACCCATCTGTTACTCTCACACAGATTGACAGAGGGATGGTGATCTATGTCTGCTTCTTCAAAGGTGCAACTGAAGATCTCATCCCTAAAATGGGTATGACTCTTATGGTAGAATGTTCACACTACTGTGTGTAAAACACACTACATATGAACAGTATGAAATAACCTAATCCATCTAATCTCTTCTTCTCTTCTCTCAGTGAACACCCTGATGAACATAAAGCTTAGTGAAACAGATTCTGGGAAATATACATCAGTCCTTGAATTACCTGGCAGTGTCCTCATTGTACCCCAAGCAACACTGGGAGGAAAACCAAAGGGTAAAGGCATGCAGTACCACAGCAACATTGGCAAAGAGGAGGGACAGAAGCTCTATGCCAGCTTTGTCTTTCACTGCGAGAAGGAACTGAGTTTGGCTGTCAAGTGCAATGAAGCTGGCACAGAAGTCAAACATGGAACATATGGTAACAGACAGGTCCTGAAGCTGGATACAAATGGACCCTATACTCACCTAATGGAGTTTTAAAGGCTGGACATCTCAAAGTCTAGTTGTTTGGCAAGTGGTTAATGGGACATTTACCTGATTTAAACATTAATCCTGAATGGGCTAAAATACAGTTGGTACAAATTATGTTGCTTTGTGTGTCTTTGCTTCATGTGCACATTACTGATTGATGACACTGTACACTCAAATTCCACTGTTTCTTGTAGAAATTTGTTGAAATGAACAAATACTTTTGGAAATAAATGCACATTTGTGAAATTTGAGAAATGAATGGTTGAAACTTTGGAAATATTAATTGTTTTTTGTACTGTATTTTAGCAGCTGCAGAATAATGAAAGAATTCTTTTATTTTTAAGCTTTTATTTTGACGTGCTGCAAGCCGGAAGTGAAGTGTGGGGGCTCCGTAAGCCCCCGTTGTCTGTTTTCTTCGCAGCACGTTCTAGAAACTATTGAGTCGTTTTTCTGTGTAACAGCTCCAACAGACTCGATAAAAGCGGACTCGGCTGACTGTTGAGCTTCAGCAGGTTTTGACTCATGCAGTGGAAGGCGGCTGAGGCGGTAAACACGCAGCTTGGCGGAGGTTTTTGGCATCTGCCGATGTAGCGCAGAATTCGGTTCCCCTCGGAAATGTGTGTCCGTGAGACCCGTTAATCAACTTCAGTTCACATAGCAACGTTTCACAAAGCAGCTTAATGATTTACCCCCAAATCACTGCTCGACCCGGCGGATCTCAGGAGGTTTGTTTTTAAACACACACAGTTCGATGGAAGTAGCCTCTGATTGGCTTTGGTTTATTAAAAGTTATGATGGAAAGAATGAACACATAATAAGAGTTGAATGTTGGGATGGACAGCTGCTTCACTTCTAATAGATGTAAGATAATAAATAAAGACTGAATTTAAATTGTCAGCAGTTGATGGAGGTTAAATTTGGCTGACCTGCATCTGTCTGATTCACCAACAATATAAAAAATAACTTCTAACACTAAATCAAATCAAAATGTATTAGTACCGCGTTCTTCACAGCTGATGATGTCTCAGGGCAGCTTTACAGAAATAAAAAGGTTAACGACACACGAAAAAAGGGTAAAAATTAGACTCCCCAGTGAACAAAAAAAAAACTCCCTCAGAGCTGGAGGAAGAAACCTTGGGAGGAACCAGGCTCACAAGGAGGGACCCCTCCTCTGGTTCAACTACTTATACATACTTAAATTACAACATTGCGGTCCCACAAAAAACTTTTATATCTTTATCTATGTTTCCACTTTCTATTAATGTGAATCTGACAGTTGTTCCTTATTTAGTGTCAAAATTAAATCATAAATGGACCAATAGAAATGCCCTAATAGATTTGGTATAAAATTTTTGGTTAATTCAGATGGATTAATACGTTTCTCAGTAGGTTGATATAAAAAGGTGGGTGTAGTTAAATCGAGAGGACAAAGATTTCTCTTTGTATTGTACTGTATTTGTATTATTGCATTTTCATGTATATAATGAATGGTGTGCAGAAGGAAAACAAGACATTTTAACTAATTTAACGAATATATATTAAGAATTAAATCTAAAAATAATGTAAAGTTTTTTAAAGTGCTAATTAAATAGGGTTGTTCGTTTTACAGTATAAATACGTTGGTCAGCTTTTATTTTGACGTGCTGCAAGCCGGAAGTGAAGTGTGGGGGCTCCGTAAACCCCCGTTGTCTGTTTTCTTCGCAGCACGTTCTAGAAACTATTGAGTCTTTTTTCTGTGTAACAGCTCCAACAGACTCGATAAAAGCGGACTCGGCTGACTGTTGAGCTTCAGCAGGTTTTGACTCATGCAGTGGAAGGCGGCTGAGGCGGTAAACACGCAGCTTGGCGGAGGTTTTTGTCTTCTGCAGATGTAGCGCAGAATTCGGTTCCCCTCGGAAATGTGTGTCTGTGATGCCCGTTAATCAACTTCAGTTCACAGCAACGTTTCACAAAGCAGCTTAATGATTTACCCTCAAATCACTGCTCGACCCGGCGGATCTCAGGAGGTTTGTTTTTAAACACACACAGTTCGATGGAAGTAGCCTCTGATTGGCTTTGGTTTATTAAAAGTTATGATGGAAAGAATGAACACATAATAAGAGTTGAATGTTGGGATGGACAGCTGCTTCACTTCTAACAGATCAACAGTTTGATGCCAAAAGTAACAACACAATCAAACACTACAGCACTGACGTCATGCTACACCCTTCCTCCTTTATTAATATAATATTTATCTGGCACTTGTTCTTTACACTGTTGTACAAATGGACCATTAGAAATGCCTCACTTGGAATAAGGCTTCCATCACACATTCAGATGGTTTTCCCCCTCCTGATATTTTTTGGACAAATGTGCAAATACATGCATGACAATAACACCATGTTTTCTGTTCACAGCTTCCTAATATACAGATAAGGCATATTTCATATCTGAAGGATGAGTTTCAGCAAGTTTGAGGAAGTAGAGAAGTATCTACGATTTGGGATCTATACCCAACATGATAAAGTTTCGAAAGGAGTGTTACGAAGGAGCAGTAAGAAGTTTCGTTGGGCAGGTGAGTGATCACTCTGCATGAATGTCACTTAAGAAGTTGTGCTTGTTCCTGGTAAATCTGCTGTTTTGTTGTTCTTCTAGATGATGCTCTTTGGTACATAGATGGCAAACGTCAACGTAAGGTGCTCCGTAGTGAAGAGGAAGTGAGAGCAGTTCTGGTGGAACAACATAACAACCGCAATCATGCCGGCCGCAAGAGGTGCCTGAAAGCCGTGTCGGATCTGTATTACTGGCGCTCAATATCCAAAGACATCACTGAGTGGATAGACAACTGTGAGGGTTGTTCCCACCCATCCAATCCAGTCATGCGCTTGCAGTGCATCGTACCGAGTTGTGAGAGCTCTGGGTTGGCAGATGATGAGGATGGCATCACTTTTCATCGGTATGATTTTTCCTTGGTTTTCCAGGATTTGCTTTATTATGTTCTTATTAAGTTCTTTGTTTTTATGGTGAATGCCTCTTTATTCGTCAACAGGTTCCCATTTGGGGAGCCAGACAGACTCAAACTTTGGATCAGCTTCGCTCAAAGGGACCGCTGGTCTATTCACAACAGATCAGCAATATGCTCTAAACACTTCACAGAGGACAGCTTTGAGCAAATAGGAGACCAAGTTTGCCTTAAATTGGATGCTGTGCCCACACTTGAATCATCTGCTTATCCACAGGTCATCTGCAAATAATCCTAGTCATTTAGGCTCTGTGCTCATGTGTGTTCATTTTGCAAGTTTATTATGCACTTCTACAATTCATTAGCCATTTGCTCAATGTACATCTACCAATGCACATTGCTATACTACATAGTTATACTACATTAGTAACTGAATGTAACCAAGCTGTTGCTGTGCAGTTTATCAGACACATCCCAACCAATAAGTGATAAAAGTTTCATAATTAAGATAATATTGGCCAGTATAATTTATGTCCATACTCTAGTATTTTTTTTCTCAGTTCTTGAAAGTTGCTCTTAACTCTACAGTTAAGTGATATATATGTTGTGAAAATGTTTTATTGTTCTTTTTTTATTCAGAATCTTCATTAAGCTTTTCGCAATTGTATTGTATCGTACATGTAAACTTAACAACATTGTGGGCAATGCCAAACATTAAAACAAGAGGAGTAGCTGAAAAGTTCTTATAGCTAAAATGTTTTGGGATCCAACATATTAACACCCATAGTTTTGGACTGGGATGTCCAACAAGTTCATATTGTTTGATGTTCAGGTGTCTCCATAGGGCTCAGCATGACAGAATTAAGAGAATATTTGTTCTTGAATGACCAGTAAACCTGGTACCAATACCAGTTCTCATTTCATTATTCACACAGGTCAGTAATGAATGCTGGATTGGTGCCTCCATGGAATCAGTGAAGGATGATCGTTCCTTGGAAGATGATGATTCAGTGCATACGGAGCATCCGTATTCCAAAGGTCAGACTGTGCAGACAAGCACAGAGAGAAGCAGTACCAGCAATCCCCTTCTGATCTCCACGTCCGAGCCTTTTTTCCGAAAGTATGATGCTTTGGAAAAGTACCTGCACACAGGAGTTTACCGGAGTACGCCATACTGCAGGAAAGATGGCATCAAGAGATGTGCCAAACGCTTCTGTCTCAAAGGTAAGCTCAAGTTTGTTTGTTCACATCTTAATTACAGGATATTTGAGCAAGGGATTTCATTACCATATTGAATGTGATTTAGTACAATTTGACCATTTCTCTAGTTATTTTTTTACGTGGCAATTTCAAATGGTCAAAGAAGTAATAATATATATTCACAAATACATACAAAAAGGCCTTTGTGTTCTTAAAGGAAATGTACACCTTTTGTAAAATTGGGTAAATGTATCCTCGCTGTCTGGTAGACATATGTTCAATCAGCACACTGGAAGAAACACCCCCCATACTCATCCTTAGCACCTTGACGGCTCTTCCTTGGGAGGAACCAGGCTCACAAGAGGGGAGCCAATCTCCTCTGGTCAGATTACTCTTACATAAGGGGACACAAGACCACCACTGATATTTAGGGTCCATGTAAATTTCTACATAGTCTGTGATGGCAGTTGGACAACTAGTCCAAGGCAGGGTGGGAAACTACTCCAAGCCTTCTAGCCATAATGTGGGCAGCCAGCATTAAGGGATGGCAGGTCAGCCTGAGGTCAGCCTCTGAAGGGGTAGCACCTAGTTCAAGGCCAGTATCGGGAAGGTGGGCACCCAGTAAATGTCCTAATAAAAAGTCTATATCAGATGAATGTATTTTAAAATAGCACAATTATTTGTAGCTATCCTCTCATAATCAGGGACCCCATGATCCTTGTAAATTGAATAAATCCCAAATAAGAAAACATTGATGAATATCAGAATTTTACCATTAGTAGGTTTTAAGTAGGAGTGTAAGAAAATATTGAAAATATAATAATCCTATGTTATAGTTTTCCTATACAGCATTGATTTTTTTTATTCATTATTAAATGTATCATGACAAAAATATCATTTTGTGGTGTGTTTAAACCCAGATTCCATTTTGTCTTCAGAACCCATCGTTAAGTCTGGATAAAAAGTAAAGTTTTACTAAGATTTTATGCATATAATTGTGTTTCACAGTGATCATTTTCCTAAAATTTGAATGTGTTACTAGAGATCACATTATATTGAATCATAATCCAATGTACTGAATTGCCAGGCTCCTGCCAAAAAATGACGCTGGTTAATAAGGTCCACTGTTTTTTTTTTTTTTTGTTTTTTTTTTGTCTTTTTATTGATAGATGGAGTCTTGCATTACCGCCATGGCTCCAAGCTTCGCAGGGTTCTTCGAAGCAGGGAGGAAGTCATTTGTGTGCTGAAGGAGCATCATGACAAAAGAGGACACTTTGGTCTGAAAAGATGTTTGAGCTCTGTATCAGCTCTTTATTACTGGGGTACGATTAGCAGGGACATTGAGGATTGGATTGGCAATTGCCAGTTCTGTATGGAGATGGATGAAGCAACACAAAAGTTCCGATGTGCTGTTTATAGCTGCAATAGCTACAATGGGCCTTTGGAGAGGACGCTAGGCCTGACTTTTCATCGGTGAGATTGAAGTTTTGGCTTTACTGTGAATTAAATGTTTTAGCATAGTATATGATCACACATCTATAACATAGTGTCTTGCGAAAGTATTCACCACCTTTGGCATTTTTAGTGTTTGGCTATCTAACAATCTGGAAGTAAAATGTATTATTCAAAGGTTTGCCTCATTTCATTTACAGAACATAACTTTGACCATTTGATTTTTTTATTATGAAGCAAACAACAAATTGGACAAAATAGCTGAAAACACAGCACCGTCCAGCCTCCCCTCAACTCAGACCAGTTAAAATTTGGTCTCCAGAGCACCTTCCTCCATACATGCCTTTTAGCAAACTCAAAATGAGCCTTCCTAAGCCAAGGAGGTAAATTCTTTCGCAAGGCAGTGTATACACCAATCAGCCATAACATTTATGACTGTAGTCCATAGGTTTCTCTGCCTACTTTGTTCTCCTCCTTTCACCGTGTTCTTCAACGGTCAGGGCCCCTGAATGACACTGACATGGTGGTGGTATGTTAGTGTGTTGCGCTAAACGAGGAGTGTTTAAACCCCTCACTGTCACTGCTGGACTGAGACTAGGAATATCCACACAACAGAGTCCTGTGAGCAAACAAAAAAAAACAAGCTTTTTGCAGGATACAGTTACAGTTAACAAAAGTACAGACAGATTTTAGACTTCAGAATAGCTGCTACTATATTTTATGTCTTTTTTAGATGTTCAAAGCAAGTCTGAGACATGAAACAGGTAAAAAAAAAAAAGCAGTACATTTGTAGAAGGAAAATCCCTGTACGTTTGCATTAATTGCCTATATATATAGGGCAGGTGGTTTGGGACCAGGGCTGGAAACTACTGATTTAGATGGCATTGAATTCTTCAGTGTGTGTGGTGTTTATCATATTATTAACTAGCATGTTGTTTTCCCAGATTTCCATTTGATGAGCCCGAACGACTTAATCACTGGATTAGAAACCTGCACAGAGTGAATTGGCATCCACGTCCCAGGTCCGTTGTGTGTTCCACTCACTTTACAGAGGACTGCTTTGACCATTCAGGAGGAACTGTTCGGCTCAAACCTCACGCAGTTCCCACCCTGCTACTCTGCACCTCACAGGTTAACAATTTTCACAATTTGTCGACCCCTTCATTTGGTTTTAGTTTGGGTTTGGGTTTCCAACCATGATCACCAACATGTCCTGTTATGTGCTGAGAAAGACTACTTACCTCTTTCCGCACAGGGCAACGAAAGAGAAGATTCTTCTTATGCATTGGATGAGAGGAGTGGTTCTTTTGAGGACGACTCCAGTACCCAGCATGCTTTTTTTTCTAAATATGATGCAATTGAGAAGTATTTGAATGGAAAGGGCTATCCACCAGGGCTCACCTCTGTGGAGAAAAACACATTTAGGAGACTCTGCACTAGATTTGCTATTCACGGTGAGTCATCTGCATTTACTGCTTTCTAAGCTCAGTAAAAGAAAAACCTTCAAAATCATATTGATGTTCCACTGACTTGTAAAAAGATTAGTGTCTCTATTGTTGTTCGAGAGGACACTGGGCAACATGGAGTCATATCTGTGAAAATTACGTAATATGTCTAAACCAGATTAGTCCATGTGCTTTTTCACTTTCAGTGACAGTTCACCACCTGACACAAATTCATGTGTGAATATGTCCTTTAAGGGGTGGCTCAAAGTATGAATATCATTTCCTGACTGTAGAGGGTGCCCAGGAGTAAGAAATACCAGTTCAGTATTTGCATGATATTACTTTAATAGGCAAATAGCAGTTACTTTCAGAGACTGCTAATTGACTTATTTGATAAAAATATCAAATATTTCCTCCTGGTAATGGTAACGCTGAAAAATCATGAGTAGATGTATATGGATTAAGACCTGTTTTGAAGTCTAGTGTAGTGTGGTGCTTCGCCAAGGAAAATATTCATTAATTTAGTCTTAGTCCATTTGCACACCTGCACTTTTTAGCCTGATTTATTTTCACCATTGGGGCAATTAGTTTGGGCAGGTATGAATACTGTAATCACTGATGGAGACCTTTGAGAAGAGCTGGTCTCAGTCCAAACAAAGTTCCAAACAAACTCTTGAGCAGTTTATTTGTGGTGAGAACATGAACTTCGATCCGACTGAACATTCATGTTTATTCTGCGGGTTTAACAGGTCTCTGCTTTGCATTATTGCCTTGTCCAGCAGTCGTACCTTATGTTAAAACATAGCTAATGGTCATGTCTCATAGAATCTAAGGCATTCTCACAAAGTGAAACAATCCATTCTATCTAATGCAGATGGCTTCCTATTCTACACCGCGGGGAGAGGCATCCAGGCACATGGGAGGCGCAGAGTAGTGAGGAGCAAAGAGGAGGTTCAGTCCACTCTCACTGTGTACCATGATGACATGAACCACCTCTCATATGAGAAGTGCTTGAAGCTCATCTCCAGGCATTTCTTCTGGGGCTCTTTGAAAGCAGATATAGCGATGTGGATTCAGCGCTGCCACCAATGTTCAGGCTCTGAAAAGCCTCCTAGTACAGAGCCTTGTGCTAGCCCTGGAAGCCCTGATGTCTCTGAACTTCTGGAGCCCATGGAAGACCAGTACAGGTTTGGTTTGTTTTGCTTCTTTATTTTGGTACTAGAATTGCCAATGAATTAATAAGCAATGAAAGCTTATACCTATTGTCATTTAAGGTTCTTCACTAATCTGTCATAAGGTAAAGGTCAAAGTGCACATAGACCCACTATGCTTGCACACAGGAATTTGTCCTCCGCAATTAACCATCTACACACAGTGATGCACACACATACACACTTTTGAATTCACACACTAGGGAGTCATCAAAAGTGCTGGGAGCTGTGGGGAGCTATGTATTACATGTTTATATTCTTATTTGATGAGTTAACTGATCATGTTTGCTGGAATGAGATTTTTCACTGAATAATTTAGTCAAAAACTAAATGATGTTTTTATTATGCTTGCTAGCAGTTTCACTGTGACCATATTTCTATGCAGCTCATTTATTTGGAGTCTTCCCTTTTAATGTTACCAATTTCTCTACTTTTAGCCTGGGACTGCCTGGTCAGATGAATGGAACGATGGTGAGTGATAATGACGCACATGTCTCCATCTCAGAGGTGGCTGTGGAGGAGTGTCTGAGTGCTTCCAGGCCCAAGAGGCTCCTTCCATTTCAGTCCGACAGTAATACTGCAGATGGAGCAGTTACTGTAAGAGATGACTCCGTAACGAGGTATACAACTGTTTGAAGTAATTCTGAATTACATCTGAAGTTCATTCATCAGTGAATATTCCTTAACGTCTCTTAACGTTAGCCTGACACCATTCATAGCAGCAGAGCTTTGTAATATAATATGGTGATAGTAAAACTTTGTTATATACCACTTTCATTATAACTTAAAATGCATAAAATTCAGTGTTGGGGTACAGTGTAAAAAGTAAAAAATAAAATGAGAAACCAATCAAGATTTTAGTCATTAAAGCAGAGAAATTAAGCATTCGGGTTAATTAATTGAAATGTAGTGCTGTCTATATACTGCACTGATCAAAATGTTTGCATTTGTCATTTAAATTGTTTAAAGTGTTTCAGACTTTTTTAGAGAATAGAGAAAAATATCAGACAGCACTTATATAATATCCAGTGTGTTTATTTGTATATAATTCTCTCTTTCATTTGTTTCTGAAGCAAGTTATAATATTATAATATTTATTGTGTGTAATATGTATATTGATATTGATATATGTATATTTTACACATTTGTCCTCAACAAAATGTGATTTATTTATCAGAAACTTTGAGTCAAATGTTTTAAACAGTGTAATCCAAGCAAACAGGTTTCTGTATAGTACAGAAAATGGATTTTCCTCCCATCCAAAAAACCCAAAGGATTGTTTGAATCATCATCATAATCCATAAGACCATGGAGCCAGTTTTAAATATTAATTTAAATAATTGAATAATTTTTTTCTTATTGTGGTAAACCACATTATTGTATTCCATCATTTAGTTCTAGAAATTGGGTTAGAACTGGTTCAATGTAATGTTTGAATTGTTAAATGGGAACTTTAGAAACAAAACTGAGCTGTTTTGTCTCAAACACTAACCAATCACACCAGCAATTTAAATGAGGTCACATGTACAGTGTCATGTGATAAATCCAAGATGTTCAGTATATGTCACTTAGAGACATCGTGATTTAAAGTGAAGGACAAAGTGCTATGAGGAACTATCAGTGACTATCACAGAGTCTGTGACACATGATAATGGGATTCTTATGGATTACATTACCCATTTCTATCAGACTAGTGTATATAATGAAGATGCAGTTCAGTAATGATTGAACAATTGTTTTGATATTAACAATTTACTTTTTACCAGCTCCAGCTGTTCTCGACGCCCCCCTGAGGATTTGGCACAGAAGCAAAGAAACTGCAGCTTGACTGCGAGAACTGTCATTCAGCAGTGCACACATGCCTTACTGCAAGTTAAGCCTCAAGTGGCTGATGCTGATTCAGAATGGGTGGAGGTACTTTATACAGTGCTTCACATTCACACTCCTGATGCTAAGTGGGTTCAGTGTGAAGGATCTGACTCGTTTGACACGTTTTGTTAAATACTGTCTTCATTTTCCTTTGTTTACAGATCCATGAGGGAATGGTGATCTATGTATGCTTTTATAAAGGTGCTACTGAAAAAATCATTCCCAAAATGGGTAGGTTGTCACATTTTTCATTATAACTGATGCCTGATGTTTAATACTATACTATATACACTGATCAGTCATAACATTATGACTCACTGTCCATTTGTATCAGCTCCACTGACCATACAGGACCACTTTGTATTTCTACAGACTGTAGTTCATCTGTTTCTCTGCATACTCTTAACCTCATTTCACCCTGATCTTCAATGGTCAGGACCCCACAGCACCACCACAAAGCAGGTATTATGTGGGTCATTCTCAACACTGCAGTGATACTGACATGGTGGTGGCGTGTTAGTTTGTGTTATGCTGGTGGAAGTGGATCTGATAAAGGAGTTTCTAAACCCCTCATCTCCACTGCTGGACTGAGAATAGTCCATCAGCCAACAGTGTCCCATGGGCAGCAACCTGTGAACACTGATTGAAATGACTAGAGAATGACCCTCACAAACTGTGCAGAAACGGATGAGCTTCTCTCTCTGACTTTACATCAAGAGGGTGGAGCAACTAGGTAGGAGTGGATAGTGAGTGGACCAAGTGTTTACTCCAGCAGCACTGCTGTGTCTCATCTATTGGCAATACCAGGGCAACACACCACCATGTGTTACTGCAGTGCTGAGAATGACCCACCACCTATATAATACCTCTGGTGGTCCTGAAGAACAGGGTGAAAGGAAGCTAACAATGGAGAAAAACAGACTACAGTCCAAAAGTAATTATAGAACTACAAATTGCTCCTAAAGGGTCAGTGGAGTTAATAAAATGGACAAACAAGGTCATGATGATATGTCTGATCAGAATATATACTAACGAAAGGTTTGGGATATTTGGATTTAGAGTCAAATTTATGGAATATGTAAAAAGTTCACGGCACAGTGATATATCATGGAGGTAGGGCATTTTTTGAAACAAAAGCCAACAACAGTGGCGGGTATACCCCAACAAAAAGTCAAATGTCTCAATAACTTGTCATGTGCCCTTGAGCATCAACTGCAGGTTGACAATGATGTATCATGCTGTTCACAAGTTGACTTATTGTCTGCTGAGGCATGGCATTCCACTGTTCTTGAAGGACGGCTCTTAGGTCATTGCGGTTCTGGGGTACAGAATTACAAGCCTCTACACGGCGGCTCAGCTGATCCCATAGATTTTCTGATCATTGAGCGGAGCATTGTTGTCCGTGAAGATGAAATTAGGCCTGTATTGTTCATGCATAGGCACAATTACTGGGCACTGGACCATGCACAAAGTGTAGGGCAGTTCTGTATTGGCTAGACACACCTGCCCACACTGTAACACCACCCTCACCAAAGGTTTGTCTGGTGACAGCAGTGGCTGATGCATAGTGTTTGCCTTGACATTTCCAACATCATTGGTGGGCATCATTTCTGCTCAGCGTGAATTGGCTTTCATCAGTGAACAGCTTTAAGACCAACTGGTCCCTGGCCCATGCAAGACAATGACGCCTGTGCCTGGTGGTGTGGTCAGGTACCCTTGCAGGTTATCTAGAACGAAGACCACGCTGATGTAAATGGTTTTCTGGCGTGACGTGTCTGACTTTACACTTGGGTGCCTCTGACCTGCTTAAATGTGCCTGGAGTAGTATCTTATCATCTGGTTCCGCAGGCCACTGTTCACAATGAAACGGTCTTCAGTGGGGGATGTGGCCAACAGATGTCCACTTCTATGCCTTTCTGTGACTCTGTGTCTTTGCATTTCTGTTGCAACCTGCTGATGACACTCTGTGACACACTAAGCTCAGTGGCCACTTTCGTCTGAGAACATCCTATTTCAAACCTCGCAATGGTGAGGTACTGTTGATCAGTTGTTTGGTGTCCTCTTGTCATCTCAAGGTTTCAAAATGTGAACAGCATGATGAGGAGCACAGTTTAAATACCAGTTCTTATTGAACCAGGAAATGTATTGGTTGATTCGTGTGTACTGAAACACTGAACAGTTGGACGTGTATTCAAAAGTTTAGAGACGGTCACATTAAGTTCATCTGTACAGGTTAAGAGTGCATTTTAGGTTCATTTCACAAAGCCAAATATCCCTAACTTTTTATCAGTATTGTTTAGAACATCTTGTGCACCATTATTGCAGAAATTGCATAACTTCTCTGAGAACATTGCTGCAATTACAAATGCTTTGGTATTCACATATGTATTTGTTTTGTTTGCATTGGAACACAGCTTTCTCACACTGGGCTGTAGATTACACTTCCAAAATTCTATGGTAGTGTTTAGACGTAGATTCCATATCAATTTCTCCATCATGTTTAACTGTAGGATGGAGCTTGAATGCCTCATTTAGTTTTCTCTAAATGGTACAATTATGTGCTTTCCAAAAGCCTTATTTTTCCTAACGATGAACTCAGGGTACCAGGATTGTAGCTTCCACTTTCTACATTTAGCAGCATTACATTCTGGCAACCATATTTCTCTGTCAACAATTGTTCTGGGTCTCTTACCACAACATCCCATTTAATTTACATGGTAACAGACAGCGTGAGATGGCACTGTATTATGTGGATTAGCTACAGTGCCATGGCTGTAAACTTGTCAATAATCTTGGGCAGAGTAGATACAGAAACATCAAGTTTGCTGGAAATTGTCCATAATTTTCCACAAACTCCTCTTCATCATTTAAACTGGTTGAATATATGTTTTCCATAGTGCCAGCACCTGTTTCTTATCACGATTACAAATTAAAGCATCATATGACCTCATAATGAAGCATCAAAGTTTGTCCAGGTCATTTAGGGAGTTCTGTGTGGAATGATTTCAGATTTTTGCTTTTGCTTACAAATACAAAAGAAAATACATATGAATACCCCAGCGTTTGTGAATATTTAACTGCAACAAAATTCTGAAGGAAATGCAGAGGTGCCAAAATGTTTCACCATGTCTGTATATTCAATTTAGGATTCAGTGTTGAATCTTCATACCTGATTCATTACTTTCACACGGTAACTTTGTTGTGTTCTGACCTCCACAGTGAACTCCTTGCTTCATGCAAAGTTCTTTCCAATTAGCAACGGCAGGCATATATCTGTCCTGGAACTTCCAGGGAGCGTGCTGATCGTTCCTCAAGACACCATGACTGGGGTGATGAAAGGCAGCCGAGTGCAGCACCACAACGCTGTGGAGCGGTGGAAAGGCCTCCACCTTTACAAGCGTTTTGTCTCTCTGTGTGAGAAGGAGGTAGCTGCATCTGCAAAGTGCTCCGAGGCTGGGGCCGTTGTCAGGCATGGAGTATATGGAAACATGCAAACAATATATCTTAACAGCAGTGGACCCCTCACTCATGTGATTGAATTTTGAATCTGAAATCACATGGGATGTCCATACATGATTCACATATTGCGCTTCAGTGTTTGAGTCCTGGGCCATATGATTGTACATAAATAAATTCATTTATTCCATGCTGTTTTCTGTTTGTCTTGAGATATTTTAGGAGTGAAGTTTGAACCAGATTCTGGATCCAAGATGGCTGACTACTATTCAGGGTTTTTTTGGTTTTGTTTTTGTTTTTTTGTTGTTTTTTGTTTTTTTTACTTTTTCAATGTATTAGACCTGCCGCTCCACTGTAACCAAAAATGAAAAATTCCAGATTAAGACTAGCTTTTTCAGGTAGCTAGTGGTGGTTAAGGAACCGGATTTGTGATTAGAAGGTTGTTGGTTTGATTCCCTGTATTGGCAGGACATGCCTGAAGTGCCCTTGAACAGTAAATGCTTGACGAGGGCAGCCATAGGTCACTTTCCTATTGTCCAAACGGCCAACAAGCCCAGTCATATCACTGTCAGGTCTGAAAGAATAATGCTACCCTGCCTTGTACCTACGTTTGCTCATCCAGCAATAAAGCAAACCCCAATTTTTACAATTTTCTTTGCTTCCCCAAAAAGTGAAGGAAAATAAAGGGGAGGTTTGAGGCATCAGGCCTCCTTGGAGAGCAGGCAAATGGTAAACTGCAGAGGTGGGTCAAAATCCACCCCAGGATGTTGTTCTGACTGCCGGGGAGGCTCAGCTGCAGCTCAGCCTTACAACCAGAGCTAATTCCTGGGGTGGATTTTTACTTGCTGGACCTGAAATACTGGTAAATAATCACAGGTCAGTTTATAATACTCAAGTCATATAATTGAATGCTGATGCTGAACTGAAAAAGCAGCTGCAGCAGCTTAATTTCCCCTGATTTACTGAAACATCGGTGCCACAACACCTTTACCTGCCTTTTCCCTTAAAGTGATTTTATGTCGTGATTATCGTCATAAAAATAATTTCGGCCACTGGGTGGCGTCCACATATATATATATATATATATATATATATATATATATATATATATATATATATATATATATATATATGTATATATATATATAAATATATAATGTATATATATATAATGTATTTTTTTATTATTATTATCATTATCATTCATATATAACAGCGCTGTATATCCAATGATGGTGTGTATAAATATGATAATCACAGTTCAATTAGTGACGGTTTTCAGACCAAAAGGGGCGGGGCCGTACGCAAGGGCAAAGTACCCGGATGCGTCGCTCTCGTCCAAACGGACTGTGTGTGCTCGGTAGGTGGCAGTAGAGAGTCAATATCTGCTCACCTCCGGAAGAGTAAACGAAGAGCCGCTGAAATATGAGCGCAGAGAGTAAACAGTTACACAGCGTAGAAGACAGAACTGCAGCCTGCGCTGGTTATCCCCCACTAACCCTTATTCCCCCACCCACTAACCCTTATTCACCCCCTAGTCCAGAGCAAGGTCTCTCCTCACTGTGACTGCTTCCAGTAGGAGCCTGACTGGTGTAACTGGGGAGACTGGTCAGTGTTATCTGGTTTGCTTCGCTGACCGGAGGCTGTGAATAAACACAGCTCCGTATTTGTCTAATGGGGGACAGTTCTGCTGAAGACACGCAGAGGCGGAGCTGCTCTGATTCTCATGTTCGGAGTCGGAAACCGCGCAGGGAGAACCCAGAGAACACACAGCCCGCAGTACCTGAAAGAACCCAAACACGAGGTTCACACTTCAACGGGGCTGTGAGACAGCTGTCCCCCCGCCGGCCTGCCCCCCTCTGCCCGCTCCTGTGTGTGACGGCCCTCTCTGTCCTCACCCGCCTGCACAACATCACCGAGCCTCCGCACGTGTGGTGAGAGATTGATTCAAGCTCTTCTTCTAGCTCTGACCATCCGCACAGTCTACAAAGATGTCCTCTTTTCACACAGTTGGGATGAGACCCATTTTGGGAAGATGGGCAGCTATTATATCAACCGGACCTTCTTCTTTGACGTCCATCCACCTCTGGGGAAGGTGAGGATTCAACAGCCAGCCCAGCTGCCCTTTATTATTAACACTGTTCCCTGACTCCCAGCCCCACCACCACCACAGAGCAGTCCACCTGACCTGCTGTTCATTTTCATTCATGTCATTTTCCCTCTTTTTTACTTTCTTTTCAAAGTTATGTAAAAGACCAGGCCCTTAATTTAGCTCTCAGCAGGCTATGATCTTACATGTCAGCACCTTCATGACAGTTCTGAAGCTGAATGTAAGAACTTGCAAAAACCTATGTTTGCACACCTTTTTTGTGTGTTTGGGTTTTATTTTGCAATGTTAAATTAAGCTTCTAACAGGAACCATGTTTAAATTGTGGAGTATGTCTCTGGAGGATGAGGTATTTTCACTGCAAAAAAAGAAAATAATAATAATAATAATTATTACAATTATTAATTTGAAGACTTTTGACTGTACAAAATTTGGCGCCCAAAATACAACCTATGTGACTGTCACACACTCAGTTACTCAGTCACACAGTGTGATATGTAGATGAGTTATAGACTGTAACTTGTTTTCTAGGCACAGTTTCTGTTAATCGCCCTCCTCCTCTTCAGGGGTTCAGGGACAGTGATGCATAGAACCACGCCAACTCAAATATTTGAATGCTTATACCATTAAAGCCTATTTTCTGAGAGTGTTAACCGACTGTTCTAAATTCCGAGATGCACCTGATAGGCCACATCCACTGACATACCACTATCTTGAATGGTCCGCCACCTAAATAACCTCGGGTCAGCCAAGGTCCTGTAGTGGTCTCTTTGCACAGATGATAAATAGATTAATATATTAAGAGTAAACAAATTGATAAACTCATCAACTGTGCAGAAGATTGGCTACAGTCAGTTATCATATAACCCACAAATAATTGCCATTATCCTTCATTTCTAAGACGTTTTTATTATATCATTGTTTTTCAATGGATATGGTGCAGTGTTGTGTTTGGAAAGTCTGTAGGATGGTTTGCATAAGTCCTGAATTAGAACCAATAGCATGTGTCCTATTTTTTGGTTTTTAAAATCAGATGCTTATTGGTCTTGCTGGATATCTGACTGGCTACAATGGGACCTTTCCTTTTGTTAAACCTGGAGACAAGTATGAGGACCACAACTACTGGGGGATGAGAGGGGTAAACATATTTCTCACACTTTTTAGTTATGAGCTCATTTAGAGTGTATGTTGGTAGATATATGATATGGGAGTGCACTGGCTAGTTATAGTAAATTATGGGGTTGGGCACTATACAATATGATTTATGATGTGAAAAATATAAAGTGAAAAAAAATTAGAGCACCCTCTAAGGTTGATATAGGTTGATGTTTAAACTTTTAAAAGATCTAAATATTTATGATGCTGCACTTAGGATGATAGAAGCCATTTGTTTTCTTTGTGATTGACATGATAGGATTCAGTGTATGTATACCAGATCACTGTGGTTACATTGTAGTTTGTACAATTGACTCATTGTCTTCTGTAATTCTACAGTTATTTCTGTAAAAGTGGAACACTTCAACATCTGCTGCTGCTGTTACCATATTGCTGACAGTGTAATGTAATGTTCAGTTCTGTGCAGCCCTTGGCTCCTGTCTGCCTCCCTTTGCCTTCCTGGTAGTCCAGGAGTTATCCCACTCTACTCCAGCTGCACTCATTGCAGCTTCCCTGCTCATTTTTGGTCAGTATATTATATGATGATATCAATGATATCTGACCCCTCATGTGGTTAGAAAATGTCATACTAAGTTCTGATAAGTCTGGGACTCATTTAAACAAACTTCTTGTTCTTGTCAGACACTGGCTGTATCACTCTCTCCCAGTACATCCTTCTGGATCCCATCCTCATGTTTTTCATCATGGGAGCTGTGCTGAGCATGGTCAAGTTCAATGGGCAGAGACTTAGGTAGGGTGAGTCCTCAATACCAGTTGTAGTTTGCTTTTCATTTTTGGGGGGGTTATGATTGGATTTTAAACTGAAACATAAGTTGTTAGCCAATACAGGTGTCCTATTAATAAGGAATTATGGTTCTTTATTGACTTTTTTTTCTTTCCTTTTTATTGTCGCATTAATCAATTTCTAGGCCTTTCAGCTGGTCATGGTGGCTGTGGCTGCTTCTGATGGGCGTGAACCTCTCTGGCTCGCTTGGGTTGAAGTTTGTGGGGCTGTTTGTCATTCTTTTAGTTGGTATAAACACTGCATGCGACCTCTGGAAGCTGCTGGGGGATCTCCATCTGTCTATGGTACAGATATGAGTGAAGTGTGTGGTAAAAAACAGCAGCATGGTACCTGAAGATGATTTAATGACTGATCTCTGATACAAAAAGAGGTTTTCAATGTAGTTTCTTTCTCTCCAGATGGAATTTGCAAAGCACTTATTTGCTCGAATTTTCGGGTTGATTGTGCTCCCTTTATTCCTGTACACTACAATATTTGCTGTCCATTTTGTCATCTTAAACAGAAGGTAAAACTACATAAAAACATATTTTGTGTTGCAGTATTGAAGTAGTTAGTGAATTTTACTGCACTAGAGAGATGACTTGCTGCAAAAAAAAAAAAAAAATCCATAAATCCTTTTCTCTGCCCAGTGGTCCAGGAGATGGTTTCTTTAGCTCTGCTTTCCAGTCTCGTTTAATTGGAAACAATCTTCATAATGCCACTATGCCAGAATGTGAGTATACTTGTAAATCACACACATACAACATATTATTTCTAATGTTCTGCAAAGTTAGGATCCAAGGTAACTTTCATTTGTTTCTACATTCTTTTATCGTTTGTATCATTTATGTTTTATCTGGTTGCCCCCAAAAATACACAATGAGGTGAAGTGCTGTTCTGAATTGGCTGTAGTGGGTCCACTCCCATGAGTGTTGGTCTAACACTTTTTAAAACATGGAGTTAGTTCTGACCGGGACCCCGTCACCAACCATTATCTGCCATATGACTATTATCCTTCTATAAGACTTGCGATGGGCATATGAAGAGTGGGGAAAGACACACCCAGTATGCAAATAGAGGATGCCAGGAGCCAATGGGAAGGTGGAGGTAATCAAAGCAGCCTCAGTTAGGTGTACATACAGTGTTGAGTTAACTCTGGCAATTGTCTCTTTACTCTCATTTATTCCATTAACACCAGAACTTTAACTATGCTCAATTTGCTGTGTAGTTAGAATAGTATAGTTTTAAATGCTAATACCTCCAGATCCATACTCCATACCCGTGTAGCTGTCTTTTGATGTCTTTAGTGTATTTAGTGTTAGTGATCATTGCATTATTTTGAGCATTCATTGAAGGAAACATTCCTCAATTTACTTTGTCAGATGTTAGGTATGCAGTAGCTCAAATACAACAAAACCACAGTGTTTTTGCCCCCATGCAGATCTGGCATATGGCTCCACAATAACAGTGAAAAACCTGCGGATAGCTGGAGGCTATCTCCATTCCCACTGGCATCTTTATCCAGAGGGAGTTGGAGCCCACCAGCAGCAGGTTTGTACTTTCTTGTACTCTTTTTAGATATTTGTCTATTCAATAGCATTTATTGAGCACACACAAACACACAAACGCAGACACACACAGCAATAGTACCAACTTACCAACTGAGGCTTCACAATATATCATTTCAGCTTAGTCATCACAATGTGGGGAAAATATACGGTGGTATACTTTTCACACAATATTCACATTGCAATTTCATTTGAGGCAAATTTATTGTTTAATTTTGATACACAGAGGGCATTATTAATGTATTGGATCCCTGACCTTTGTAATAAGTAGTAATAGTATTTATACTTTTTTAACCCACTGAGTTATCACACACCACTGGTGAGTTGCACACACCAGAATTATCCCTCCGCATTTAACCCATCCACAAACAGTGATACACGAATACACCTGGAGAGCAGCTGGGGAGTTCAATGCTCAAGAGCATTAGTCATGTCCTGCCAGTTAAGGGATTTGAACCGGTGACCTTCCAGTCACAAGGCTGGTTCCTTAACCACCAGTCCATGGCTGCTCCACTTTGGTGAAATCTGGTGAAAGTTCCCATATTTCTTTTTAATATTGCAGTGTATTTTGCAGAAAAATATATATTATTTTTTCAAGATCATGCAGTCCTAGTACCAACCCCACCTTCGATAGATATATTCTGTGTAAGACAGTTCTTAATCAGGTTGTTCTGCCTAAGCATTATAACTTTTCTTTGTTATTTTGTTTTAATAAAGATATCATTAACACGTGTTGAGAGAAATTCATGTTTTCTCATATCTCAAATATTAATACAGTAGATCAGTAATTTGTGGGGGGGTTTTCACTTGATATATGTTAGCTGGCTAAGGCTAATTAGATTTTCCTCTCCTGCTTAACCTTAATAGGTCACTGCCTATCTGCACAAAGACTATAACAACCTGTGGCTGGTCAAGAGACCTGATGGTGATGGTGAGAAGGAATTTGTTTGTACATCTATGTGTATTTGAAAACTCTTGTTTTTATACTTTTGAATTTATCCCTTTTGTGTTAAATTTGTTTTTGTTGTTATTTTTAGTTCATTCAGGGACTCCAGAGCTTGTCCGACACGGGGATGTCATTCGACTAGAGCACAAAGAGTGAGCCTTCATAACGTTCTTTATCAGCTCTGTAAATTAGAGTTAAAGATCTGACAGGGACTTGAAGCCTAGTCATGGATGACACTTACCAAATAGGGATTCTTTATTGAACTGAAAATATAATTTACATCTAGGCCCGATCGCTGTCTTTAGGCTTTATCAAGTATGAGTCGATGACTGATAGGTTTATTGTACCATTATGCACTGCCATCTCTTTATCTTGTAAGATCTTTTTTTTCCATCAGAACCACCAGAAACCTGCACAGTCACTTGCATGAGGCACCTCTGACAAAGAAGCACCTTCAGGTCACAGGGTATGGCATTGTAAGTGACATTCATTTCCAGCATAGTGCGATTTATTTTGCTTGTGAGCTTTATTTAAATTTGTTCTCATTTATAAATTAAAGTGAATAGTGACCTAGTTGTTGGTATTGGATGTAATGCTAATCTGTGGTGAATAATTTTTGTCCATTTTTAGTCACTTTTAAGGCTGTATGATATTGGGGGGAAAAACTGACATCGCAATATTTTAGTGTTTTGCGATATATAAAATTTATTTTAATATATAGGAATTTTCACCACATTTAAGACCATACAATGTCTGTAATTACTTATTACATTATACGTGTTTCCTTAAAGCATAAAAAATACTTTCAGATAAGGAGGAAAAAAAAGGGATTTGGGACAAAATAAAATGGATTTCATAGGGCCCTACAAGTCACAATTATCTATGATCCAACATGTGAGGATATTACTTAAGAACTCATTCTGGAGTAAAATAAATTATACTGAGCAGACGGAAACTGCCTCTGGTAGATATCGCATGAAAATGAGAACCGTGTTAATATTTCTTTTGTATCAAGAACCAAAAAGATTTCAAATTAAAAAATTTTACATTGCACAAGATATTGCATGTCCAGCGATGTGACCATTGCATATGTGCACATATAAGTAACGATGCTGAAACAATATATTGTGCAGCCCTAGTCCATTTGGCATGATTAATTGGTCATTTGGCCACAATTTAAATTCATGCAACGTACATGAGGCATACAGATAGCTGTTTTTTAAGCAATGCAACGTACATTGTTCATTTTATTGAACAGTATAGCATGCAATGCAAACAACCTGACATGGGATGAAGCAAGTGTCTGAATTTATCCATGTAGTGTGAAAACTACTGGTGTGTCCAAGCTTCCGTTATTTGTTAGCTACATTAACCTCATAGTTCCAGTCGGTGAAAACCTAAGGAACAAACCTTAGACACTAGATAACACTCATTGAATCAAATGTAGGAAAATGTATTGCTTTGTCACTTCTTCTTTTCAGAATGGTACAGGGGACCTCAATGACCTCTGGCAGGTGGAGGTGTGTGGGGGAAAGAAAGGTGATCCAGTAAAGGTCTTGCGCAGTAAAGTCCGCTTCCTGCATCGCTCCACTGGCTGTGTGCTTTTTTCCTCAGGCAAGACCCTCCCAAAGTGGTAAGAGTATTTGAATTGGTGCTGGGGAGGAAGCAGCTCATCTAGGATCTTTGTTGCTACTTATGAAAGACTAAACCAGCAAAGCAGGATTTCTCAATTAATTTGGCACTAAAAGTAAAGGAATGTCAAACATTTCACTTCTTTTACTGAACAAATTTAAGTTTGAATGGTAAGTTATCTGACAAGCAAGAAATTCTGCTTTGTGAAGCACCTACCTGGGTTCAGAAATAGTTCAAGTCTGTGACTGAAATGGATACCTATTTACGTTTTAGGGCCCTAGAGGTCCCCTGTATGTCGGCCATTTTCCTCTAACTGTCCAAATTGTATAGTGGGATTCAAGCATGATTTTCAGGGCACTATATCCTCACACAATTCACTTTTAATTTATAGTAAACATTGTAGCTCACTACACAAACTGAATTTGGAACAGAATGCAACTGTATGTTGTTACTGAACAACACAGTTGAACGAATGGAGCTGATGAAATTTGCTCAAATAGCTGCTAGCTAAGCCATTGATCGTTACAAGTCTCTGGATGCTGTTTTCCCATAACATTAGTTAATTAATGGGAGGGTTAAGTTTGTATGCAACATAATCAAGGATTATTCCATAAACAGCACAGAGCTTTACTAACTTTAATTCAGAAATCAGTTTGCATGTATGTACCAAGCTTCAACCATGGCTCATACACTCACATGTTTATTTTATATGATCAGTACTGATGAGGAAGTGTCCAAATTCATCTGTGCCTCTACCACTACAAAGTAAACCAATGAGGGAATAGGAATCCATTTCGGTCACAGCCATAGTCAGTTTATTTGTCACATCAAAAGTCATTCACCCTATTGGTAGCAGTGAAATCCTTTGCAGAGCTTCTATTTTGATGTTTTAGCAAAACACTGTGAATAAATTGTGATCAGCGAAGTGTTGGGCAATTAAAGAAAACATTTTTCAAGCACATTTGTTATGTCACTGTTTTAAAGGGGCTGGGAACAAGTGGAGGTCACATGTAGTCCATATTTAAAAGAAACTCCAAACTCCCAGTGGAACATTGAGGATCACATCAACCCAAATTGTGAGTTTTGATTTCTCTTAAAAACACTACAAATGATTCTTTGAGTGATACCGTAGAAGAGGCATTTTTAAAGAGATGTGTGTTAAGAACTTTCATACTCAATGTAGTGCTTCTTTTCTAACTTTTTCCTCACACTTGCATCTGTATTACAAAAATTGTTCTTTATGAAATGAGAAAAGGTTCTTCTATGGCAGGGGTAGGCAGTCCTTCTCCTGGAATGCCAGCTTCCTGCACACTTTGCTGATTTCCCTGCTCTAACAGAACTACTAAACCTAGCAATGAGTGTTTGAGCAAGAGAAGCACAAAACTGTAGGAGTCTGGCACTCCAGGAACAGGATTGTCTACCCCTGTTCTATGGCATCACTCTTAAGAACCTTTTGTAGCATCTTTATTTTTAAAAGTGTAAATGACAGGAATTGAGTCCCTGTATTGTTGCTGTATGTTTCTCTAGTACCCAACATCAGTTTGCATGTGCTCAAGCCCTCCTTCGTGGAGATTCTGCTGGAATCTCATATAGTCATGATCAGGGTAAGATGAGCCAAGAAAAGTAAGCCCATGTTTTTGTTCACAACATTGAAATGAAGTGTGACGTGTGCTGATAAATATTTAATGTTATCAGGGTAACAGTGGCTTGAAACCTAAGGACAATGAGGTGAACTCTAAACCTTGGCACTGGCCAATCAACTATCAGGTATGTAACACCTCAGAAAAATTCCACTGATAAAAGCCAGTTTTTGATTTGATCTAACATCTAATCCTTGTTACTGTGATGTGTAGGGCTTGAGGTTTTCTGGTGTGAATGAAACAGAATACCGAGTATATCTACTGGGGAACCCTGTGAGTCTATTCAGTTTATTCATTTCATTTCAATTCTCCGTTAAGGTCAATGCCCAAAATACTTGAAGCAGTAGTTCATATAAGGCTTTTTCTTGCGTAAACTGTAAAAAGAAAATAGACCACAGAGTTGAAATATTTAGCTGTTATGAACACTGAGATCTTAAACAAGAGGTATGAGTGTTCTGTTTATTCTTTCTTTCTTTTTCTTTCTTTAAAGTTGCACCCAGACATCATTCATAACAGTAACAATGGCACCACTTATCACAGTCACATACAAACATAGAAAAGGAAAAAATATATATATTTTTGAGGAACCAGTACCTTTCAGGTAGGCTAACAGAGGGGACCACACCTGCCAAAACCTCTCCTTCCTCTGGCAAAGGTTGTAAGTCAGTTTCTCTGAGAGAACCATAATGTCAGTGAGGGGCCTGTTGGGAGGTCCAAAATAATAGAATGCACTTTCTGCTCTGAAAGCCAACAAAATAAAGAAATCTGTGTAATTTCCTGTCTAAACCAGTCTAGTATTGCATAATTGTGAGGGAAGATCCAGATTGAGTGCAAGTGGGGAAAACAGAGAGAGATATTTGGATATTTTAAATATTTGCTAAGTCAGCAAGGTGTGGGATACAACAAAAGGACCACAAACTTTTCCAGCTTTTTCACATTATGAAAAAAAAATTAAAAGATGAAGTGAAATTGTTAAATAACAATGGAGAGACTGAAAAACATTTATTCTGCCAAAGATAGGATAGTTGTAGAGAGCACTAGGCAGCCAGGTTCAACTTAAATTTATTTACAAGGGGCAGGTAGTTTTTAGAAAAGAGATTCTTAAGATCTGGTGTTAGAAAAAACACCCAAATAATTAAATCTGTCAGTTGTCAAATGAAATGGGAAACTGTCCCCTAGAAAAGGGACCACAGATGTTGAAGGGCCAGCGGGAACATTAAATGCTTTGCTTTGCATAGAAGCTCTGCTTCTGTTTGATTAAAAAAGTAATTCACAGTATTTTGCAAAGTAGATGCCACTGATTTAAGCTAATGTTTGGGGTGGCTTAGTTTATCCAACCATTTGCCCACCCACCTATCCACATCCAGACATACATAGAGAAACACAGACAGAAATTTTAACATTGTGAGTCTTTAGAAATCTACATATTATTTGTGTTTCTCTTTTGCACCCCCTCTCCTTCAGGTGATCTGGTGGCTGAACCTGTTCACTCTGGGGCTATTTGTTGTCATGGTGTCTGTGTGCTCTTTAGCTGCACACAGAGGAGCTACATTAGAAGGCAAAAGGAAAGGTAAGCCGGCCACACTGCCATTCTTGGCAGTCAGACTTGGTAGTTTGTATCATAGAGCTGTTTGAAAGAAAATATTTTTTTTTTATTTACAGTACGTATAATTTAATTAGTAATAATATAATGTAAAAACAGAATTATAACTTTGCTAATAATTTGAAATCATCTGACACTGATTTTTCTCTTTTTTTTTTTTTGTTTTGGTGCTGTTTGATTATTGCAGCACACTACCATGTTCTTTTAGAAGGTGGTGGAATACTTTTCTTGGGTTGGCTGCTACATTACCTGCCTTTCTATACCATGGGTCGTATTCTGTACTACCACCACTACTTCCCTGCTATGCTCTTCAGCAGTATGCTTACAGGTACTGGTACTGTATAGTGTCTAAAGTGTTGACAGTTATACAGCAAATCTCAATTAACAAAGAGTTCCAAGGGTAATGACAATGCTTACACCATTTTATGCAAAAGTTTGCGCACCGTTGACACATCTTTTTTTTTTAATGAACACAGCTTCTGTATCTAATCAAACATGACACAATATTAATAGCAAATTCTAATGCAGCGTAACTCTCAGTAAGACTTACAACATCATAGATTAGAAAATCAGGCTTTAGACTGGGGTAGGCAATCCTGTTCCTGGTCCTTTTTGGGGCTTGTGGTGTTAGTGTGGTTTCGCTGGTATGAGTAGATGAGACACAGCAGTGCCACACAACACTACCATGTTATTGTCACTGCAGTGCTAAGAATGACCCATTACCAAAATAATATCTGCCCTGTGGGATCCTGACCATTGAAGAACAGGGTGAAAGAAGGCTAATAAGGCAGTATAAGGCAGAGTAACAATTATAATTATAGAATTATAGAACTACATCTGCTCCTGTGTGGTAAGGTAAGCTGATAAAAATGAACGGTGAGTATAGAAATATTCAAATTAGAGTTGTTAATAATGTTGTGGTAGATCAATTTCAGGCTATCGTGGGGTTGTCATGTGATCTTGATTAACAACATGCCACTGCATAATATATGAACACTACCAGTCAAAAGTTTCAAAACCCAAATTGGGTGTTCTAAAACTTTTGTCCGGCAGTGTAGTTTCAGCTTCTGGTTTCTACAGTGTGTAATGTTGTGAAGAAACGGCAGTTCAGGTGACCAAGAAACAACACAAACACACAAACAACATAATCAAAATAAAGACAAGGAAAGTAAATAAAATGTAGAAGCAAAATAATTTTTTTTAAACAAGTGTGGATTGAAATTTTCTGCCAAAATAAGCAAAGTTACTTTGGTCAATAAAAGAACACCTTGCCAGCCGTGAAGCATGGAGGTGGAGCTGTCATGTTTGGGGTTGCCAAATATTAAACAGATGAAAGGAAGAATGGATTCCACAAAACACTAGCAGATTGATGGAAATATAACTGAAATGGGATGGCTTCTACAACAGGATAATGGTCTAAAATATAGCAGCCCATTGTTTACTGTCTGAACAGAAACAAAGTGAACTTTTTCACATTATTCTGAAATAAATATCATTGAAAGTTGTGAAAAGACCTTAACCAAGCTGTGCTGCAAGACCAGCCAAGAATATCACATAGCTAGATGTTTTCTTTAAAGGAAAATGGGAACAAAATACTGTAATAATTGAAAGATTTGTAGCTGGCTGTATAGCTACAAGCAGATGCTGTGTTTACTATTACAAAATGAAAGAAAAGGGCTAAATGTTATTTTACCACATTTTAACCCTTTTATAATTTCCTTTATTACTTTAGATGTTCAACATTCAGATGTTTATTAATCCTAAACAATCATTTAATAACATAAACTTTTACCTTGATTTAAAGGTATAACCTTGGACACATTTCTACAGAATGTTGACCTTCTGTGTAGTCCACCTGTTTCAAAGTTTGTTTTAAGAGGGGGTCAGACCATTCTCCTGGTCGGCATCCTTTACAGGTGAGCACATTAGCAGGCTTTACAATTGTCATTGTTGTAACATTTTTGTAAGGACAAAATACTTTAACTTATGTTAATATTAAAATATAATGTAATTCTGGGCCATTTTTATTGGTCCACACACCATGCATTGTTCTGACTAAAGGACAGCTTTTTTTTTTTTCAAAATTATTGAAATGGAGATTCAGAGTTTTGGGATGTCCATGTTTTTTGTGCCACCCATACATTTATATATTTGTGCTCAATCTCTTATTTTTCTTCATGTACAGCTTCTATCTGTTCCACCCTCTCTCCTATGGCATGAGGGGCCCTTTAGCTCATGACCCCTCCTCCTCCATGGCTGGACTCCGATGGCTGGACTCCTGGGAATTTTAGAAGATTTATTTTTTAACTCATTGACTAGTCTAGACACTATTAAGCTGCTAAAATATAGTGCACTGCATTTCATCATCTAACAGTGTTACAGTGTTACACTGCAATCTGATTTTACCAAATAACACTACAACTATATTTTTGTGCTTATTTTTATAGTACTGAATTTATTCTTTTATTCAGTATACTACATGCAGGCCTGGTTAACACAACCAATATTCAGCTGTGAGCACTCCACATCATTTCATTACCTGAGAGCAAAGTAAATTAGGATGTGATCCATATTATGAAACATTAGATAATCATTATTTGCAGTTTTTGTGGTACACAAACAAAATGTATTGTTTGACTGAAGTAAACATTAAAAAAAGTGCCTTTTTAATAGTGTTTAAAGAATATAGTAAATGGAGTGAGACAACAGACTAAAGCACTAAAATGTGAAAATTTGATCCTGTGGGGGTTGAAAATATTTCATTCATGATCATTTCTGAACTTCTAACCTCTGATTTAAAGTTTTGAATCCTGTATTACTGACTGGATGATTTGTTGTGGATTTTAGGAAGCTAGAAGCAGATAGCAGTATTGTTTGCCCTCTTACTTGGATTTGTGTGATCTTTGGATTGATGTTGGGAGTTGTTTTACTGTTTAATAAAAAATAAATAATTTTTTTATAAGAATGTCCTGTTATGTTTTTCCTCATTGGTTCATTACTTGGAAAATATACGAGACTTTGGTAAGGTAATATGTTCAACGGTATAGGAGGGATTTGCTTTTCTATGTAATTGTTTTAATTTTCCAGTATTGCAAGATTGTAAGAGCAAGTGAGCACTGAATTTAACTTTTTAAAATAGATAAAACATGATTCGCTGTCATGTCCATAGCTGCATGGATATGTGTATGTTTACTGTTCCCATCAAATGAAATCCTTACCTCTCCAAAATGGTAACTAGATCTCTGTAGCCAAATCACAAAAGCAACAGTGTGTCCTTGACCGCTCGGTGTTTGATGTGAGTGTTTAGCTGTGTTATCTTTAGCATTTTCACACAGTAATATAGAAGACTAGATTACTTAAACTCTGAGACTACGACTTGGTGCCTTCCTGCATCCGAATCCTGAATAAGTAAGTAACATTTCAGACACAACCATGGTGTACTTGTGTGTTTTTGGAAAATGTCCCACCCTTCAATAAAAAAAGAGCCAATCAGTTTGATGTTTTTCTTTCTCTTTGTGTTTATGCATCAAACTTTACAGTATTTAAGGCAGGTATGAATTGACTGATTCTTTCTCAGATATATGTTTATAAAACGTTTATATTTGATTTTAGGTGCAGTGTTTTACACTTAGAAATCTCCTCCAGAAGTGATTTTTTTACAGACTGCATTAAACACTTTTACTATTTAATAGTTTTTTGTTAAAAATGCTTGTTACTAAAGGCAGGAAAGAGGGATAATAAATGAAGGAGACGGACTGTGAGTGGAAACAGGGCTTAGTGAACATTGTTTACACCAGAATCTGGTGAATTTGTTTATTTGGGAATGAACTGACTTTATTTACACTGTAGCTTTCATTAGTGGATATATAGCAGCCATAAAAATCTGTATCTAACACAAACATTGAGTGGCGTCTCTTCAAAGAAATGTGTTTGTGTCCTTTTTAATGAGGGGGTAACCCCTAGACCCCAGTTAAAGCCTTAATGTATGTCTCAGTGTTATAATTTGGACTTCATTTCCCAGCGGTCTCTGGCGAAGGCGGGACAACTCGCGTCAGTCGGTCCTCATCTCTCGACCGATTGGTTGAAGAAGATCACGTGTGTGGTTGTCAAGATGGCGTCTCCGAATGGAGGTAAAATTTAATTCCTATGCGGTGACAAGTTTGTCCGTCGTTAATGTGTGGCTGTACTGTGGGGTGTTGTCTGTGTAAGAGGGTTCGTCTATGTGTGATGTCCGATACACGGGCTCCTGACTTCCACAGTGAAGTGACCGTGAGATTTAAAACCGAGCGCAGTGACCGTTTCTCAGAGCTGGTAGCTCCTGCTAACAGAGTGTTTACACACAGTCACTGTTTACTCACTGTTACTGTCACTGTTTACACACAGTTACTGTCGCTGTTTACACACCGTCAGTGTTTACTCACTGTTACTGTCACTGTTTACACACAGCCACTGTTTACTCACAATTACTGTTTACTCACTGTCACTGTTTACACACAGTCACTGTTTAGTCACTGTTAGTGTCACTGTGTACACACAGTGTTTACACATACTTACTGTTTACTCACTGCCACTGTTACTGGTTACACACAGTCACTGTCATTGTTTTCTCACAGTCACTGTTTACTCACAGTCACTGTTAATACACAGTCACTGTTTACTCACTGGCACTGTTTACTCACTGTTACTGGCAATTGTTTACACACAGTCATTGTTTACTTACAGTCACTGTTTAGACACATTTACTGTTACTGTTTGCACACTGTCACTGTTTACTCAGTCACCTTTTTACGCAGTCACTGTTTACACACAGTCTCTCTGTACTTACAGTCACTGTCACTGTTTACACACAGTCACTGTTTACACACAGTCACTGTTTGCACACAGTCACTGTTTACTCACACTGTTACTGTTTACACACAGTCACTTTTTATGTTTACACACAGTCACTGTCACTGTATATTCACTGTTACTGTTTACTCAGTCACTGTTTACACACAGTTACTGTTAACTCACTGTCTGTGTTTACTCACAGTCACTGTCACTGTTTACACACCGTCAGTTTACTCGCACTGTTACTGTGTACACACAGTCACTGTTTATGTTTACACACTGTCACTGTTTACACATTGTCACTGTTTATTCACTGTCACTGTTTATTCACAGTCATTGTTACTGTTTACTCAGTCACTGTTTACACACAGTTACTGTTTACTCAGTTACTGTCACTGTTTACTCACAGTCTGTGTTTACACACAGTCTGTGTTTACACACAGTCACTGTTTACTCATTGTTACTGTCACTGTTTACACACAGTTACTGTTTACTCAGTTATTGTTACTGGTTACACACAGTCACTGTTTCTGTTAACTCACAGTCTGTGTTTACTCACAGTCACTGTGACTGTTTACACACAGTCACTGTTTACTCACACTGTTACTGTGTACACAAAGTCACTGTTTACTCACACTGTTACTGTTTACTCAAAGTCACTGTTACTGTTTACTCACAGTCACTGTCACTGTTTACTCACTGTCACTGTTTACTCACTGTCACTGTTTACTCACTGTCACTGTTTATTCACTGTCACTGTTTACTCACACTGTTACTGTTTTCTCAGTCACTGTTTTCACACAGTCACTGTCACTGTTTACACACAGTCACTGTTTACTCAGTCACTGTTACTGTTTACACACACTGTTTACTCACTGTCACTTTTTATACACATTGTCTCTGTTTACACACAGTCACTGTTTACTCACAGTCACTGTTTACTCACAGTCACTGTCACTGTTTATTCACTGTCACTGTTTATTCACTGTCACTGTTTACACACAGTCACTTTCACTGTTTGCACACATTCACTGTCATTGTTTACTCAAAGTCACTGTCACTGTTTACTCACAGTCACTGTCACTGTTTATTCACAGTCACTGTCACTGTTTATTCACAGTCACTGTCACTGTTTACACACAGTCACTGTTTACTCAGTCACTGTTACTGTTTACACACACTGTTTACTCACTGTCACTTTTTATGCACATTGTCTCTGTTTACACACAGTCACTGTCACTGTTTACTCTGTCACTGTCACTGTTTACTCTGTCACTGTCAGTGTTTACTCACACTGTCAGTGTTTACTCACAGTCACTTTTATTCACTCACTGTTCAGTCACTGTTCACACAGTCACTGTCACTGTTTACTCACACTGTTACTGTTTACTCACACTCACTGTCACTGTTTGCTCACTGTCACTGTTTACTCACAGTCACTCCTAGTGTGTACTCAGTCACTGTTTATGCACAGTTACTGTTTACTCAGTTACTGTTACTGTTTACACCGTCACTGCCACTGTTTATACACAGATACGGTTTACTCAGTCACTGTTACTGTTTACACACACTGTTTACTCACTGTCACCTTCTATACACAGTCATTCTCTGTTTACACACTGTCACTGTTTACTCACAGTCAGTGTCACTGTTTGCTCACTGTTTACTCACTGTCACTGTTTAGTCACTGTCACTGTTTACTCACAGTCACTGTCACTGTTTACTCACAGTCACTGTCACTGTTTACTCACAGTCACTGTCACTGTTTACACAGTCACTGTTTACTCACAGTCACTTTTACTGTTTACACACACTCACTGTTACTGTTTACACACAGTCACTGTTACTGTTTACACAGTCACTGTTTACTCACAGTCACTGTTATTGTGTACACACTGTTACTGTTTACTTACACTGTTACTGTTTACTCACTGTCACTGTTTACTCAGTCACTGTCACTGTTTACTCACAATCACTGTCACCGTTTACTCACAGTCACTGTTTACTCACATTCACTGTCACTTTTTATACACAGTCATTGTCTCTGTTTACACATTCACTGTCACTGTTTACTCACATTCACTGTCACTGTTTACTCACAGTCACTGTTTACTCACAGTCACTGTTTACTCAGTCACTGTCACTGTTTACACACAGTCACTGTCACTGTTTACTCACAGTTACTGTTTACTCACAGGCACTGTTCAGTTACTGTGTTTACTCACTGTCACTGTTTACTCACTGTCATTGTCACTGTTTACTCACAGTCACTGTAACTGTTTACTCACAGTCACTGTAACTGTTTACTCACAGTCACCGTCACTGTTTACACACTATTAGTCACCGTTTACACACTGTCACTGTTTTCACACTGTCACTGTTTATACTCTGTCACTGTCACTGCTTTCACCAGTATTTCATGTTTTCCAAATGTAGATTTTATGTGTTTTTGAGTCACAATTCTTTGGAAATTTTGTCCAAACGCGTGTAAGATAAATGCTTGACCGTTTATAATATGTGTTAAAGAGCCATATCTTGTATCTCTCAGTTATTAATAGTTATTGAAAAGAATGTTACTTTTGATTGGGCTGCTGGGTGATGTTATCTGTTGCTAAGAACATGTTTCTGCCTTAAGGAGCCTCAAATTCACAATGCATTGAACTGTAAGAGTAAACATCAGGAGACAAAAACAGGCATGTAAAACAGTGTGATAAATTAATGAAGAAACATTGACACTGAACATACCTATTATTCAAACGTAGTGTTTGTTTTGTATTAATCCATGCTATGCTGTTACATCAATATGTGCTGCTTTAAAACTGTTTGATAGTTTACTGTTGTTGTTGCTATTATTATTATTTTATTTGTTTGTTTCTATATTCCATACAATTACATGAAGAATATATTTATATTTATCGTCTTAAGCCAGTGGGCCATGAAGCATTCTAGTCGTCCCCCAACCCATCCTCAATGGGGGAGAGTACTCTATATTGAGCTCGTAGCAGCAGTATGTAAAATAAAATATTTAGTGCAAATGAAAAGAACAATTGTGTTCAAACTATAAATATGATATAAACATTAATTGAAATGCACAATAACATCACATATGTGTCCATTTGAGATCTCTAGTTATAAACTGGTGTGCTGTGCAGTGGAAAAGGTTGCAAAGCCAAAAATGGACCAACCCCTCCATATTTGATAGCAGTGGTCAAAAATCTTTACCATGAGCCCATTGACTCACCATCCCTCAAGATATATAGAAGCCAAGCATCCAGACTCTCTTCTGTCTTGGCATCAAAGTGAGCGAACAAACTTCCCCTGTGTGTCCCTACGAGTCACATGCTGACTTCAAACACTGACTGACAACCCTTCAGCTCTTTCAAGAGCAACAAACACATTAAAGGCTTATACTATATCTTTTGGGTATCAAGGTGTCCAACCTGATTTTTGTTTTGTTTTCTAGCCTCTACAAACTACAATAGGATATTTTCTGAGTGAACAGCAAACCAATTTTGGATACACTCTGGATAAGAGCGTCTGCCAAATGCTAAAAATGTAAACCTCGACTTCAAGTTGTAAATATCGAAGTAGCTTCACTCACTAAAACTGCTTATCTGAACAGTGTTTCATTAGGAAAAATGGCTAAAATGGCATCTTTATTTAGATTTAAGGGAAAGAGATCAGTAATAGGCCTGGAAACATGGGTTGCAGATATACATTCAAAGATCATAATGGTCTACTTCTTTATTGTAGCAGAATAGCAGCTGTTCCTTGGTTGGTTGAAAATGTGAACAGTCCAGCCAATACTGCACAGAGAGGCAAATTATAGTAGGGCTGCTGAGTTGCTTCTGTACACCTAGGAACCTCTGGGAGACTTAGGATTGAAATGGTAGACATCACTCTCCACCACCACTATCAAAACATCATTTGAACAATACATTGCAGAGTTTATTCTGGTTTTGTTGGAGTAACAGTCTCTGCTGTCCATTGAAGTCTTTCTACTTGATCTTGGAGCAAGTAGAAAGACAATTGTTTTGAGGATTTGATTGCATTCATTGATGAGCATTAGTGAGTTTGGGATTTTGGATGATCTCCTCATCCCCAGCTCTCCAACTCATTTAAAAAATATTGGATGGAGCACCATCACTGTTCCACTGCTTCACAGATCAATGCTAGGGGGTTTTCTATGCCTGGCATTGGACATGGTGCCAATCGGTACTTTCTTTATGTGCGGTACAGGGACTAGACAAGCTGTGTGTGTGCATTTGCACATCTGTGTCAGCAGTGGGTTCAACTGAAAGTAGTTGAATGCATTCTTTAGAAGGGGTGCAGTTTGGCTAAATGAGCCCAAAGTATCTATTTGGCTATTGACTATCTATTTACTTAACCCATGTTCAAGTTTTATTTCCTTATTTCTATTTTTGTATGATTAAATGTTGCTGAAATGTAGTGTTTGTTTCCAGAAACCACAAACTGAATAAATGCAACCAAGGAAGACGAGTCGGTAGTTTTCCCTTTAGGGAGCTACACAAACGTTGAAACCAACAGAGAAAGAAATGAAGATTTTTCTAGAGTCATTACTTTTCCTCAGCTTTAATGTGTTCAAACATTTTTCAGACTCAACATGTTGCTCTTACTGTCTGTTTAAATATAAACCCCAAACCACCTAAAGAGTAAAACAAAGGAAAAGATGCATAAAGTCTTATTCAACAATTTTGTTAATTGTTGAATAAAGTGTAAATTAATGCTCATTATACTACGTATATTTGCTTAATACGAGTATTGAAAAAATTCGAACAATTTCTTTCTGTTTTCAGAGTTTTGGAATCAGTAGATTAATGGAGAAAATAATTACTCATTATCAAAATAATTGTTAGCTGAACAGAAAATAGTTCAATGTAGCTACATCTAATTGGCATTTTATTTATTTAATGTATTTTCCAATGTGAGACATTTTAAATAAAATTGTAAAACAAATTTTAATAGTAACATTCTTGTTTTTATTTGTTAAAGGTCTTCATATCTATTAATAAGACAAAGAATCATGAAATACTGTACATTATGATCCCATTAAACCAAGGCATTTTTTACTGGTAATTATGATGTGAAAATCATGCATGCAACCCTAGGTGGTCCATTTAGTCTTTTGATAGACGTTATTTATTTTTTTACTAATAGTTAATTTTCAATGAAGAGTCTTTTATGGACAAAATAATTTTGAATTTAAATCCCTCAAATGTGCATGTGAATATTGTATGTGATTTGAATGCTATATATGAGAGGAATAATCTCACTATGATGTGGGCTATGTAACACTGTGGCTTCATTAACATTTTGATATAGAAGTGAACTATTTTTTCACAGGTGAGGACTTTGAGTCCTCTTTGCTGAGCTATGAAAAGCTTGACAGAGCATCACCTGATCTGTGGCCAGAGCAATGTAAGTTTTATGTTTTAAATTCTAAAAAACTGAGAATGAGAAGTATTTTCTGTTCTGTGTAAGTCACGGAAGTAACTGTATTCTCTTAATCTTTTTCTTGGCTGTATGAAAACAGTGCCAGGGGTGTCCGAATTTGCTGCCTCCTTTAAAAATGTGAGTACTGAAACCATATATTACCATTTTAGTTATTTTCATTTGTGAATTAAGCAGATGTTGATGTGTTTTTTGTTTTCTTTTTTCTTCATGTAGCCAATCACAAATTCTCCACCTAAGTGGATGGCAGAATTGGAGTCAGAAGACATTGAAATGTTGAAAGGTACATTTTTACTATAGCATGAATGCATAATAAACTTATGATCATTATTCCACTGCACTGTTTTTTTTAACCAAACTGCTTCAAACATTTTCTTTTACAGAACTGGGCAGTCTGACCACAGCTAACCTAATGGAAAAAGTTAAAGGGCTACAGAACTTGGCATATCAGCTGGGCCTGGAAGAGTGTAAGTAGACTATGTCAAATATTTACTAAGGTTAAAGCTAAAATAAGAAGTTATTGTCACACTATACAGCACCGCATGGAAGTGTAATTCTTTAGGCCAGTGCACGCTTTCTCCTCTAGATGGTGCTCCTAATCTAAAATAATCAGACTCAGTTCCAAGGAATAATTGATTCATATGAGTTTATATCAGAATCCCATCGTTTACACAGTGTCCAAGAGGCAGTGTGTTCAGCAGGTTATGTCGTTGTTTGCAGTGGGACGTAGAATTGTGCCAGTAATACACATAAAATTTCCAAATGTGAATAAATCTCATCTCTGTATCTACCCTAAATCTAAGTTAATGAACTGCATAATCCCCTTCACTAAAACGCTGTTTGATTCCTTGATTTCACTGGTGGCTCATACCTGTGTTTAAACAATTGGAGGATGACTCGGATAATGCTAGCAGCCTTCTGTGTTAGTCAGCTTCTTTGTGTCTTACTGTACAAGCAAATGTCTTCTCCTGTGAATGAAGGCTGTGGGTTTGGGTACTGCACAGGAAAAAAGGCATGGTTGTAAGGGTTTTTCTGTTTGTTTGTTTGTCTGTTGTGTTTGTTTTTTACAGATTTCTTTTCCCTTATTCCTTTTTTATGTTAAAACTCACCCATACCTCCACTGTGAGTAGGTTGTGCTTATGCATTAGGACTGTTCAGACCAACTGGCCTGTGACTCTAAAATCCAGTGTGACAGCTTTGCTGCATTCAGTCTTAATCCAGCTGGGTGCATTAGAGAAACTATTAAGGGCTTTTCAGCAGTTGAAGATGGGCACTTAATATTATTTTAAATGAACAAAGCGTACACAGCATTAAAACAAGGACTAATGGCGACTGAGGATGAACTATGTGGGATCCAAAAGCAACAAATCCAGTATTGTTTTTTTTTATTATTATTATTTAATAGTGTGTAGAGGTGGTGAAAAATAATTGATTCTTAGGTCACATCAGTGCAAAACATTTTTATACTGATGTCAACACTGACTTTATCTGACTACTAGGTACAATTATATTTAAATGTATGAACCCTGCTAATCAGAGAGAACTTTTTTCATTTTGTACGTTAGACACATTTCCTGTTTTTTTCTGAGTTTAACAGTACTTTACAGCACAACATTACGTTTGCATGACACATTATTTTTCAAAATGTTAAATTGGGCACAATAAACAGTACTTACCAGTATGTTTAAGAATGTTCTCTGTAGAGATTGTGAACTTATTTACACAGAAAATCAAAACAAATATAATTTGTGCTAAATCAGAGCACTGCTTTTTATTTTAGTGTATGTAGATAAAACAAAATAAAAACAGATTCCTAGAAAGTAATGGCATTTAAATATATAATGTAAAATAAGGGATTATATAAACATGCTGTGCATAACCACAAACACACCATCCTCACCATGAAGCATGATGGCATCAGCATCATTCTAACTCCGACAAGGTAGTCATTGCTGTCTTGGTGGCCTCCCTCCTCCGATGAATTTAACTGTATTCCAGGGGCTGGACATAGAATTTTTTATTACTTATGCTTGTCAATGACCTTTTCTCTGGGTTCTGTAGAGTACTCTTGTGTCTTCAGTGTAGCCAGGAATAAGCCAGGAGTACTGCAATGTGTCCAGGAATGCTAATTAATGAATGATTGGACCTTCCAGACAGGTATGTTTATACTATAGTCACTTGAGACACATTCACTGCACTCATCTCTGATCTTCATTTTACTAACTGTGAGTAGCAAAGACCTGTTGAAATAGGTCATTCACTTTGAAGGGGTGTATATTTATGCAATCTTATTTTACATTATATATTTAAATGGACAGTTTTTCACAGAAATCCTAATAGTAGATTAGAAACCAAATTATATGAGGCAAAAATATTACCTTTGGCTATTAGTTTATAGAGACAATAATTCAATATTACACATATAAGTGGCAAAAGTATGCAAACCTCTAGGATTAATAGACAATTTCAAAGTGAAATTAGAGTCAGGTTTTTCCAATCAATGGGATGGCAATCATCTGTGAGTTTTATTTAAACAGTGATCTATCAAAGTCATGTTTGTGGAAGTGTATCATGGCACAAACAAAGGACATTTCTGAGGAGCACAGAAGAGCTGTTGATGCTCATCAGGCTGAAAATGATACAAAACCATTATCACCCTCCCAAGGAGTAGGTGACCAACAAATATCACACCAAAAGCAAAGCATGTAATAGTCTACAAGGTCACAAAGTAAGTTCTGCACAACTATATGCTTTTCTCATATTGGCTAATGTAAAAGTTTGAGTCCACCCTTAAGAGAACAATGATGTAAACAGTGGTGTACATGGCAGGGTTGCAAGAAGAAAGCTGCTGCTCTCCGAGAATAATATTGCTGCCCTTCTGCAGTTTTCTACAGATCACATGGACAAGTCAGAAAGCTACTGGATCAATGTGTTTTGAATGGATAAGACCAAAATAGATGATTTTGTTTTAAATGAGAACTGTTATGTTTGGAGAAAGGAAAACACTGCATTCCAACATAAAAACCTTATCCCATCTGTAGAATGGACAAAAACTGAGCAGTGTGCTAAACAAAATATAAGTATAATTGAATATAAATTCAACTTTTCATATCTAATGCAATTAATTCAGCTAAACAGGACTAATTATGCTCTTTATACTGAAACGTGTAGTTAGTTAGTGCCCTGGAAGTAGTAATGATGTAAGTAGCAAAGATATGTTCAGAAAGTCTTACTGTAATGCACTAATGCGTACCTATAGATATTGTCAAATTATCCAGATATTTTTAAGTTATTAAGCAGTGAAGCAAAGATTGATACCAGGATGGTCTTATCCTCGAAGAGGCAGTGTGGCTGCAGGCTTTCATTCTGTATAAGCTGGAGCGTCTACGCTACTTGTTTAATCAGTAGGCTACATAAACTAAAATTAAGAATAATTTAATTTACACATGTAAACAAAATCAGTTTGAATATTGATGCCTGGAGATGGCAGCTGAGTGGGATAGCAGTATGTAAATTGATAAGTAGCGTTATATCAAGGGATGACTTTGGAACCCCTACCCCTACCTGTATAGGTTGCTGTTGTTGTTGATTGCTCCTCTTGAATAAGTTGTAGGGTGTTATTGTGTAAGTGAGGTTGAACTCTTCCCAGCATGCTCATGGTGATTTGAGTTTGAACAAAGTATGATAGTGGGTGCCAGATGTATGGGACATTTCAGTTCTGAAGTTGTGCTGACATTTTGCTTGTGTACTGAAAATACATCAAGAAGATCATGACCGGCAGGGTCACATGTATGGAGAATGTGGATAATACCGTTACTAAGCTATAAGGCAACACAGCCACATATCTGCAGCAGTGCCACTCTGCTGTGTGAGGGGAGAGCAGATTTATATTAGTTAAAGGTGTGGGAGTCTCATATGGACATGTGTTAAAAGGTGTAAGTAGGTAAGTCAACCCAGGGACATTTTAAATGAGGAGAATGGTCATTGGTTGAAATATGAATGGGAGTCTTCCTAATGCTCAATATTGCATCTGTTTAACAAAAAGCCAGTCAACTTGCTGGTTACATTACAAGTGGAGGAGGGTCAGGAACTTGAGACTGTGGCCAGTCTGTATCAAAATAAAATTCAGTACCAAAAGTAGCAGTAAACTACTTTCAAACTGAAAGGTTTTTCATTTCTTTTTTGATGATCTGAAAAAAATATTTATTTTTTATTTTATTGACGCTACTTTACACATCTTTGGAGTTCAATTCATATTTTGTTTAGCGAGAAAGTGAGTTATTCATCTATACATACACAACTTCAAACTATTTGATTAGGTGTCAGAAACATATAATTTGTCCTGACATTTGGATGTAATTGAGCAGAGACTTCAATTCAATTACACAAAGGCCACCTTTTCAGTGGGTTGGCTATTAGAAAAGTGTAACTGTAGATATTTGTGTATTTATTAGAAATATGACTTCAGGACTCTCCTCTTTTATTTTATATCTTATTTTAAAGGTGCAGCTGTGACCATGATGTCATTACTCTTCCCCTTGTTTCATGTCCTCCATCAGTGCCTAGAGAGTGCTTCAGAATTGTAGACCTTTGATCTGTAGTCGCTCGGAAATGACCAAAAAAAGAACAGCAAAACATGGCATTTAATCCCCCCAGAGTGGGATTTAACTCTGGAATATATATTCCAATATGTAGTGAATATGCATTTAATCTGCTGATTTTGGACCCTTTTTGTGATCAAAGAGTGTCACTACAGCTGTGTTTAACCATGTGTGTCTGTGTGAGACTGTGAGTGTGATCCCCTCTGTTAATATCAGGAACAATATCCAATCCTAATATCAAATTGGTGTGTGTCCACAGTTTTAAATTCACATTCAGCTCCTGGATGATTGTGGGACTGCAGCAAGTTCACTTATCCACTGCTATGTGGAAATTTCACACAGCAGGTTCTTGCTGATCCATACTGCTGAAATCTCTTAGCTCATGGTCCAGATGCTGAAATAGTCTACATTAGGACAATTGGTATAGAGTATGTGCAACAGTGATAATATATTCAATATTTAACAAATATACGAGTGGAAAACTTGACATTAACATAAAATACTATTCATTATAGTTTGTTATCTAACTATAAAATCAACTTTGGCAAATCTACACCTATGTTAATTAAAGTTAAATGTCCCAGATTATATTAAACTAAATACACGATTCCAGTTGACTTTAGATACCTTTGGATAACAATTACCCCTGACCTGAATCTTTTTTTTTAAGAATCAGTGTAATCAAGATGAACATTTTACCTAGATTGCTTTATTTATTTCAAAACCTGCCCTGCCATTTGACCCCCATCTTTTTTTTAAAAGGTAAATACATTTTCATACTATGATTCTCTGAAATTAACTTAGGAGAAAGATCTAGGATTGACATTTCATGATGTAGCCTGGTCAGATATTTATAAGTGGATCTTTCGTAAATGTACTTCTATTAATGTCCATGAACAAAACTTTTCCATAGGATGTATCTTACCCGCAGTTTACATGCACAGGATAATTTGCAATACTTCAAAATCTGAAGCAGTCATCTGTCAGAGTAACATGAAGGAAATTCCTTTGGCCAAAAGTTAACTGGCATACAATATGTTATGTTAAACGCTGTCGGACCCCTCAGTATATAAGGATACCATCAGTCTTTTTCATATTCTATTTTATCTAGCTAAAAGTATATTCTGTTGTAATGGTCAAAACAGATATTCCTTCCAAAAGGATGTGGTTGAAGCAGATAAATGGTTACCTATTCAAAAGCTAATATGAGTTGCATCCAAACAGATTAATCATAATTTGGTGCCCTGTACAGCTGCAATACTATATATAGTATTCTGCAAATAATGTAAAACACAATAAAAAGATATGGTAAACTTTTGCAAGAATTGGCCAAGCACACAGTAGTGTTGAGAGCTCACTGATGACGTGGTGAGTGAGCACAGACAGGAAGGCCACCGTGTGAGTTCAGTGCTGATTTGTAAAATTCCATCAGAAGACCATGATTAAAGTAGGCTCGTTCAGCTGGGGATTATGCCAAACATAATTTATCATGGCTTTATGCAATTTAGTCCTCACAATGTTAATAAAACAATGATACTTCAGATCTGCATTTGTTCAGGTCTAAAACAGTTTTGTTTCATATGTTTTAAGTAATTTAATGGGATGTTTTAAGATGGCTCCAGTAGGCTTTGGTGAGCATCAGCTATCCAGCATTTTCTTAAGAGCTGTATTGGCCAGTACAAAGCTTGACCATTATGAGCTTGTGTTAACAGATCATGGGGGCCTGTGTTTCTAATTTATAGGATTACTACAATGCACAAGACCACACTGATAGATTCTCGCAATCATTATAGCAAGCACATTAGAAATGATATACTAATATTTGGTGAATTTTTTTTTTCTGTTAAAAGCACTTCCTTTCTTTGTGGCTTGGATTCACAAGATGTTGGAAACATTTTTTTGGAGATTCTGGTACATTTTTGACATGGTTGCATCACACAATTCCTGCAGATCCTCCAAGATTATCCATGTTGCAAATCTCCTTTCTCTGCTACATCTCATTGGATTCAGATCTAAAGGAACATAATCTAGTGCACTTTGTGCTTTCAGTGAAACACCACAAAGAATGCAGTGAATTATATATGACTTAGATGTATTGTTACATATACACTGTTTAAATATACAGCATGCTATGTAATTGGTGTAAGGCACACACATTGCCAGCAACAATAGTCAAATAGGCTATGACTTTCTAGTGGTGAATAATATTAACTGGCTCAGAGTGTGTTAAGAACAATCCCCACACCATTACACCACCTCCACCAGCCTGGTCTTTTGAAACAAAGCAGGTTGTGTCCATGGATCCATGCCGTTTGTAGCAAATTGTGACTGGGTGCAGAAATTGAGATTCTTCAGACCTGGCGACAGAATTTTCCAGTCTATATCTGTCTAGTGTTGGTGAGCCTGTTTCCAATGCAGCCTCAGCTTTCAGTTCTTGACTGACAGAACTGGAGCTTCATGTGATCTTCTGCTTTATCTGTTGGACATGTTGTGCATTCTGAGATGGTTTTCTGTTTGCCACAATTACATTGTGCAATTAAATTATAGGAGACTTTCTGTCAGTTTTGTCCAGATTCAGAACTACAAGAATATTATTTTTGTATATTTACAGGACTGGAGTACCACAGGGAAAATTAATTTTAGTATCAAATGGAAGACTAATTTACTTTATAGACTATGTAAATTAGTCTATATGGAATAACTCTTTATTTATGAACTGGGTCTGCTAATGATATTCTTTAATTAATTTTCAGTCAAAACAGACCTTACATGCAAGTAATTATTTTTTTCATTTCTGATATTTTTGAGGAAACTGATCTATTTCTTTGCCCTTTGCTCTTCCATATGCAGGAAAGAATTTTCTAAAGGTGAAATAAATTATTAAAAGATACATAACAGACCTCCTAATAATCTTACACGATGTGGTACAACACCAAAAGAGCACATAAACTGAGAAAATCAAGCTTGACTCTTCTTCCACTGTGAGAAAACTCAGTCATGTTGGTCTGAAAGGTTGTGGAGCTGACCAATAAACCCTTACTGAGAAAGCTTTAGTAGGTCAGGTTTAATAGATCTGTTAGACCAGGGAAATCAAAAAACTGTGCATGATGCTGGAACTCCAGGACTAGAGTTGCCTTCACATGGTATAGACAGTGCATCTTCTCTCTAAAGTGAAGAGCCCCAGGTCCAACACTTCTGCTAGCTGGCTGCATTATAATGGTTTCCTCCACCCATTTCCATACATTGCAATCGAAAAACAGCCCATAATCTTTCCATCGACTATCTAATTCCAGCAGTTGGTTTTCCCCGTTTTCCATGGCTGAAGAAAGGTTCTGATTTTATGTATTTCAATCTTATACAATGATTTTGGGTCACTTGTAGACTGTAGATCTCATCTGTACATACCACTATTTGAATTCCCTCCGTACCTATGTCTGTCTTCCTTACTTCTGTATTATTTTCCATAGCTTATTTGTCATTACAGCAAGTCATTTTATTCTCAAAATACAAATGAAAAGTGTTTCATCGTGTGGTATATTGTAAGTGGGAAAGCAGCACAGAATCAAATGTGTGATTTAAATTGATGTAGTGGGGTCACCTCTATTCATATTCTTAAAATATGATAACTTCACCTTAGAACATTTTAATGCAGCATAAATTTCAAAAAGAGTATATTCTCTGTTGCCTTAGCGATCACCTTTTCATGTGGAAGTAAAGAATCATCATTTGTTTCCCTGGGACATCTAGTGCCAACGTCCTTTAATGTGGCAGAGTTTAATTTTCCTCTTTTTCCTGTCTGGCAGGGGAAGCCTTGTAAATCTCAGCTACTTTTTCATCATGTTTCTTTCACTCTTCATCGCGTTTAAAATGAGCTGGCGAAGGCTAGTGTTGGGGGATGAGTGGGTGTGGGGTGGGGGTGTAACAATTTACTGTGCCTTAGGCACAACGCCCGTTAAAGTCCTGAGCCGGTTAATAGGGATAACGTAATCAGGCAGTGAAAACTCACCCCTGAAGATTGGAGGACACTCAAGTACCAGACTTTTCCATTTTGCTTTCTGACTGATGTCAAATGAATACGTCTTTCCTACATGTATAAACTAATTATATTTAAAAGAGAAGCAACAGAACTTGTTAAAGCAGTATGTCCTTTTTTCTCATTATCCAGCAAATGTTGCTTGGTATTTAAAACTTGCTTTTTTGGTTTTTCACCACAGCTGCAAGGCTAATGTAGCTAAAAAAAAAACGCTAATTTGCATCATTCAACCTGTGTTGCTTTGTTGAGTAATCTCAGATAGACTTGCGTAGGTGGACTGTAACAGAATATGGATGGATGGTTGGATGGATGGATAGATTGATGGATGGGAGTGTGCATGTCTGTCTGTGTGTGTGTGGTTTGATTTGACTTTAGAATACAAGCTACAAATATTCTTGTAAAATCGCTTGAATAAATTATGTAATAAACTGCAGCAGTACAACTGTATTCCACTGTATGGTTAGACTTTGCCAGTTAATCTCTGGGTCTCCTGTGTGTTACATCAGCTTTGGCTGCAGACATGCTGCTAACATTAGCAGCAGGAACTTGATTTTCAGGCTTTCAAATCTATTTTGTTTTGGTCCGGGTGTTTGCTCAGGTTAGAAGTGCATTACAAATATTGCAGAGAGCACTGTCTGCATCATATTTTGAAAACTGTAGCCACACTTGAGCACTTTCAGCTTGACAGTGGCTTTGCTGTGTGTAATGCTTTCGCACCAGTTGATTTGATGTTAATAGGTACTATGTAGTACTGATGGTCAGTACCGGTAAAGGTACCCCTTGATACCCCTAGTGTTCTAAAGTCATTTTTCCATATGGAGCTGAAGCCCATACAGAGGAAAATATCAAGAGGAAGATGAGAAACATCTGACATACCAATACAGACAAGCTGGCCTTCAGTAACATGTCAGCAGTGCCACAAGCTGATTGCTTTCTTGCTATGCTGCACTGATGCAGTAATTTGTGGTAAAGGAGCCCCAGTCAAGTGTTCACTGTATAAATGAATACACCTGTCAGATGTTTGGCATATCTGTACACATTTACACAGTACATCTCCGATGTTACTATAAAACTGGCTAATATCACACCTTGATGCTCAGCTTACAATCCAGTGTATTGTGTGTATTTCTTTACTGTAACCAAATTGAGAGATTGAGGTTTTTCAATCAGATTAAAAAAACAAAATCTCATTGTGTAACTACACCACTATATTAATAAACTCTATGAATATGAGTAAAAATGACTTAAAGTGAGATAAAGTGACTTTGTTTGCTGTTTTCAGTACAGTATTATTGCACATATATGTGCATACATATTTGCAGTCGTGTATTTGTCTAGACTGGACAAATACTAGTTTGTGTTTTCGTCTATCACGTTTTTCATACTTGCGTTCAAATACTGAAAAGGCAAGCTTCATCTCTGATATTTGACCTTTGAACAATAGGATTTAAGATAAGGTAAGATAATCTTTTATTAGTCCTGCAGCACGGAAGTATCACACTATTGCAGCAAAGAGATACAAAGAGATAGCCAAGCACAAAGTACATGAAAGTTTTATTACGTGTTTGTTATATATAAAAGTCGTTGTAATTGTATACCATTTTAATGTATACAGTGTATACATTTGTATAAATTTTTATACAGTTTTATTTATAATTTGAGCCCCTTTATTTCAGTACATTTGTCATTTTAAAAAAAATAGTTTTGAGTATGTTTATGGCATAGTCTAACATGTTTTAAGTTACTTTTTGTGCAGCAAAGCATTTTTTTCTGTTCTAATATTCAATTTGTGAGTCTGAATTGAATTCTTGTGAATTTCCAAACTACTACTGTCTAGTTGATGAATTCATACAGGCCCCTGATGTTGGTTATTAGTGTCCTTGAATGTTAATAAACAGCCCTGAAAAATGTATTGATCAACCTTTTTACACAAGCTTATTTAACCTCTTATATAATTCAGACCTTGTAGAGCAGAATAGCAGAATGAACAAACCTCAGCTAGTGAAATAGCATGACAGCAGGCAGTCCAGCTCTGAAGGACACCATCACAGTAGCTATCACAGCATTTATGATTTAGAAATGTGTACAAGATCTGATTTGCTGAGTTTAATTACATGTTTTACTAAAAAGGTTTGTGAAAAAGGAAAAAAACGTGAAAGAAATCACTAAGGTTAGTGACCACACATGCCACAGGCTCTGCATGTTGAGTGGTCAGGGGCCCTGTTATTAGCTAATATCTGCACCCTGCTGTAATTACAAAAAAAAATACATAGCTAGTGATTCAGACTGTGGTCCATATAGTAAGGTATAGTGATACAGTAAGGGAGACACAACAGCTGTGGATATCAGCTCCTGCCTTCCATGCTTGTGCGTGCGAGTATGTGTGAGTGTTTATTTGTGAGCATCCTAGCGAGGTGTGTGCCAGACCTGTCTCCCCAGGGGCGAATACCCCTCCTCTCTGGGCCAAGTGACGCCCAGCAGCCCTGCTCTCCAAGGACCTGACGCGTGCCTAGCCCTCCGTCCCCCCACCAGTCCCCATCTGCTCCAGGCCATGATGAATGCTGCTGTCGGGGGAAGCTGTGCATGGTCATCAGCACCCTCTCCTCCCACAGGGCCAGTCACTACACTGATAAGTGCTGTTATTGAAGGTAATTGAATGGAGAGTGCTCCTCTGGGACAGGCAGGCCTCAGGCAAAGCTGATGATACTACTAATGCCTGATGTTGCGGGGGGGGGGGTGATGTAACATTTGTTTCCCCTTGACAAATGCTTGTGGGCGAGAGGGTGGTGTCGTTTACACACTGTGGGTCCTATAAATTTTTTATTTATTTATTTATTTTTTATTTCTTCTATAAATTTTAAGTTGAATTTGAACATTGGTTGTTAAAACAGATTTGTTATGGATTTTTGTGTTTTACAGAGTAAAGTAGGTTCTAAACCATTGCCTTTTTTCACCATTAATTCATCGTTTAGAGATTAAATTGTCTTCCCAACTTGTCCAAGTAAATTATAAAGTTCTTAGATGGATGTAATGGATAGAGCACTTAGTACATTGATTATTGCAAGTCAGGAGTAGAGCCTTCACATAAGTGAATGGTTGATTCTGAAAAAAATGTGATTAAATGAAGGTTGAGGTGCAGAGAAAAAGATACTGAGGGACAGTAAAAAAAATCAAATAAGATGCCCCCTGAAGCAGGAACAGCAAACCTTGACTCAGAATACTGCTCTAGAACTAGGACCTGAACTGACTCTGAAACTACCTTCTTGGAGCTGCTCTCCTACCTGGAGGGAGACTGAAGGTCACACCTGTCCAACACTAATGGCCCTAGCATTCACTGCCCCCTCCCCCAGATCAATCTCAGCTCTATTAAGCTCAATGTGGCGCTGAATATGATTGCACGGACGCTACCCCATCGTAGTAATGGGCTTCCATCAATCCATCAGAGACACGCGACCGCAGGGGCCAGCAGTTATGAAGTGCTGTCAGATGACAGGCTGTGCAGGGGTGAAAGCTCTTCTCTACCAGACTCCCCTCTATCTGTCCTCCTTCCTTCCTTACCCTTTACTCTGGCCTTTTACAGCCAATGTGTCATGTTGTTTTGATGGTAAAAATTACTAGGGCCAGTATTACTGGTTATTTGCTATTATGCTGCCATCTAATCTGGGAAAAACCTGTCATACTTCAATTTTAGACTAATAGATTTTAGTGTCCTGTACTTTGAGCAGTACTTTGTCAATAATAGTTAAAGGAAGTAAAACATTGCATGTGATTTAAGTGTGTGAACCAATATAATTCATTTTTGATTGGCTTTTATCAGTTTGGCAGTACTATTTTGCTTACTGTTGATGTTTACACATTATATATTTAATTTATCTTGAAACAAACCATACCTGAAATCCAAATTCTCAAAAATGTTGGAACTCACAAAATACTCAGAATTTCATAAGCATTTTTGTAAATTATATTTTGATGTTCTCAAATATACTTGTGTTAATTATGTTCTTAACATTTTCTTAACACATTCTTTTGTTTTCTTAAGTTGAGCATTTGTTCAATGTTGACCATTATATTGCATTTCCTTTCCATAAATAATGTATTTTTTATAATTCAGTGCAATTCACATGAGTGGGCAGGAGACCCTCTGATACTGGGGATGAATATACTCTTTAAGAAAAATCCCCAGTTATAATCTTGTTAAAATGAACATTAATTTTATATCATGTTAATGTTTATGTAAAAATAAGATTTTGACCTTGCATTTAAATATTTCACAAGTCACTTTCAGTGGCTAAACAGGCTTCATCCTGACCTGTTTGACAAATATTTTCTAATTCATAGTAGTTTACAAGGGTAGATGTATGAAATGCTGAAGTAGTGCCCAGTGACTCTTACTGTTTGATTATTTCCTGAATGATGGGATTGAACCCTGTTCTCCTGTGCTCATGATGCATAATTGAGTATGCTGTCTATTAGGGGCTAATATACTCAAAGCCCACAATTAGATGTGATTCCTCACTGGTTGATTGGTTCCTGGTTCAGTATTCTCACAACAATTCTTCATAATGAATTATCACATTTCCACATATTTTTTGCATTGTGATGTGATTTTTATTGTGTTCATACACCACTGCTATCTGTTATTCAACTGATAGAAATTGTTTAGAAAACAGAAAGAAATTAACATCAAAATGTCAATACTTGTGCCTTTGAGTATCATTGTCTTTCAGACACAAAGCAGCTCATGGGCCTGCTTTTTAACTCACTCGCAGGCTAATGATTCCGCACAAGGGGGCACTATTAGTAGTAGATTCCATAGATTCCAGTGCTTCATTTCATATTACATGCATACAGTATTTTATAAATTTATATGTAAGAAGCTGGACAAAATTGAGATGTTATTTAAGTAAATACCATTTATTATTAATAAAATGTGTAACAGGAGCATCTTAGATTTCTTTGTTTAGAGGAGTACAACTTAGATTATTGTACGTATTCAGACTAATATCAAACTGTTGGTGGGCATGTACACACATTTATTTATTTATTTATTTATTTTTTATTAAAACTGTAAATTATTTCATATATTTACCCAAGTGTTTAAAAGTTAACTAGACCTGTCATTTTCAGTCATTTGTCTTTCCCAACATGGCCAGTTATCACTTGTCAAGGATCAGCTTCAGGTTGTCGAGCATCACTGATTGTTGATCATATTTTCTGAATACCCAACCTGTTTCAGCAGCTTCTCTTGCACCATGTAAGATGTGTTTTATCCAAATGAAGTGATTCTGATTGGTATGTTTGCAGAAAAGTGTGATATATGATACTCCAGTTTTCAGTATAGTCAAACAAGTGTTATCAATATCACAGAACCTCTGTATGACCCACTCCCTTATGTGGTCAAATTAGCGCTTTTCAAATATCTTGAAGCCAAATGTTTGTCATTGTTGGCTTTGAATCGTAAGTCTACAATATAAACACACACACTGTGCAGCTGATCTTGGCTGCAGCTGGTCTGGCTCAGCATGAGGTTGAGGGAATGCATCCAGCTCACTCTCCCTCCACCATCCTCCCCGTTGCCTCCATCAACAGATCGGAAATGACACCTCATTTCCATAAATACATTAGGAATTCATTGGATTTTCTTTCCCAGCTAATCACAGTGTCTGTGTGAAACCTTTTAAGGTTTTTAATGAATGAATTTTGACTGATTGCCTATTAATAAGGACACCTCTTGAACAGGGATAGGCTGTGGCAGGGGTGGGGTTGAGAAAGAGAGAGAGTGTGTGTGTGTGTGTGTGTGTGTGTGTGTGTGTGTGTGTGTGTGTGTGTGTGTGTGTGTGTGTGTGTGCGTGTGCGAGCGCGTGGACGCGTGCCTGTGTATGTCTGTAATGATTCGTGGTGTGGAGGGGAGATGGGGAGGGGTGAGCAGAGGAGAGCTCTCGGCTGGGACATTAAGAGGAAGCAGTGGCTCCCTTGGGAAATCACTCTCCATGTCTGCATCTTAAATATCCCTGTGAAGTATCAATAAGTGGGTAATTGAATTTTGAACACAAACATGAGCGTCAGGTGTATGTGTTGAGGCGGGGAGGGGGACAAGCGGGTGTGGGTTAGTGTGTGGATGGGTGGGTGTGTGTCCATGTGTGTCCTCAGTGTTCCTCCCAGGTCTCTTGAGATTAAGGCAGTGAATATGGATGTTAAATCTATTAAATAAAGATTACGCCCTCTAATAGCCAAGTGGCAGTTTCAGTTGTGCAACAGGGGCACGATTAGTGTGTTTGACTGTTTAATGAGAGTGAATTTGGACAGTAAGGTCTAAAAAAAAAAATAGTCCAGGCACTCATTTTCTCTTGTGCGTTAAAGAGGAGCCATCTTGCTGCAGTGAAAAGTCCTCTCATTGATTCTACAAATACCCTGCGATTGAAGAAACAATTTCATGTTGGACCACTTGGCTCTGAATATTCATACTACTAATGTATGTAGCTTTTTTTCAAGGCTAACACTTCAGATAGGGAAGGTGTAAATCACTTCAGTTTTTTTACATTCAGAATCTCCAAATTAGGAATGGAGTAAAAAGCCATACAAATAGTAAAAATGACAGTATGTGGGTGGAGGGCCATTCTCAGCACTACAGTGACATTGACATGGTGGTGTATTAGTATGTGTTGTGATGGTATGTTTGGAACAGACACAGCAGTGCTGCTACAATGTTTAAACACTGTCTACCCTGTGTCCACTCTATTAGACACTCCTACCTAGTTGGTCCATCTTGTAGATGTAAAGTCAGAGACAGCAGTTCATCTGTTTCTGCAGTTTGTGCTAGTCATCCTCTAGTCCTTCATTAGTGCTCACAGGACGCTGTCCACAGGATGCTCTTGGCTAGATATTTCAGGTTGATGATCTATTCTCAGTGCAGCAGTGACTCTAATGGGTCTAAAAACTTCTGACCACCTGGTACCTGCACAGTATGGCTTATAGCTCATGAAAACAAGTCCAGAATCTTGTATTATTCAAATTTGAGTAAATTTCTATTCAAATTATAAATAACATTGCTAGTGCAACCACAATCATGGGGAAGACTGCTGACCTGACAGTTGTCCAGATAATGATCATAAACACCCTCCATAATGATGGTAAGCAACTAAAGGTCACTGTTTGTGCTGTATCAAAGTATATTAATGGAAAGTTGACTGGAAGGGGACATGGGGAGGGAAAATTTGCACAAGTCACCAAAGTTGATACAAGAGCACGGAAGAGCTCAATAAGGAGTGGATTGTGGCTGATGTCAGTGCATCAAGAGCCACCATGTCCAGGAAAGCGACTAGTGCATTTCTAATCATATGAAAGTAAATTTTGCATTTTGTTTGTAAAAAAGAATGAATAGTCGAGGAGCTCAAAATTCAAGATGGCTCGTGCTGTTTCTGCAGTCTGTAAAGGTTTATTTTGGCATGGAATCTGCTGGTGTTGCTATCAAGTCCAGAATCAACACACCGTCTACCAGGAGATTTTCGAGCACTTCATGCTTTCATCTTTTGACAAGCTTAATTTAGCAGCACTTTGCACCTGCCCACAGTGCCAAACCTACTACCAAATGGTTTGCTGACCATGATATTACCATGAAAAAACAGGCAGCCAACTCTTTTGACCTAAACCCCATGAATGATCTATGGGCTGTTGTCAAGAGACACACTCAACCCAGCCGTACACATAAGCTGAAGGCCACTATCATCATTCTGGGCTTCAGTAACATCTCAGCAGTGACAGATGCTAATTGCCTAAATGCCATCCCACACTGATGCTATGATTCATGTTAAAGGAGACTCAAGTATTGAATGTTGAAATGACCTTACTGGTAAGAATTTGGACAAGTTTATTGTACTTTATTTGCTGTATTTTATTTTTCTGTTTGACCTCAATAAAGTATTCTGATAAAAGTAAAACAACAAGGTTTATGTGTAAAGAAAAGAAAAGATGTCATTTTTACCTTTTTGAACAAAAATGAACTTTTTTTGTGATGCGCTGTTGATCATGTAACCACCAACTTTCATGGTTTGTCATAATTATCAGTTGAAGTTGTTTGCATATGGTTAAACCAGCCAACTGTGATTAATTCTTTTACATGTACTCTTAGTTATTTTTGCTGAGATGGTGTAAGTACGATGGGTACCATTTGCATGACTGCTCCTCATACAACCTCGTAGAGGAAATATGAGCACTGGAATCTACAATCCGTCATTTGCTGTGGGGACAGGTTGCTGATTAACTAAGTACAGAATTAGTAATTGACCTTTCTAATCAACTAAACAAATCTCTAACTCCTGCTAATCAGTATTGATCTTGCTTGTCCTGTCCACGTGTGTACACGCTTGCATATGGGTACGTGCCAAAGGAAAGAGGGAGACTAGCTTGCAGGACCTTCTTCATCCCCCCTTTTAATCTAACCCACTCGATGCAAATCATTTCCCTTCTGCTCTGACGGGGCGGGAGGATAAATGAAAATCTAATTAATGAGTGGATCAGAGGGGTGCTCTCTGGTGGCGAGGTCTCAGGGGAGAAGGCTGAGCCAGACAGGCTCCCGTATTGTTTTGGACAGAAAATGAGCAAGAGATTGGAAGGGTACTAAAGAGCGAGGGAAGAGATTGTTAGTTCCGCTATGATGGGGGTGGCTTTCCCTATTTGTAGACCCCTCCAGAAACAACTGGCCCATTTAACGAGCTGTTAGCAGGACTATCATGGACACAAAATGTGGATTAAGATACACACTGACTTCTGGAAAGTGCTGAAGTGCCTCATCTCTATTGATTATGGACTTTCCCTGTAACAGAAATTGCTCTATTACTATTGCTCCTCTGTGATAACAGTGATGAAATACTCAGGTTATTTTATGAAATATTATTTAGTTTCATTGCTGAAAGCATATTTACAGTTGTGGTCAGACATTTACATACACTCATTATGGTCATAAATGTCATGGTAATGTTGGGCTTTCAGTTGAACTTTTTTGAATGAATAATGTTTGGCTAAATGTACCTTAGAATGCTGCATCCTCATTTCATTAACAAAACACCAATGTGTGTTTAAACATTTTTACATATGTGTGTTTATAATTTGACAATTTTATTATTTTTTGCTTGCATACCATATGCTCTTTTTATTTATAGGGACAATCAATTTGCACTTACGCCATTTTAGCATTCTGTCAGCGAGGACTGAACTGTCAATATTAACCACTATTGAGATCTCTTTGATTTATCAGTATTTGTGAAAATGACAGATAACAAACAGGCATTTAGTGACTCACTGTGTATTGAAATGAACAGGCACCTTTGAAAGGAAGAAAGCCGTTCGCTTTATGAGCACTGTGTAGTTGACAGTAATCCCCTGATATCTTCTATTATAGCGATGCAGGGTTCATTTGAACAAAGTAACACCACTGTAATGAAAGCAACATTTAAAACTTACTCATTTCTCACACACAGCTTGTCTCACTCCTGTAGAGAAAAACTGCCAATAGAGTAGGACTTTCTAGAACAGATAAACATGAACTAATAGAGCCAGGTGATATATCAGTATTTATATCCGGATATAAACAGAATGGGATATGGGCTGAGGCGATATCGTTAATGTTTTTTTTTTTGCTTGTTTGTTTGTTTGTTTTTTATATTCTATTTCAATCTTATTTTATGCACTCTGCTCTCAGCTCCTCCTCTACTCTGTTCCCCTCTGCCCCCTCTTGTTCTCACTTACACCATGGAGAGCTCAAAGGTCAGAACTTTGGTACAAAGACTACTTGGTGTGCATAAAATATAAATGAATATCACATTTCAGTATGTTTACATATGTTTAAAAAAAAGGATTTTATGGGGTGTAATAATATTTCACATTGTGTTTTTGACATCATATACAATACTGTTGATCATATATCGCTGTTCAGCTAAGATATTGAGCAAAATTTATGAAATCTATGCCTAAAAAAAGTTTCCTGGAATGATGACACCATCCAATACTTTTGTGATGAGTTGGGGATGAGGTATGGTAGTGAACAACCAACATCCTGACCTTATTAACGCTCTTGTTGCAGAATTCAATAAATCCTCACAGCGTTGTTCCAGAATCTTGTAGAAAGTTTTTTTCTGGACTGTAGAGACAGTAACTTTGGACATGAAGGTCTCCCAAAACTTATAGTGCATTCCTACAGTTCCTGTCATTTCAGACAGTTTTGAACAGAATTTTATCAGACTCTGTACGATGGCTCATAAAGCCCTGTGCCACAACACAAAAAACACAACAAAAATCTGCTCACAAGACAAAAAAACACAACAAAAGTGTTTCCCAGGGACTCTTAAATGAGTGGAACCCTGAGGCTATGTGATGCAGCAACTGAACAAAAGACAAGCAGCTTACCTTTTTTACCATTATCTCAGTAGAACATAGTCTAGTTATGAAACCACCGTAATGACAGTTTTTCTTTCATTCAGTTGCTCAGTGTCAGCTGTGTACATATTGTGTTGCCTCAGGGTATATCCCCAATCACATGCTTCTGTATTTTACATACCTAAAATATCTTCAAATGGTAGTGTTCAACATTTATACACTATTTATTCTAATGTGATATAGTACATGGCCTCAAGGTTTCAGTCTCTTTAGTGTGGTTTTTATTTTGTAGTGTGTTGGGCTTTCTCAGCCACCATATGACTGGACTTGAGCCTAGTGCTCTATCCTACACAACAAACATTAATCATCCAGTAATACCTCACGTTTGAGTTTCAAAAGTATCAAACTTTAGAGCCAATGTTGGCAACTAACAGTCTGCAGGCATTTATTTTTGTTGATTTATTCATGATCGGAATCTGGTGAGATGTGTGTACGTTTTCTTTAGATTTCATTTTACGCACAGTGTTTTCAATGATTATGAAATAGATCTTTATTTCTAGGCCAGTGGGATGTCATTGTGGTTGTCAGGGTGAGCATTCTTTGTATGACGAGCATATGGCACTGCTAGGGAGCAGTTACAGTGGTGCTAGGAAATGTGTGAACCCTTTAGAATCGTTTATATTACTGCATACATTTGCCATAAAACTTAATCAATCCTAAAAATTGACGAGAACAAAATCAAACAAATGAGACGAATATTACCAATGGTCATTTATATACAAAGTATTAAGAAAATTATCATATATGTAACCATGTGAACTACTAGGATTAGCAGATCATTTGAAAGTGAAATTAGGTGTTTATAGTGTCAAAGACAGTTCTATCTCACATTTATACAGAAATGCAGAAAATTCTAAAGTGTTCACAAACTTTCAAGCACCGCTAGATTTATTGCATTAAGCATGGTTATGACATGCTTTCTAATAGTTTTCTAATATGTGACATTTCCTGCTGTTTGTTTGAAAAATATCAAAATAGTAAATGACTTTGAGAACCAAAGAAGTGTTAGAAAGCGTTTGACTCTAAAAACCTGGGGTATATTTTCGGAAATTCATGGACTGTTTGTCTTCAGAGTCAAGGTGCTTAAGTTGTGAATGACAAGATGGGAAATTGTGTCATGTCATATTTTGCTGTTGTACATCGTTGTTTATAATGCATTGACGTCACACAGTCATTTATTTACTTGTATTTACTACAGTGGTGTTACTCATTCTCGGATATTTCTGAACCTGTGGCAGTGCTACAGTCTAACTAACCACATTTCACTGATAGAAATATAACCTTTGTCTTCTTTAGCAGTAATTGCACGTCAACTTAATCTTTTAGTCTCCAATATTTTAATGGTTTCATTCCTGTCTAGAGTCCTGCCTCACTGCACTCACTTCTCTGATTGTTTTGTTTTGTGTTATTTGAAGAGACAGCACCAAGCATAGTTAATCAGTCTGAATCAAATTACCACCATGTTTAACCCAATGATGGACACCTCAAGGTGAAGCTACTGCCACTAAGTCCCTGCATTATTATTCCATACAGGGCAGCTCATCTAAATTACAATCTACCAAACTGTTTCAGGAGCCACAGACCAACTTGGTGGCTAACCCTTTCTTTGCACCTCAAACATAACTGTCAAATATCACTAAAAACCCAGCATATATATATATATATATAAGGATATATATATCCTTAATTCCTGTACTGACTCAGATTGTTGAAGGAAACACAACACATCAATCAACCATTTGACCATGGAATTATGAACTCCATTATCAGCTCTACTGACCATACAGTTGCATGTTTTAGTTATTTTATTACTAAACATAGTCCATCTCTTTCTCTGCATACCTTGTTAGCCTCCTTTCGCCTTGTTCTACAATGGTCAGGACCCCACAGGAAGGCTACTACAGAGCACTGACAGTGACACTGACACTGTGGTGGTGTGTTACTGTGTTGCAGTGTTACAAGTGGATTAGACACAGCAGTGCTGCTGGAGTGTTTAAACACCGTGTCACTGTGTCAAGAACAACAACATTTGCAAAACAGGAACCATTTTTGGTGATGCGTGTGTGTATCGTCCAACCTGAAACAAACTTTGTGGAAAGGTTCTGAGGGTTCACACATTGGATTTTGTCGCACATTCCAATAGAAAATATGTCATCAGTCTGTCTGTTGTTTTTTTTCTCTTTTCTCAACCACATCTGACTCAACCAAAGCTGCTGTAAAATGCATAAAACTAACTGGTGTTACACTAATGTGATCTGCTCTTAAAGATCATCAGTCTAGCAGAGTGAGAATCACAGCAGAACTAACCAACACCACTAACAACACAGGAACTGATTCATCTGTCTTTACATGACAGTGGGGATTAATCAAGCATGGCCAGCAGTGAATCACTCTGAAGTATAAACCCATACAGAAGAGACATATGAGCATGTATTTTTAGATATATTTAAAGTATAATGTTTAATTTCAAAATATATTTCAAACATGTACAGTACATTAAGGATTTACAAATGTATTTTATAAATATGTCTATTTTCCACATGGGTTACGTGTTTAAATAATGTTACAATTGAGAAGTTTGGGATATTTATTTTCTGAATGGAAAAAATTAGATACCAGGACCAAATTCCAGGTACCAGTATCGTATCATTTCGGATGTGAAACCTTAGAACCCTGGACTGTTCACCTGCTACCTAATATATCTAACCACTGACAGATGCTACTATAGATGAAGATAATCAGTGCTTTTCATTTCACCTATACTAAGAGGTTACAGCTAATACATGTATATACAGTCTTATAAAAATGTTTGGGCCCCAATAGACAGGATACACATTTTTGATTTTCTAAATATAAGGGAATATAAATGTAACATTGTTCTACATACTTAAACACAATCTTATTTATTTTGTTATTTTGTTTTATAATTCAAAAAACTATAAAATGTTTCATGTAAAACAATATTTTAAACACCATTTAAAGTTTGTTTTTTGCAATATATAAAATTTAGCTCCTAAATTGTCTGTGTACAAAGATGGATGATGTAAACCTGTTACATGTGTAATTAAGTCCTTTCGTTCTATAATATGTCCAGTAAAGATTTTCAACACAACCATGTCAATAAGAAAAGATAAACAAAACACATCTCTTCACTGACAATGTTCTCACCCAAACAATATTAATGGTTTAAATGTTTTGAAGGTTGCACAGTGCACAGTGATCTTGGAAACTTTTTATCAGCAGAAAAACAATGATCAGATTTGCCATATATTTCAGCCCATAATTTGATCGTTTATTTAATCGGTTCCCTGACATTCTCATGTCACGTCTTAAGTCCCATTTTCAGACAAAGTGTTTGTATTATTGAATGGAAATGACACACAAGCAATAATGTGTTAACATTAACACATTAATCGATTTCAATAATAATTTGACATAAATGTGTGAGTAAACATATTCTCAACTATCAGCTCTCTACCATTTGCTTTTGTGGCTTTTGCTTAGCTGGTGTTTTACTGGGGAAATAACTAACCACTGCAGATAGAATTTATTTTTACTCATCTGTGTTAGAGGATCACTTACACACACAGCACTACCAACTGTTTGAAAACCAATGATTTATTGTACTTTTAAAGAAGACTTTAGAATTAGTAACATAATTTAAATCAGTATACCATATTTTCTGGACTATAAGCCGCTTATAATGGGGTGCAGCTTTTTCTTCTTATATATATTATTTTCCTTTTTATTAAAAAAAAAACAAAAAAAAAAAACGTTGCGGGTGCGGTTTATATTCCAGTGTGGCTTATAGTCCGGAAAATACGGTAGATAATGACATGGATATTTACATGGAAAATATCAGATATGGGTATCACCCCATAATTTCAACATCAGTGAAGGATGCACTGTGCAAGATCACTGGAGTCAGCAATGCAGCACATTAACACTGAAGTGTGATGGTGTTATTCACTAGTCCTTCAATTATTTTAGTGTGTTTATTTAGTAATTCTAGTTTACCAAACACAACACTCAGAACACAGATATGAGACCACTGCTGCAGTCAATCCCTTTGAAACTGTTGAGTCTAAAAGTAGAGCTTACTCTAGTACAGTGGTTCTGCAAAGCCTTTGATTGTGCCATTACATGCAACAAAGCACCTGGATGAGTCCTCTCTGGGCCCCTGCTTACGCATCATTGATATCTCCATCAAGAACCGCCAGCTCTAGAGATCTCTTTTTTTGATGCTGGGTGTGTGCCCCTCTAATGTGAAGCCACAAATTACTTCAAGCTGTCAACAAGGAAACGATTGCATATTCTCTTCACACCTCTTTTTCAGGTCAAATGCTGTTCATGAGAACTGTCATTGTGTTGCCCTGACATGCACTTTTGCAACATGCTCACACATCTCTCTCTCTCCTTTCTCTCTCTGTCTGTCTCTCCCTTTCTCCCTCCTTTCTGCAGCCAGAGAAATGACAAGAGGGAAATTCCTCAACATCTTGGAGAGACCCAAAAAATAAGGACTGAGGGACTGTTGTATTTGTTGTGTCTGAAAAATAACAGCTAAATGATCAGTCTTTAGCTACCTTAAGTTAGCCACAGTGATTCCAGTTTTCTGTACATACGTAATGTGTAAAACATTCTTTTTTCGTAGTGGCTTGAGTAGCTTTGCTTAATGTAAAGCTTTTTTATTACTGTTTATTCAATATTTATTTAAAATAATTTTAACTTTACCCTAGCATTTTTTTCAGTGCAACACTCATTGTTAAATAAAATTTGAGCTTTTTCAATGTTTTTCTTTGTGTTCTTTTTGTTTAAATGTCTTTTTTAAAGTTACCAATTTAGCTTGTTTTAATAAAGCTAATTGTCTTTTTAGTTGGCCACTTTCAAACAGCAACAAGTAGTAAGAGTTTGGTTCCCATTAGGCATCCAGTGGGGCATCCTAAATGTAGCTTGCCGAAAACAAGGGCAGTTTATGTGGCACCATCCAAACTTTTTAATTAGGGCAATAACTTCATGCCTGCACCACTCCATAGACTGGACTCATTAGCATCCCTCTTTAAGTCTGGACATGTAAGAGGCTTTGACATGAGTGTGCTTCCATGCCAGTGCAAGGCTAGTTCTCCTTTTTAATGGGAATTGGAAGTTTTGAGGCCCCCTAACACAAAACATTGCATAAAAATAATATTGCTCATTGTCATCCCTGTTAATGAGAGTTGACATAATTACTAGGGCCATTTCTTCTCTAATTAGCACACTTCCAGGGACATTGGGGCGACTGGTCCGGGGGAAAAGGGAATCAGACAGGCATGCTGAACGGCAAACAAAGAACGCTCTGGCGAGCGTAATTAGGTGAGACAATGGCCAGGACTGTTCTCGGCTGGAGATGTCGGAGAGGCTTCGGCCACAGTTGGGGTTTATTCGCTCCTGCTCCCTCCAGCTTGAAGAGGTACGCCTCTGCCCTCCCTAATAAGCCCCTAATTGTCTTTACGATTCACACGGACCCTGGAAGCTGCTGCCACCAACTCTCCAGTGCTACTATTTCACTGTTACTAGTCTTGGTCTGTGTAAACCTGAGCAGTGGAGAACATGTTGGTTTCCAGCAGTGTTTTTTTAATTAGGCTTTTTTTATAATTAGGGTAATGTTTTCCTACTTGAAAACTATGCTTGGATAAGCATAGAATGGTTTCCTAGGATGGCCTGGGCCTAAGGGTGCTTGCTACATGTTTATATTTCTGCATATTATATATCGTAACAGCCCTGTTTCCTGTTAAAATGCATACAACAGGTAATATCACTAATCACATAATTATATAACAGAGCCATTGACTACAGTTAATGCTGGTTAGTTATTTGGTAAGACCTGTTTGCATTAGACACTTGCACTTGTTGACTCTGATGGTCACACTTGTTGATTTTGATTTTCTAACTGATTGTCACACTAGCAAATTCAGTGAGCAGTGTGAATCGACCAGTCAGCAGTCTGACACCGTGCCAAGTGTCTTGACATTCACATAATGGCCCCCGGCACTAGTGGCTAACCATCAACAGGGTCTTGTCCAGACATCCTCCTTAAGAAGGGGATCATTCCCCTGTGGAGGGGTCGTCTCCTGGAAGGAGGAAAAACCAGAAATCCCGGCATAGCCCCAAACAACCTGCTGCCCTGACCTCGGTGGGCCTCGGTGCCCTGACAAACGTCAATCCGATGTGCCCTCAGGCCTTTAATTAGCTGTCAATTAGTGCAAATTAATCAACTCCTCGCCTAATTAAGCAATGCCGGCAGGCAGCTTCCAAACACAGCATTGTGGGAGAACCATGAGAAAACTGGAGCTAGCAAACTCACTCTGCTTCAGGGGGTCATCACACCCTTGGCAGCACATGAGGTGGAGGGGGGTTCACTCTTCGCTGAGTGTTTGAATTTTTTTCCACCAACTCAGCAGCAAGATGTTTGCTGTTCCTGTGCTGTTGTTGGACAAGCCCCCTGTCCACAGTGTCTCAGCACTACAGCAGCACATGCAAGATTGTAGGCCTTATTTCTTGAGTGTTTTAAAGTCAATTAAAGACTACCTATAATGGCAGTTTTTGTTTGTTTGAGTTATTTTTTTAAGAATAAAGATTAAAGTCTCCTTGAAGTGGCATCTCTCCACAGCTGTATTCTGTATCTACAGTGCCCTCGCTCTCTGTGGTGTGATCAGAGTGTGAAAGTACTAAATACAGCATTAAAAACAATTCATCACTTCTAATAGGCCTACATGGCAAATGCAGATAAATGGCTTAGAGAGCCCCGGTGATCTTTCATTTAGATTGCCAGACATGAGAAGATCAAGCTCTGGCAATCTGCGTAGGGGTTGGGCTAATGCAGCGCAGTGTCCCTACCACAGCCCATCTCAAGCTCATTACCTTGTGGTGACCTTCCGCAGCAGTGAAAGTTCTTCCCCTGCTCAGAAAGAAAAATGGCCATCAGGCATCTCAAAATAAGTCAGGCTTTGATTGGTATGCATTGCTTCACCCGGTTTTTGGTGGGTGTGTTTTGAGCAAAGTCCACATCCATGTTCTATACAAAAACAGAAAACATTCTCGTCTGTCTGGTTCTGTCTTCATAATAGAGGCTGCTGCATTTATGTAATGCAAAACAAAAAAAATCCACTGAGCTGTTTGACATGTTTAACATTTAAAAATCTAGGCCCATCAGAAATAACAGGCAGTGTTTGAAAACACACACACTTTAGTTGCAGTCTTTTATGGGTTCTAATAGAAAGGAGAGAAAATGGTCTGAATATTCAACAAATATATCAAACAAATTTTGCAACAGCTGGTTTGCCTTTTAATCTGCAGACCATCAGATCTTCCAGTCTTTGATACCCCCCTCCAATCCACCCATCTACACGAATGGCTGAACTAAACCTTCCTCACAGCCTTATTAGTCTGTCCTCATGTGCATGTAAATCAGGAGGCAGGCATTCTCGCATGTAGATGGTTTATTAAAAGCTGTAGAGGGAGAGTGGGGCACTATTTCCCCCACATACAATAAACAACAAAGAGCTGCACAGATTAGGACAGAAGTGGTTAGGTGAGAGAGGGCAGGAAGCTGTGTGTAATTGCCAGGCTGCTCCAGGGTTGAGTGAATAGATGGGTTTATCTCGACTGGCTGAGGCGTCATTAGCATATCATGATAACATTGATTTCTTCATTAACCGTAATGAAATTTCCACTTAATGGCTTCTAATTAGTTTCAACTGGTGCCCGTGTAATTGCAGGAGTAATATTTTGCTCCCTCTTCATCAGCGACGCGAAAGTAAGAGTGGCTGATAGGAAATGTGCGAGTCACTGGAGCAGTTTCTCCGACGAGCAGTTTTGTGGGGCGACGTAAACACGTCTACCCCACGACGTCCGAGTGTTGTCGGTGTGTTGACGATATTCCACCTAAAGCCCACTTACATCACTGCCCCTAAACCTTTCAGTAGCTTAAGTCTCCAACATCAGCTCGTTTAACAGTCTCGTTTTTTCGCTTATTTCATGGGAGTCTGATTCGAGTTTGGCTTCAATTTGTGGACCAAGTACAGGTGTGACCTCCCGGATAGTGAGCTAATGTCGGTCCTTTGGCTGTTTGCCACCGCTGGTCCACCTTCGGACAACTCAATTATTATCCTGCTTACACCATCTAACCAGTCTTATCTCCTCAAACCACAGAGGCGTGTATGTCCCAGGAAAAGCAGAGAAATATGACAACAGTGAGCAGAAAATAAGGACTAAGACTGAAATAAAGCTTTATTAATGTTGCTGTTGTTGTTGACATTGTGCTGAATGAAAATGATTGCCTGACTGAATTCACAACAGACATGAAAGATAAACTCTTTGGGAAATATTTTGTTTGAACGCAGACCAAAAAACAATAACAGTAGACAATGATCCGCCATCCGCTTGCTTTTGGTTTCATGCCGTAGTGTTTCTTTTATTGTACTAACCAATTCGGAGTCAAAGCATCCATATTTTCCACAGTACATGTGTAAACACACGGTGTCTAATCTACAAATTGTGATATCTATCAATAGATCGGCATGTAGACAACCATTCCCTTTGAAACACTTTCTCTGATTTACTGTATAATTAGCAAATCTAACACACTGACATTTCAGTGACTTAAAACTGTAATCTGATTTCTTCTCAGTACAGAAATAATATAGGGTTCTTTATATTTGTATTCAGTGTTGCTTTAGTATTTAATTATTTGGTACAGTAATTGTATTTATGAGTTCGTAAGATGGATATAAATTATAAAGCACAATAATATCGACAACAAAAAAAATGTAAACAAATAAAAAATATCTACAAACAGCACAATTCTGTACATTTAATTGAAAAAAAACATTGTTAATTTACTGAAATTAACATATTTACGAGAAAAATAAAACATGTCAGGTGGAAGATGCCAGGTTTTATTTGTTCTAGTATGTAAAATAATATCAAAGGCAATTTGCTGTAAGATTAATGGAAAATTAAAATTTGTTCATATTTCACTTAAACTCACCAGAGGTATACTAGAATAGTGTAAACGTTTGCACTAGACATTGCTTAAAATGAGCTCAGCATCACTTCAACGTTGTTTTTGTCCAGAGGCTAAAATCCACATCAAATACTGCTTTTAAATATTGGCCTTTTTTCTTGCACTGAACTACAGTAAATGTTTTGTTAGAACATTTGTCTCATTTGCATCCCTTAAATAATTACAATTAAATAAATCCTTAAATAATTACAACTATTCGTCCATAAGGTGAGCATAAGAAATACGTATTATAATATCAACCATATATATATATATATATATATATATATATATATATATATATAATGATAATATACTACGACTAAAAAATTGTTTTAAAGTCTTATTTCCCGTTGACGTGTGTATATCGTATCAGCTGATATGGATGCAGTAACATCTCTAATCACAGTCTGAAGGCCTTCTTTCCTAATTGCCCTGGACTCCAGCCAATAAAGAATTAGTATGGCGTGCTAATTGAATAATGTCCCATACGGTCACAAATCACTCGGCTTTTCTAGGCTTTTTCCTCCTTTAAGCTGATAAACTCCCGCTGATAAACAGGATTACAGTACTTGTTATTTTTATTACTATTATTATTATTATTATTATTATTATTAATAATAATAATAATAATAATAATAATAATAATAATAATAGTAATAATAATAATCCATCCTGCATCACCACTGATACACCAAACACAGATCATGCACCAAGGTGCTGGTGGTGGCTTGTAGCTTGTGGCTCGTGCACAAGTTAGGAGGGGAAGCGTCAGTCAGACTCTCCCTCTCCTTTCTCCTGGGAAGAAGTTCACTTAGGATCCAACTGGGCGTGTTTCTTTTCCCCGCCCGCATTGCGGAAACCCCGCCCACTACACTGTGGTTGGGCATGCTGTCTCATCTGAGGGCGGGAACTGACTAATACTCCCCCTCTCCCCAGCGACCATAGACTGATGGTCCAATCCCAGAGCAGGGCGGGGTTGATAAAGGTCGTTCCTCGAGTAGGGGGCGGGGCTTGTTGAAGGCGGGTGGGGAAAGGGCCTTTTCTAATTCGCTCCGCTTTGTCCGTCTTTCCGCTGCTGTTCCGCTTATTTATGCAGCAGCACATGGCCCTCTGATAAGATCAGGTTCTCCCCAACTCTCCATCAACGGCTCACTGCTCATTTCCATAAATTATCTCCTAGTAATTATCTGTCCAGATGTCCAAATTGTGCCACAAATTATCTCCAAACGAATCAAATCCCACCGTAATTTAGTAATAGCTGATTAGAAGGGGTATTAAAATGAAATATAATTAGGGTATATTTTGACTCGAACAAGTGTGTGTGTGTGTGTGTGTGTGTGTGTGTATGTCTGGTATATGCCGTAACCAACACCCGTGACAAGACTCTTAAATATCTAGACGTTTTTGGCTCTTAATCCTAAAATCCCCACTTCATTATTATTCTTTTTTTTACACAAGAAACGCTAGATCTCCATCACATTGTGGTACATACGAAACCGACTGAAACCTCTGAATCTCACATGTTCATGTTCACAAACATCCTGAAGAATCATGAGATCTACATGTAACAATTTTCGATATAAAAAGGTTAAAAAACAACACAGCATCTCATACACAACTATGTG